>BSQW01000011.1:56439829-56882097 GCA_030161315.1 Eutrema japonicum
AACAACACCTATGAGATATCGATTTTACGAGAATTTGATTTTTTCGAGTAAATGCATAAAATAATGAAACTAATCCTATTTTCTATTTCTAAAATACCAAACTATATTAATGTTAACTTAACTAATTTTGATGGTTTTTTGGTATCTTTATTAATTTTTTAAGAAGTAATTCTATAAACCTCCTATATGGACAAACCTCTATGACATCTCAATTTTTTAGAGAAGCGGAACAATTAGGGACTCAAACCTATGTGATCTAGTTACTATATCCATGGAATATGCGTCTATGTATTAAAATAAGAAAACAAAAATATTCCAAATTATTCCGAAATAAGTGTACTAACACTTCCAAGAATTCGATTTTACGAGAATTCGATTTTTTCGAGTAAATGTAGAAAATAATGAGACTAATCCTTCTTTTCTATTTCTAAAATACCAAACCATATTCCAACACTATATTAATGTTAACTTAACTAATTTTGATGATTTATTGGTATCTTTATTAATTTTGTAACAAGTAATTTGATAAACCTCCTATATGCCCTAAATAGGTGGACTAACCTCTATGAGATCTTAATTTTTTAGAGAAGCGGGGACAATTAGTTGTGGTTCTCTACTACTCCAACGATCGACTCTTGACCTTTCGGTCCTGGTTTCAACGAGATGATGTTCATCTTCTTCCTTACTTCCCCTTAATTTCATCGACAAGTTTAATGTGTGGATTCAATTTGTTTCTTTGATGTAATAAGTTTATTTAGTTACTATGGGTGAGGCCCAAAAAACACAAAGGTCCAATGGGTTTGTTTTCCTTTTTTCTCCTGCATTTATATTGAAAGAATTTGGTAACAAACAAAAAAAAAAGAAAAAAAAAACTGTATACTCCTATTGAATTTTAACTTAACTAATTTTGATGGGTTGTTGGTATCTTTATTAATTTTTAAGAAGTAATTTGATAAGCTACCTATACTCCCTTAATCAGTGGTTTAACCCCTATGAGATCTCAATTTTATAGAGAAGCGGAGACAATTAGGGACCTAAAACTATGTGATCTAGTTCCTATATCCATAGAACATGCGTCGATGTATTAAAACAAGAAAACAAAAATATTAAAAATTATCCCTACGAGAATTCGATTTTTCGAGTAAATGCATTAAATAATGAAACTAATCCTCTTTTTCTATTTCTAAAATACTAAACTATATTCCAACGCTATATTAATTTTAACTTAACTAATTGTAAAGGTTTTTTAGTATATTTATTCATTTTTTAAGAAGTAATTTGATAAACCTCCTATACGCCCTAAATCGGTGGACTATGAGATCTCAATTTTATAGAGAAGCAGAGATAATTAGGGTCCCAAACCTATGTGATATAGTTCATATATCCATAGAATATGCGTCTATGTATTAAAACAAGAAAACAAAAATATTTAAAATTATCCCAAAATAAGTGTACCAACAACACCTATGAGATATCGATTTTACGAGAATTTGATTTTTTCGAGTAAATGCATAAAATAATGAAACTAATCCTATTTTCTATTTCTAAAATACCAAACTATATTAATGTTAACTTAACTAATTTTGATGGTTTTTTGGTATCTTTATTAATTTTTTAAGAAGTAATTCTATAAACCTCCTATATGGACAAACCTCTATGACATCTCAATTTTTTAGAGAAGCGGAACAATTAGGGACTCAAACCTATGTGATCTAGTTACTATATCCATGGAATATGCGTCTATGTATTAAAATAAGAAAACAAAAATATTCCAAATTATTCCGAAATAAGTGTACTAACACTTCCAAGAATTCGATTTTACGAGAATTCGATTTTTTCGAGTAAATGTAGAAAATAATGAGACTAATCCTTCTTTTCTATTTCTAAAATACCAAACCATATTCCAACACTATATTAATGTTAACTTAACTAATTTTGATGATTTATTGGTATCTTTATTAATTTTGTAACAAGTAATTTGATAAACCTCCTATATGCCCTAAATAGGTGGACTAATTTCTATGAGATCTCAATTTTTTAGAGAATCGGGGTGTAACGCCCGCGTTCCGGAAAATAAATTAATTAAGTTAATTGATTTAATTGTTCCGGAATTTTCCTTCGGGTTTTGAGCCTTAGACAAATCTGGAGAAATTAATTATTGGGGGAAATAATTAATTTGGGTTTGTTCCGGGGGTGTCACAAACCGAATTGGAAGTTTTGGGTTTGTTCCGGGGGTGTCATAAACCGAATTGGAAGTTTTGGGGTTTTTCTCAAAGTTGACTTTTCTTCTCTTGTCTTCTTCTTCTTATCTTCTTCCTCTTATCTTCCTCTTTGCGTGAAAAGAAACCAGGCTTGGGAGAGAGAGTTTGGTCGCGAGAGAGAGAGAGAGAGAGAGAGAGAAGGAGAGCGTGAGTGAGAGGTAAATCTTGGTGAAGCTTGGGTCTTGCGAGATCGATCGAAGCTTGAAGAAGAGGTGGCGGACCTGGGTTGTGCGTGAGCTTGGGAGGTCGATCTTGAGCTCGGGAAGTCGTTCGGAGCTCGATTCATTCGTGTCTAAGGTGAGTTGTGACCAAAGGCTAGCATTTAAGCTTGTGTGAGCTTGTTCTTTTGTTGTTGGATTCACGTTTTTCTTGCTTGTCTCCTTGGGCGTGGGGTTCGCGAGTCTTGCTGGTGGTTTTGGGTGTTGGATTTCGTGACCCAAGCTTGTCTCCTTGGTTGTTGGTTTCGCGAACCGAGCTCGTCTTTTGTTGTTTGAGCCGAGCTCGTCTCTTGTTTCTTGGGGCCGAGCTTGTCTCTCGTTGTGGAGCCGAGCTTGTTCTCCTTGTTGTGCTTGCGATTCGAGTTGTTCCCCTTGTTGTTGTTGCGGTTCGTGAAAGCTTGTAGGGGGCGGAATCGTTAAGCTTGCGTTGGGTGGTTCTGTTAATTGTGATTAACCGTGATTGATTGCAAGTTTGTGTTGAGTTATTTCCTTCTTGTGAATAATTGTTGATTATTGCAGTAATTGTTGATTATTGTGAATAATTGTTGATTTTGGTGATTAATTGCTAATTGTGTTGGGATTTCTTTTAATTGTGTTAATTAATTCTTCGTATGATTTTATTGTGCTTATTGGTAGCCTGTTGTTGGGATGATCAATCTCACTCAGCATTTGGTTAGCCAAATGTTGATGCATCACTTTTGTCGATGCAGGTAAAGATAAGGCGTGATCGTGGAATCAAGGCGGTGAAGAGGGGATGACTAGGACCCGGGGTTTCTTTTTTGTTGTTGTTATTATTGTGGTTGCTTGTGATGTATAGAACTGCTAGTTGATATGAACTGTAGAACTCGGTTGTTCTTGTAACTGCGTTGTTTAATTATTGCGGGAATTTATAAAAAAAAAAAAAAAAAAAAAAAAAAAAAAATTTTAAGAAGCGGTTGTTTCATTTTGGTATCAGAGCGCTTACGATTCTAGGAGCCTAGGTGGTTCTAGAATTAATTGGGTATTGTGTGGGGGTCTTAGAATCATCCTCTTCGAGCCTTGTGAGATTCCACGGTGAGTATCTTTATTGTGATGATTGTTTCTAGTTTTCTTAGCTTGTGCTTCTGCACGTGTGCAGATGGCTAGAGGGCGTGGTAGGGGTCGTGGCCGTGGTAGAGGTCGTGGCCGTGTGCCGGCGGAGCATGTCGAGGATTCGCGTGCGAGTCAGGTTGGGTCCGAGGGTGCGGCCGGAGTGAGTGCCGTTGGGACTGGCGCGAGCGTCAGTGTGGCTGGTGTTCCAGCGGGTGCTGCGGGTGTAGCAGCGGGTGATGCTCGTGCCCGAGATGATCGCATAGCGGATCTGCTGGCGAGGTTGTTGGAGCGGTTACCAGAGAGGGTACCGGCTCAGGCTCCTGTGGCTCCGGTAGTGGTGGAGGCTCAGCCTCAGGCGGCAGCTGCGGTTGCTGAGGAGCTTCCATCCTATCTGAGGATGATGGAGCAGATGCTGAAGATTGGCACGGGATTCTTTTCTGGAGGTGCTAATCCTGAGGACGCTGATGCGTGGCTGAGGAGGATAGAGAGGAATTTCCTCTCGAGTAGGTGTCCTGCGGGATACCAGGTGGACATTGCGGTCCATTTTCTGGAGGGTGATGCGCATCTCTGGTGGAGGGGTGTGGCAGCACGGAGAGCGCAGGCCGCGATGGCTTGGGCGGATTTTGTGGAGGAGTTTAACTCCAAGTTCTTTCCTCAGGAGGCGTTCCACCGGTTAGGGGCGAGGCTTGCGAGTTTGACTCAGGGGGATCGGTCGGTACGCGAGTACGAGGTGGAGTTCGTCCGGCTCGGGTCTTTTGTTAGACGAGCGGGTGAGAGTGAGTCGGCCCGTGTGCAGAGATTCTTGATGGGTCTTCGGGTTGACTTGAGGAACCGTTGCATGGTGAGGTCCTTTCGCACGGTTGATGAGTTGGTAGAGACTGCAGCTCTGCTTGAGGAGGGTCTGAAGGACGAGGTGTTGGTGGCTACACCGCGTTCTCAGGCGAGATCGGTACAGCCGCAGTCCGGTTCGAGCAGAGGCAGTAGTAAGCCGACGCACGGACAGAAGCGGAAGCGGGAGAGCGCTTCGAGTAGTAGTCGGGGTGGTCCGGGTTGCTTTGGTTGCGGGAGCATGGATCACCGAGTGGCGAGCTGTCCTCAGAAGGGCGGAGCGCGAGTGGATACTCGAGTGTGCTATCACTGCAAGGAGGCGGGGCACATCAGGCCTCAGTGTCCCCAGTTGCGGCAGAGGGAGACCTCGGTAGTGCAGCCTCTCAGGCAGGTGGCAGCAGCGCCTCGAGTGTACTCTATCACCGAGACCGGCGAGCCGAGTTCCAGGCCGATCACAGGTATTTTCTTAGACTCATCTAAGTTTAATTTTTGTGTTGGGGAATGTCGTGCTCGTCGGGGTGTTAAGGTTCTCGGCACATGTATATGTGCAGGGACCTTGTGTGTTGGAGGTGTGGAGTGTCATGTGTTGTTTGACACAGGAGCATCGCATTGCTTCGTTTCCCCGGAGTTGGCCGAGAAGGCTAATCTCCGGAGCGAGCCCGGTGTGAGTTTGGGTTTCGTGGAGGTCGCCGGAGGGAAGCTCCTGAAGATTCACGGTCGGGTGCGAGACGTGGATGTTCAGGTAGCAGGAGAGTCCATGGCTGCCGATTTGATTATCTGCTCAGTGGAGCTGTACGATGTCATCTTGGGCATGGATTGGCTCGGGAAGTTCAGGGCGCATCTGGACTGTCACCGAGGGCGAGTTGAGTTCGACCAGGGGAAAGGGAAGTTGGTGTATCAGGGTGTGAGACCGACTTCCGGGAGTCTCGTGATCTCGGTCGTGCACGCGGAGCGTCTGATCGAGAGAGGTTGCGAGGCGTATTTGGCTACCATTTCATTGCCGGAGGCCGTCGGAGAGGCTAGGGTTCAGGATATTCGCGTGGTTCGTGAGTTCCAGGATGTGTTCCAGTCGTTGCAGGGGTTGCCACCATCTAGGTCGGATCCTTTCACGATCGAGTTGGAACCGGGGACGGCACCGATATCCAGGGCTCCTTATAGGATGGCTCCCGCAGAGATGGCAGAGCTGAAGAAGCAGCTGGAGGAGTTGTTGAGTAAGGGATTTATTCGTCCGAGTTCTTCGCCGTGGGGAGCGCCAGTGTTGTTCGTGAAGAAGAAGGACGGGAGTTTTCGGTTGTGTATCGACTACCGGGGACTTAACCGGGTCACAGTGAAGAACAGGTATCCTCTTCCGCGGATTGATGAGCTGTTGGATCAGTTGAGAGGGGCTACTTGGTTCTCCAAGATTGACTTGGCGTCGGGTTATCATCAGATTCCCATCGATGAGGCAGATATCCGGAAGACGGCTTTCAGCTCTCGTTATGGTCACTACGAGTTTGTGGTGATGCCATTTGGGTTGACTAATGCACCGGCTGCATTTATGAGATTGATGAACAGCGTTTTCCAGGAGTATCTAGATGAGTTCGTGATCATCTTTATCGATGACATCTTGGTGTATTCGAGGAGCCGGGAGGAGCATGAGGTGCATCTGCGTGTGGTTCTTTCGAGGCTGCGGGAACAGAAGTTATTTGCTAAGTTGAGCAAGTGTAGCTTCTGGCAGCGGGAGATCGGTTTTCTGGGTCACATTGTCTCTGCGGAGGGAGTGTCGGTAGATCCAGGGAAGATCCAGGCCATTAGTACTTGGCCGAGTCCAAGGAATGCCACTGAGATTCGGAGTTTTCTTGGGTTGGCAGGGTATTATCGGCGGTTCGTCAAGGGTTTTGCGAGTTTGGCTAAGCCTATGACGAAGCTAACAGGGAAGGATGTTCCTTTCGTGTGGTCCTCAGAGTGTGAGAGGAGTTTCGCAGGGCTGAAGGCCATGTTGTCTAGTACTCCAGTATTGGCGTTGCCTGAGTCGGGTGAGCCTTACGTGGTGTACACCGATGCGTCGGGAGTGGGTCTGGGTTGTGTGTTGATGCAGCGGGGGAAGGTTATTGCCTATGCTTCGCGGCAGCTGCGGAAGCATGAGGGCAACTACCCTACCCATGACTTGGAGATGGCTGCAGTGGTTTTTGCATTAAAGATTTGGAGATCTTATCTTTATGGCGGAAAGGTGCAGGTGTTCACAGATCATAAGAGCTTGAAGTACATTTTCACTCAGCCTGATTTGAATTTGAGGCAGAGGCGCTGGATGGAGCTAGTGGCCGACTATGATCTGGAGATAGCTTACCATCCTGGTAAGGCTAATCTGGTTGCGGATGCGTTGAGTCGGAAGCGGGTGGCTTTGGCTCGGGAGCTCGAGGTAGAGTCCTTGGTGAGCGAGATTAGCACATTGCGCTTATGTGTTGTATCTCAGGAACCTTTGGGCTTAGAGGCGGCTAACCAGGCGGATCTTTTGAGCAGGGTTCGGGTGGCTCAGGGAAAAGATGAGGGTTTGGTTAAGGCTTCAAAAGCAGAGGGTTCTGAGTATCAGGTATCTGCGAACGGCACTATCCTTGTTAGTGGGAGGGTATGCGTACCTTTGGATGAGGATTTGCGGCGAGAGATCCTGAGCGAGGCTCATTCGAGTATGTTTGCGATTCATCCCGGAGCGACTAAGATGTACCGCGATCTCAAGCGCTATTATCATTGGGTCGGGATGAAGAAGGATGTGGCTAACTGGGTTGCTTCGTGCAACGTGTGCCAGTTAGTGAAGGCGGAGCACCAGGTCCCGAGTGGTTTGTTACGGAGTTTACCCATTCCAGAGTGGAAGTGGGATATGATCACGATGGATTTCGTGGTGGGATTACCAGTTTCTCGGACCAAGGATGCTATTTGGGTCATCGTCGATCGATTGACCAAGTGTGCGCGTTTTCTGGCCATTAAGAAGACCGATGGGGCGGCAGTTTTGGCTAGGAAGTACGTGCAGGAGATTGTGAGACTGTATGGAGTACCGGTGAGTATCGTTTCGGACCGGGACCCTAAGTTCACATCGGAGTTCTGGAAGGCGTTTCAGGCAGAGATGGGCACGAAGGTGCACTTGAGCACGGCGTATCATCCTCAGACAGATGGGCAGTCCGAGCGGACCATTCAGACTTTGGAAGATTTGTTGAGGATGTGCGTGCTGGATTGGGGTGGTCATTGGGTGGATCACTTGAGCTTGGTTGAGTTTGCGTATAACAATAGTTACCAGGCGAGTATTGGCATGGCTCCATATGAGGCTCTGTATGGGAGGCCCTGTCGTACCCCCTTGTGTTGGACTCAAGTGGGGGAGAGGAGCACTTTGGGTGCGAGTTTTGTTCAGGAAACTACGGAGAAGATCCGGGTTTTGAAGCTGAACATGAAAGAGGCCCAGGATCGGCAAAAGAGTTATGCTGATAAGAGGCGGAAAGAGCTTGTGTTCGAGGTGGGGGATAGTGTGTATCTCAAGATGGCTTTGCTGAGAGGTCCGAACAGGTCCATTGTTGCGACTAAGTTGAGTCCGAGGTATATGGGACCGTTCCGGATTGTAGAGCGTGTTGGACCGGTAGCGTATCGGTTGGAGTTACCCGCGGTTATGCAAGCTTTTCATAAGGTGTTCCATGTGTCGATGCTGAAGAAGTGTTTGCATAGGGGTGACGAGGTATTGGCTGAGATTCCGCCAGATCTCCAGCCCAATATGACCGTTGAGGCGAGACCTTTGAGAGTTCTCGAGCGGAGGGTCAAGGAGCTTCGTCGGAAGAAGATTCCGATGATGCGAGTTCTGTGGGACTGTGGCGGTGTTCAGGAGGAAACTTGGGAGCCAGAGGCTAGGATGGAAGCGAGGTTCCAGAAGTGGTTCCAGAAGCAAGCTGCGGCTTGAGTTCCATCGAGAGGTTCCAGTTTCGGTTATAGCTGTGTGCTATGTATGTTTCATTTTGTATTGCCGTTGTGTAGAACGATGTTACATTATGATGTGTATTAAGATGAGTATTTCTTATTGGTGACTTGTGAGTCACGGTTTCGCATTGCGTTTGGGGTAAGAAGCGTTAATGCGAGAGAGTAATAAGATATATGTTCTTATTGCTGTTGTGAGCGTTGCGTGTTTCAGTTAAGCTTGTTCGGGAAAATAAGTCGAGAGATGAGACCGGGTTATTTCACTTAGCGATTCTATGTGGTGGGTCGGATTGCAGGCGTATGGTACTTGTTTGTTTTATTACGTTTGTATTGATGACTTACTGCAGAGGGTTGTTGGGTGTTAAAGGTAGCCTAGTCGTAGTTGTCTTGACAAGTTTTTCTAAAGCAAGCCGACACTGGAAGGTGCGCAAGGGAGGTGCGATGGCCGGGTTATTGGTCATGCACGGCAGATATTCCGGGTATGGAATATGGGTGATACCGGTGTTGCCTTGCGAGGATTTACACGTACCACGGGAGGTAGTTCAGTCGAGATGCTTAGAGATATGTGATTTATTGCTCGTTGGGAGGACTGGTTCCTCCGGTGCCGATAGCTCGCAGGACTGTGTGTCCTGGGAGTGTGAGTGGCGATGTACCCAGTCTCGGGAGATTTATAGCCTAGAGTGATACGTGATACCGTGGATTCGTAAGGAGTATGTCCCAGACGTGGGATATATTGCCTAGAATTGAGTGGTATGGGGTATTGAGACTCTTGTAGGTTATATTACCGAGTGGAGTGGTACGGCATATACCTAGAACCCGGAGATGCTGCGGTGTCTTGGGTGATATGGTATGGTGGATATCCTGCGGGATATGGCTGATGCTCGGAACTCAGAGATGCTGCGGCGTCTTGAGTAATGGGGTTAGCCGGTGCGTGAGCAATAAGTACATATGATGCCGCGGCGTTATAAGCATAGAGACTGAATGGGAGACCTCGGAGGTTGGTATTGGACCTCGTGTGAGTATTGAGATGGTCGGGTTTGGCCAAAGGTTGTGTAATCGTTGCGACGATAAGGTTCATTGGTCATGAACGGTTCATGGGAGATGAACGGTATCCAAGATTCGAGGACGAATCTATGTTAGTGGGGGAGAATTGTAACGCCCGCGTTCCGGAAAATAAATTAATTAAGTTAATTGATTTAATTGTTCCGGAATTTTCCTTCGGGTTTTGAGCCTTAGACAAATCTGGAGAAATTAATTATTGGGGGAAATAATTAATTTGGGTTTGTTCCGGGGGGTGTCACAAACCGAATTGGAAGTTTTGGGTTTGTTCCGGGGGTGTCATAAACCGAATTGGAAGTTTTGGGGTTTTTCTCAAAGTTGACTTTTCTTCTCTTGTCTTCTTCTTCTTATCTTCTTCCTCTTATCTTCCTCTTTGCGTGAAAAGAAACCAGGCTTGGGAGAGAGAGTTTGGTCGCGAGAGAGAGAGAGAGAGAGAGAGAGAAGGAGAGCGTGAGTGAGAGGTAAATCTTGGTGAAGCTTGGGTCTTGCGAGATCGATCGAAGCTTGAAGAAGAGGTGGCGGACCTGGGTTGTGCGTGAGCTTGGGAGGTCGATCTTGAGCTCGGGAAGTCGTTCGGAGCTCGATTCATTCGTGTCTAAGGTGAGTTGTGACCAAAGGCTAGCATTTAAGCTTGTGTGAGCTTGTTCTTTTGTTGTTGGATTCACGTTTTTCTTGCTTGTCTCCTTGGGCGTGGGGTTCGCGAGTCTTGCTGGTGGTTTTGGGTGTTGGATTTCGTGACCCAAGCTTGTCTCCTTGGTTGTTGGTTTCGCGAACCGAGCTCGTCTTTTGTTGTTTGAGCCGAGCTCGTCTCTTGTTTCTTGGGGCCGAGCTTGTCTCTCGTTGTGGAGCCGAGCTTGTTCTCCTTGTTGTGCTTGCGATTCGAGTTGTTCCCCTTGTTGTTGTTGCGGTTCGTGAAAGCTTGTAGGGGGCGGAATCGTTAAGCTTGCGTTGGGTGGTTCTGTTAATTGTGATTAACCGTGATTGATTGCAAGTTTGTGTTGAGTTATTTCCTTCTTGTGAATAATTGTTGATTATTGCAGTAATTGTTGATTATTGTGAATAATTGTTGATTTTGGTGATTAATTGCTAATTGTGTTGGGATTTCTTTTAATTGTGTTAATTAATTCTTCGTATGATTTTATTGTGCTTATTGGTAGCCTGTTGTTGGGATGATCAATCTCACTCAGCATTTGGTTAGCCAAATGTTGATGCATCACTTTTGTCGATGCAGGTAAAGATAAGGCGTGATCGTGGAATCAAGGCGGTGAAGAGGGGATGACTAGGACCCGGGGTTTCTTTTTTGTTGTTGTTATTATTGTGGTTGCTTGTGATGTATAGAACTGCTAGTTGATATGAACTGTAGAACTCGGTTGTTCTTGTAACTGCGTTGTTTAATTATTGCGGGAATTTATAAAAAAAAAAAAAAAAAAAAAAAAAAAAAATTTTAAGAAGCGGTTGTTTCACGGGGACAATTAGTTGTGGTT
This sequence comes from Eutrema japonicum, assembly GCA_030161315.1. Classification (NCBI taxonomy): domain Eukaryota; kingdom Viridiplantae; phylum Streptophyta; class Magnoliopsida; order Brassicales; family Brassicaceae; genus Eutrema; species Eutrema japonicum. The sequence goes on from BSQW01000011.1 coordinate 56,450,681, forward strand.
GTCTACTACTCCAACGATCGACTCTTGACCTTTCGGTCCTGGTTTCAACGAGATGATGTTCATCTTCTTCCTTACTTCCCCTTAATTTCATCGACAAGTTTAATGTGTGGATTCAATTTGTTTCTTTGATGTAATAAGTTTATTTAGTTACTATGGGTGAGGCCCAAAAAACACAAAGGTCCAATGGGTTTGTTTTCCTTTTTTCTCCTGCATTTATATTGAAAGCATTTGGTAACAAAAACAAAAAAAGAAAAAAAAAAACTGTATACTCCTATTGAATTTTAACTTAACTAATTTTGATGGGTTGTTGGTATCTTTATTAATTTTTAAGAAGTAATTTGATAAGCTACCTATACTCTCTTAATCAATGGTTTAACCCCTATGAGATCTCAATTTTATAGAGAAGCGGAGACAATTAGGGACCCAAAACTATGTGATCTAGTTCCTATATCCATAGAACATGCGTCGATGTATTAAAACAAGAAAACAAAAATATTCAAAATTATCCCTACGAGAATTCGTTTTTTCGAGTAAATGCATTAAATAATGAAACTAATCCTCTTTTTCTATTTCTAAAATACTAAACTATATTCCAACGCTATATTAATTTTAACTTAACTAATTGTAAAGGTTTTTTTAGTATATTTATTCATTTTTTAAGAAGTAATTTGATAAACCTCCTATACTCCCTAAATCGGTGGACTATGAGATCTCAATTTTATAGAGAAGCAGGGATAATTAGGGTCCCAAACCTATGTGATATAGTTCATATATCCATAGAATATGCGTCTATGTATTAAAACAAGAAAACAAAAATATTTAAAATTATCCCAAAATAAGTGTACCAACAACACCTATGAGATATCGATTTTACGAGAATTTGATTTTTTCGAGTAAATGCATAAAATAATGAAACTAATCCTATTTTCTATTTCTAAAATACCAAACTATATTAATGTTAACTTAACTAATTTTGATGGTTTTTTGGTATCTTTATTAATTTTTTAAGAAGTAATTCTATAAACCTCCTATATGGACTAACCTCTATGACATCTCAATTTTTTAGAGAAGCGGAACAATTAGGGACTCAAACCTATGTGATCTAGTTACTATATCCATGGAATATGCGCCTATGTATTAAAATAAGAAAACAAAAATATTCCAAATTATTCCGAAATAAGTGTACTAACACTTCCAAGAATTCGATTTTACGAGAATTCGATTTTTTCGAGTAAATGTAGAAAATAATGAGACTAATCCTTCTTTTCTATTTCTAAAATACCAAACCATATTCCAACACTATATTAATGTTAACTTAACTAATTTTGATGATTTATTGGTGTAACATCCCGGTTTCTTGTATATGCGGAGAGGCTTATAAGAATTGATTTGGCTACCTATGTCACCAAAGTGCACTTATCTTTCCGATCACTTGCCCGAAAGAACTCCAGAGTTAAGGGTGCTTGAGCTGGAGTAGTCTAAGGATGGGTGACCTTCCGGGAAGTGATTCGCGGTAGCGTGTGAGTGAGGACAAAACACGGGGAAAGGTCACGTGGTGATTGCAGGGTCAGTAAACAAGTATTACAAGCCTCCCGGACTAACGCACCGGCCGTCGGACGAGGGTGGGGCCCACGGGCCGGGAGATGTCGTTGGGGCCCACAGGTAGGGGCGGTCGGGGAGTTATAAGTGGTATCAGAGCCGAACCCAAACACGTGTGTGGAGTCAGGTGGGCCCACACCGTCTAGGGTGACGATCCTGGTGCGCAACGAGGACGTTGCGCTCTGTGAGTGGGGGTGATTGTAACATCCCGGTTTCTTGTATATGCGGAGAGGCTTATAAGAATTGATTTGGCTACCTATGTCACCAAAGTGCACTTATCTTTTCGGGAACTTGTCCAGAGAGAACTCCAGAGTTGAGGGTGCTTGAGCTGGAGTAGTCTAAGGATGGGTGACCTTCCGGGAAGTGATTCGCGGTATCGTGTGAGTGAGGACAAAACACGGGGAAAGGTCACGTGGTGATTGCAGGGTCAGTAAACAAGTCTTACGAGCCTCCCGGACTAACGCATCGGCCGTCGGACGAGGGTGGGCCCACAGGCCGGGAGATGTCGTTGGGGCCCACAGGTAGGGGCGGTCGGGGCGTTATAATTGGTATCTTTATTAATTTTGTAACAAGTAATTTGATAAACCTCCTATATGCCCTAAATAGGTGGACTAATTTCTATGAGATCTCAATTTTTTAGAGAATCGGGGACAATTAGTTGTGGTTGTCTACTACTCCAACGATCGACTCTTGACCTTTCGGTCCTGGTTTCAACGAGATGATGTTTATCTTCTTCCTTACTTCCCCTTAATTTCATCGACAAGTTTAATGTGTGGATTCAATTTGTTTCTTTGATGTAATAAGTTTATTTAGTTACTATGGGTGAGGCCCAAAAAACACAAAGGTCCAATGGGTTTGTTTTCCTTTTTTCTCCTGCATTTATATTGAAAGCATTTGGTAACAAACAAAAAAAAAAGAAAAAAAAAAAAACTGTATACTCCTATTGAATTTTAACTTAACTAATTTTGATGGGTTGTTGGTATCTTTATTAATTTTTAAGAAGTAATTTGATAAGCTACCTATACTCTCTTAATCAGTGGTTTAACCCCTATGAGATCTCAATTTTATAGAGAAGCGGAGACAATTAGTATAACGCCCCGACCGCCCCTACCTGTGGGCCCCAACGACATCTCCCGGCCCGTGGGCCCCACCCTTGTCCGACGGCCGGTGCGTTAGTCCGGGAGGCTTGTAATACTTGTTTACTGACCCTGCAATCACCACGTGATCTTTCCCCGTGTTTTGTCCTCACTCACACGATACCGCGAATCACTTCCCGGTAGGTCACCCATCCTTAAATTGCTCCAGCTCAAGCACCCTTAACTCTGGAGTTCTCTCTGGACAAGTTCCCGAAAAGATAAGTGCACTTTGGTGACATAGGTAGCCAAATCAATTCTTATAAGCCTCTCCGCATATACAAGAAATCGGGATGTTACAATCACCCCCACTCATAGAGCGCAACGTCCTCGTTGCGCACCAGGATCGTCACCCTAGACGGTGTGGGCCCACCTGACTCCACACACGTGTTTGGGTTCGGCTCTGATACCACTTATTGAAACAACCGCACCCATTTTTTTTTTTTTTTGCAAATAATCATTAAAATCCCATAAATAATAACTGAACCTCACCAATTAATTTCCGGTTCAAGACTAAAAATCCGAACAATCCAGATCATAAATTATTAAATTAAATAATCAATAAACGACAAGTTTAGATCACCCCCTCTTCCTCGCCCTGATCCCACGGTCACACATTCTCTTTTCCTGCATCAATTAAAATATAAGAGATGCATAAGTATTTCGATAAATACTTAGTGAGACAATCCTCCCATCTACAGGCTAACAAATAATTAAGATAATTAATATAGACTATCACGAAAATACCGAATAAATCAAACATTTCATGAAACACTCGATCTAGACCCTCCGAGATCGTAAACGGCCTATTATCACGAAATCACATCAATTATCAAAATTATTAAATTACGCCTATGGTCCTGCACTCACCTTATTCCCGCACAGAAAGTTTCACGAGAAAATTCAGCAATTTTCTAGAACTCCCCGGGATGAATAACCTTCTATTAAATCACCTAAAATAAAAAAAATAATAAAAAAATCAAAAGAAAAATCAACACACTCGATACTCGATCAATGATTATCAAACCGGTCTAAACCGGTAATCAACTTCATCGTCTTCATCGCCGGTGCAACGACGCCACCACCGGAGCTCACCACCGGAGTTCACCACGGCCCCAACCCCCGATCCACAATCCCGACTCCAAACCCACACCGGAGCTCACCACCGGAGCTCACCACGGCCCAAACCCGATCCACAATCCCGACTCCAACCCACGCACCGTCGAGTCCTCTTCACCGTCAAGGCTTGACGACAACCCGACGATCTTCTCCTTGACACCACCCTCCTTCTCCACCCTCCGTCGACTCAGCCGCACGACCCCTGAGCAATCCGGCATCGCACGAAACAACTAAGGAGAGAGAGAGGAGTTTTCTTACCGTGGAGAAGACGAGATCGCGTCACGACCCGGCTCACGACGATCCACCCACTCGAGCTTTCTCTTGATCCCTCACCACGCAGCAGCACGACTTGACGGCTAGGTTAATCGCACAAGCTCGGAGAGGGAGATGCTTACGCGCATATAAACATATGTGTGTGGGACCAATTTTTTTGAATTCTCAATTGACCCCCAAACTCCCAAAATTATCAATTAAACCCACCCGGAAAAAATTGATTTACGCGAAATTAACCCCCAACTTCTAATTATTCAATTTCAACCTCAAAATTGAATTAGGGATGTTACAATTAATTGAAACAACCGCACCCATTTTTTTTTTTTTTTTTGCAAATAATCATTAAAATCCCATAAATAATAACTGAACCTCACCAATTAATTTCCGGTTCAAGACTAAAAATCCGAACAATCCAGATCATAAATTATTAAATTAAATAATCAATAAACGACAAGTCTAGATCACCCCCTCTTCCTCGCCCTGATCCCACGGTCACACATTCTCTTTTCCTGCATCAATTAAAATATAAGAGATGCATAAGTATTTCGATAAATACTTAGTGAGACAATCCTCCCATCTACAGGCTAACAAATAATTAAGATAATTAATATAGACTATCACGAAAATACCGAATAAATCAAACATTTCATGAAACACTCGATCTAGACCCTCCGAGATCGTAAACGGCCTATTATCACGAAATCACATCAATTATCAAAATTATTAAATTACGCCTATGGTCATGCACTCACCTTATTCCCGCACAGAAAGTTTCACGAGAAAATTCAGCAATTTTCTAGAACTCCCCGGGATGAATAACCTTCTATTAAATCACCTAAAATAAAAAAAATAATAAAAAAATCAAAAGAAAAATCAACACACTCGATACTCGATCAATGATTATCAAACCGGTCTAAACCGGTAATCAACTTCATCGTCTTCATCGCCGGTGCAACGACGCCACCACCGGAGCTCACCACCGGAGTTCACCACGGCCCCAACCCCCGATCCACAATCCCGACTCCAAACCCACACCGGAGCTCACCACCGGAGCTCACCACGGCCCAAACCCGATCCACAATCCCGACTCCAACCCACGCACCGTCGAGTCCTCTTCACCGTCAAGGCTTGACGACAACCCGACGATCTTCTCCTTGACACCACCCTCCTTCTCCACCCTCCGTCGACTCAGCCGCACGACCCCTGAGCAATCCGGCATCGCACGAAACAACTAAGGAGAGAGAGAGGAGTTTTCTTACCGTGGAGAAGACGAGATCGCGTCACGACCCGGCTCACGACGATCCACCCACTCGAGCTTTCTCTTGATCCCTCACCACGCAGCAGCACGACTTGACGGCTAGGTTAATCGCACAAGCTCGGAGAGGGAGATGCTTACGCGCATATAAACATATGTGTGTGGGACCAATTTTTTTGAATTCTCAATTGACCCCAAACTCCCAAAATTATCAATTAAACCCACCCGGAAAAAATTGATTTACGCGAAATTAACCCCCAACTTCTAATTATTCAATTTCAACCTCAAAATTGAATTAGGGATGTTACAATTCTCCCCCACTAACATAGATTCGTCCTCGAATCTAACGTCCAGCTAACATCCACAACATAGCACAACCGCTATTCCAACTCAGCGTCGCACGACCGCTCTTCCAACTCTACCAACAACGGTATCACGGCTCAACACCATAGTGCCATAGTTCCCTACTTGGTTTGGCCAACCACTCCAACGCCCGGGAGTATAACGACTTCACGACCCAACACCATGGATCGATCCGTCTAACGCATAGAGAGCCAGACAACGGCAATCTCTCTAGTGACCTGTCTCACCAATCAGGAATCACGTCGAAACCCAACCGGCCAGGTACACTCGGCAGTGACTCACCAGTGCACTCCGATGCCGCTATATGGGTCACCACCCTGTGCCAAACCAATCCGGATCTATCAGCCCTATGCAGCTACTAAACACCTAGTATCCGCACCCCCGCTATCGGACCACTACCACTAGTAGCCCGCCAACCTGTCTACTAATCCTCTAGTAAACCCACCGCTCAACATATTCAATGAAAACACCTTTTTATTGAATAATCAAAAGCTCCAAAGTACATCGATTAGTTATAACACCATAAAATAGACGGGTACAACAACGCAATAACTCCCAAAATCCCAACACCATGGTTACGACGATATGGGAACACCCGGCTAACCCTCCAGTTTGCCGAACCACTTGGGAAATTTGCGCTTCAACTTCGCTTCCGGCTCCCAAGTCACCTCCTCGGCTCCATTGCAGTCCCACAGCACCTGCATCTCAGGAACCTTCTTCCTCCTGATCACTCTCACCCGACGATCTTGGACTCTCAGAGGCCTCGCCTCCACCACCATGCTCGGTGTCAAATCTGATGGCACCCCCGTGACCACCTGATCATCCTTGTGCAAACATTTCTTCAACATCGACACGTGGAACACCTTGTGAAATGCCTGCATAGACTCCGGCAACTCTAACCGATAAGCCACCGGTCCGACCCGCTCCAGCACCCTGACGGGACCCATATACCGCGGACTCAACTTCGTCTCGGAAATGGACCTGTTCGGACCCCTCAACATGGCCATTTTCAGGTAGACCAAATCGCCAACTGCGAACTCCAGCTCCTTCCTACGCCGATCTGCGTAGCTTTTCTGACGATCTTGAGCTTCCTTCATGTTCAACTTCACAATCCGGACCTTCTCAGTCGTCTCCTGCACAAAGTCAGCTCCCAACAGGCTCCTCTCCCCCACTTGTGTCCAACATAACGGGGTCCTGCAAGGCCTACCATACAACGCCTCAAATGGTGCCATGCCGATACTAGCCTGGTAGCTGTTATTGTACGCAAACTCCACTAGATTCAGATGATCCGCCCAATGTCCACCCCAATCCAACACACACATCCTCAACAGATCCTCCAACGTCTGGATAGTCCTCTCCGACTGCCCATCGGTCTGGGGATGATAAGCTGTACTCATGTGTACCTTAGTGCCCATCTCCTTCTGGAAAGCGCCCCAGAACAGCGAGGAGAACTTCGGATCTCGATCTGACACTATACTCACCGGTACCCCATGCAGCTTCACAATCTCCCTGACGTACCTCTTGGCCAACACTTCCGCACCGTCGGTCTTTTTTATGGCCAAGAAGTGCGCAGACTTGGTCAACCTATCGACGATGACCCAAATAGCGTCCTTGGTTCGCGAAACCGGCAGACCCACCACGAAATCCATGGTGATCATGTCCCACTTCCACTCCGGAATGGGTAAACTCCTCAACAACCCGCTCGGAACCTGATGCTCAGCCTTCACCAACTGACAGGTATCACACCCCGCAACCCAGTTGGCAACATCCTTCTTCATCCCTACCCACTGGTAATACCGTTTGAGGTCACGGTACATCTTGGTAGCTCCTGGATGAATAGAGAAACGGCTCTGATGTGCTTCCCTCAGGATTTCCTGCCTCAGCACTTCGTCCTTCGGTACACACACCCTGCCCCTCAAAAGGATAGTTCCATTGATGGATAACTCATACTCAGACCGCTCTGCCCTGCCAGCCTGCATTAATTCCGCATCCAACTGATGTGCTACCCGCACCCTAGTCAGAATGTCCGCCTGATCCACCGCCTCTAAACCCAACGGCTCAGGTTCCTCAGACACAGCACACAGTCTCAGGGCACTCACCATGCCTACCAACGCCTCGGTATCTCGCTCAGTGTCTAAAATAACCCGCTTCCTGCTCAAAGCATCGGCTACAAGATTCGCTTTACCGGGATGGTAAGCTATCTCCAGGTCATAATCCGCAACAAGCTCCATCCATCGCCTCTGTCGCAGATTCAGTTCCGGCTGGGTAAAGATGTACTTTAGACTTTTGTGGTCTGTGAACACCTGAACCTTACCGCCATACAGATAAGACCTCCAGATCTTCAATGCAAACACCACTGCAGCCATCTCAAGATCGTGAGTAGGATAATTGCATTCATGTTTCCTCAGCTGTCTGGAAGCATATGCGATTACCTTACCCTGCTGCATCAATACACAACCGAGCCCCAGCCTGGACGCGTCTGTGAACACGACATATGGCTCATCCTGCTTAGGCAAGGCTAACACCGGAGTACTCACCAGCATCTCCTTGAGCTTCACAAAGCTCTCCTCACACTGGTCCGACCACACGAAAGGAACGTCCTTCCCGGTCAACTTGGTCATGGCCTGCGCCATACTAGCAAACCCCTTGACGAACCTCCTGTAATAACCCGCCAGACCCAGAAAACTGCGAATCTCTGAGGCATTCTTCGGTCTCGGCCACTCCTCAATCGAGCGAATCTTCTCTGGATCCACTGAAACACCACGATCAGATACGACGTGCCCCAGAAATCCGATCTCCCGCTGCCAGAAACTACACTTGCTCAGCTTAGCGAACAACTGTTGCTCCCGTAGCTTCTCCAGAACTTTCCTCAGGTGTACCATGTGCTCCTCAGGACTCTTCGAATACACTAGAATGTCGTCGATGAAAATGATGACGAACTCATCCAGATATTCCTGAAACACGCCGTTCATCAACCTCATAAACGCAGCCGGTGCATTCGTCAACCCAAACGGCATCACCACAAACTCGTAGTGCCTGTATCTCGTCCTGAAAGCCGTCTTCCTGATGTCCGACTCCGCTATCGGGATCTGATGATAACCCGATGCCAAATCAATCTTAGAGAACCACGAAGCACCCTGCAACTGATCTAACAACTCATCGATCCTCGGTAATGGGTACTTGTTCTTCACAGTAACCCGGTTCAGCCCCCGATAATCGATGCACAACCGGAAGCTCCCATCCTTCTTCTTGACGAACAGTACCGGTGCACCCCACGGAGAACTGCTCGGTCTAATGAAACCCTTTTCCAACAACTCCTCGAGCTGCTTCTTAAGCTCAGCCATCTCCGCTGGAGCCATCCTGTAAGGAGCCTTAGACAACGGGGTCGTCCCCGGCTCTAACTCAATGGTAAAAGGATCCGACCTGGATGGTGGTAACCCGCTCAACTGCTGGAACACATCCTCGAACTCCCAGACCACCTCAATATCCCGCACCGCTGACTCCCCAACCTCACCAGGTATCGAAATGGTAGCCAAGTAGGCCTCACAACCCTGCTCGATCAAACGCTCCGCTTGTACCGCGGAAACGACGATGCCTCCCGGCACCGGTCTCACTCCCTGATAAACCAGTCTTCTGTTAGCATGCTCGAAAACCACACGACCCCGGTGACAATCCAAATGAGCCTTGAACTTTCCCAGCCAGTCCATACCCAAAATGATGTCATAGAGTTCCACTGGGCACACTATCAAATCCGCTGGCATCAGCTCTCCGGCGATAAGAATGTCGACATTCTCCACACAGCCCTGAGTCCTCAATAAGCGACCCCCAGCAACTCTCACCACACCCGAGTGGTCCCCAAACACCTCTTGGATACCGCTCCCCGACACCCAATCCGGTGTGGCAAAACTGTGGGACGCCCCGGAGTCAAACAACACATGTGACTCTACCCCAGCCACATTAAGGGTCCCTAAGCACGAAAAGGATTTAAGGCAAACAGCAAACACCAATTACAGAGCGAGTAACTGAAATTACAATCAAACAAGAACATAGTTAAGGTAACTAACCAGTAATCGGTCTGCTGCCGCTCGCCTCGCCTGACTCCGCGCCTATGGTGAACACCCTCGGTGCCACTGCGGCCCGTTTCGGAGGCGGTGCCTCGATCCTCACAAATGGCTGAGCCAACTTCGGACAATCCTTCTTGACGTGACCGGGTTCCTTGCAATGGAAGCACACCGGACCCCCTCGAGAACAATCCGCCACGCGATGTCCATAAGCTCCGCACCCGAAACAACGTGGTCCAGAACCCGCTTCCTTGGAAGTATCCTCCCACTTCCTCTTCTGTCCCTGCTGCTGACCAGACCTACCGCCCTTGCTCGGAGCAACACTCTGACTTTGAGGCCGTCGCGGAACCTCTGGTACTGCAGCCTTTAAACTAGCCTCCTGCCTCATCCCCTCCTCAAGCTGCGCTGCACACTCCACCAGTTCGGATACCGACTCGAACTTGCGGACTATGCATCGATTCCTGAGATCGATACGCATACCTCGCATGAAAGCACAAATCAACTCATACTCGGTATCTGCACCCCGACCAGCAAACCGCTTCAGCCGGTTAAACTCGGCCTCGTACTCTCGAACCGAACGAATCCCCTGTGACAAGTACAGAAACTCCGCCTGTAACCTGTCGCGAGCCTCCCGCGGAAAATACTTGAGATCGAACTCCCTCCGGAACTCGTCCCAAGACAACACTACTCCCGCCCTCCTCGCAGCAACACCCTGCCACCACTCATGTGCATCTCCCTCCAGATAATGCACCGCCAAGTCAACCCTATACTCCTCAGGGCATCTGATCGACTGGAAGTTCCTCTCCAACCTGGACCTCCACTCATCAGACTCAATCGGTCGAGCACCACCACTGAAAAACTTGGTGCCCAACCTCTGCATATGCTCCATCACCCTCAGGTACGACGGAACCACTGGCTCGGCCTCAGCAACCACTCCCGGAACTCCCGGAGCAACAACACCCGGCATCGCGGCAACCCCCTGTGGCGCCACTGGAGCTGGAGCCGGTACCACACCAGGTAACCTCTCCAAGAGCTGGGCCAACATGCCCAAAACAGCCGCCATCGGGTTCGGGCCCGCACCCGCCTGGGCACCACCCGGCGCCGGCATCGCACCATACACGGCCGCTGGCTCCGACTGACCTTCCCCCTCGGCGTGATCATACGTCCCCTGTTCCACCGTGACACTCTGCGTCACATTCGCAGCTGCTCTGCCACCCCTACCACCTCTGCCGCCACGGCCTGTTCTGCCGCCCCGACCACGGCCGCCACGACCACCCCGACCTCTGAGACCTCGCCCAACGCTATCAGAATCAACCATCTGCAACAACCACTTGTTACTAATTGACAACAGCAATAGTAAAACAAACACGAGTCTTACCGTGGAATCTCATTGAAGGCTCGAAGAGGATGATCTAGAACTTCAAGCTCAACAATTGACTAACTCACATAGACAGTTCTAATAGCGGAAATTTTTTTTTTTTTTAAAACCGTCCTAGAACCGTAAATGCTCTGATACCACTTATAACGCCCCGACCGCCCCTACCCGTGGGCCCCATGCCCTCTCCCGGCCCGTGGGCCCCACCCTTGTCCGACGGCCGGTGCGTTAGTCCGGGAGGCTTGTAATACTTGTTTACTGACCCTGCAATCACCACGTGATCTTTCCCCGTGTTTTGTCCTCACTCACACGATACCGCGAATCACTTCCCGGTAGGTCACCCATCCTTAAATTGCTCCAGCTCAAGCACCCTTAACTCTGGAGTTCTCTCTGGACAAGTTCCCGAAAAGATAAGTGCACTTTGGTGACATAGGTAGCCAAATCAATTCTTATAAGCCTCTCCGCATATACAAGAAATCGGGATGTTACAATTAGGGACCCAAAACTATGTGATCTAGTTCCTATATCCATAGAACATGCGTCGATGTATTAAAACAAGAAAACAAAAATATTCAAAATTATCCCTACGAGAATTCATTTTTTCGAGTAAATGCATTAAATAATGAAACTAATCCTCTTTTTCTATTTCTAAAATACTAAACTATATTCCAACGCTATATTAATTTTAACTTAACTAATTGTAAAGGTTTTTTAGTATATTTATTCATTTTTTAAGAAGTAATTTGATAAACCTCCTATACGCCCTAAATCGGTGGACTATGAGATCTCAATTTTATAGAGAAGCGGGGATAATTAGGGTCCCAAACCTATGTGATATAGTTCATATATCCATAGAATATGCGTCTATGTATTAAAACAAGAAAACAAAAATATTTAAAATTATCCCAAAATAAGTGTACCAACAACACCTATGAGATATCGATTTTACGAGAATTTGATTTTTTCGAGTAAATGCATAAAATAATGAAACTAATCCTATTTTCTATTTCTAAAATACCAAACTATATTAATGTTAACTTAACTAATTTTGATGGTTTTTTGGTATCTTTATTAATTTTTTAAGAAGTAATTCTATAAACCTCCTATATGGACTAACCTCTATGACATCTCAATTTTTTAGAGAAGCGGAACAATTAGGGACTCAAACCTATGTGATCTAGTTCCTATATCCATGGAATATGCGTCTATGTATTAAAATAAGAAAACAAAAATATTCCAAATTATTCCGAAATAAGTGTACTAACACTTACAAGAATTCGATTTTACGAGAATTCGATTTTTCGAGTAAATGTAGAAAATAATGAGACTAATCCTTCTTTTCTATTTCTAAAATACCAAACCATATTCCAACACTATATTAATGTTAACTTAACTAATTTTGATGATTTATTGGTATCTTTATTAATTTTGTAACAAGTAATTTGATAAACCTCCTATATGTCCTAAATAGGTGGACTAAAGATCTCAATTTTTTTAGAGAAGCGGGGACAATTAGTTGTGGTTGTCTACTACTCCAACGATCGACTCTTGACCTTTCGATCCTGGTTTCAACGAGATGATGTTCATCATCTTCCTTACTTCCCCTTAATTTCATCGACAAGTTTAATGTGTGGATTCAATTTGTTTCTTTGATGTAATAAGTTTATTTAGTTACTATGGGTGAGGCCCAAAAAAACACAAAGGTCCAATTGGTTTTTTTCCTTTTTTTCTCCTGCATTTATATTGAAAACATTTGGTAACAACAGAAAAACAGAAAAAAAAAAAAAAAAAAACTGTATACTTCTGCATGAGAAAAAAGAAACATCACACTGCCCGATAAAGTATTCTTCTTTTTTTCTTTCTTCAATAAAAAAATAGGGAAATTTATGGTCTCTCTATACATAATCTTATAAATAAAACAAATACTTTAATCATCTTTAGAGTTACTTAAATCCAATTATTTTGGTTGATTTATTCGTTAACAAGGACATTTTAGCACACGTACGTGAGGTGTGTATTGAGCACAAAAGGGCAATTGACAAAGTCGTGATCCCACCACCTAAGTATTGTAATTTGTGTTATTGTTAGTGTGTCACTCAATGAATTAATTAGGATTTAGATGACTAATCAAACAAAATCAAAATGATATAAAAAATAATTTAATTTTGCAAGTAGGTGGGTCACTTGCGCTCCAAACTAAATTTGACTACTTCTGATATTAGTCGGAAATCATTCCAAACTCGGAACATGCGGGATGAAGGTCAGTTCGGAGCTTATGGTATTCGTTAAACCGTTAAACCTGGGAATAATCAACTTTGTAGCACTTCAATGCGTTTCTATCGGAATGGCTAGATTAACCGATAGAGTATATATAAATAAATAAAAAGTAGGTGGGTCACATTAATATCGCTCACGTCACGACATACCTATAATTTGTTCATTTATCTATCAGTAGGAAATAATAATAGAACAAACGATGACTAAATCAAAATGAGACCCCAAAAAAAAACAAAAAAAAACGAGAAAAATCAATTTATGTATAATTTAATTTATCTCAATTTCAAAGTCGGGAGAAGAAAAGTAAAAGTACATGTAACAAAAAAAAAATCCAACATATGGTTATATTATTGAAATGAAGGTAAGGATTAGAAAAGGCAAGTTGAATAGGTGATGACTAGAGCTGGACATAAAACCCGGATCCGCCGGATTCGACCCGACCCAAAATATTAGGTTTTGTTCAGTTTCAGTTTGTGTATAAAACCCGAATGGTTTTTGTGTAAATCTAATTCGGTTTTTGGGTTGGTTTGGGTATAACCCGAAATTTGATCGGGTACCTACAAAAATTACAAATATATCATATTATGTATATATCGTATATATATATATGCATATATTATATATATATATATATATATATATATATATTCGAGTTATTTTGGGTTATTCGGATTATGGGATTATTTCGGATTATTTGGGTTATTTCATATACATTTTTGCGGGTAATTCGGGTTCAAAACCGACCCGAATTTATTTTTGGTTCCATAGCGGGTTTCATTTAAAATTCTACAACCGATCCAAACTCGACAAGACCCAAACCGAACCGAACCAAAAAATTTTCGGATCCTAAACGGGTTCTATTCGCTCTAATTTTGGGTACCCAAAAACCTTAAAACCGACCCAAACCCGATCCGTAGATCCGAATACCCAGGACTAGTGCTGACAATGTCTGATATAAGTTTGACCATTTCCATATTAATTTTACAAAAAAATGAGAGAGAAGAAAAAGACAAAAGGAAAGGATCTTTGTTCGTTATATTCGTACCCTTTCATTCATTCTTTCTTTCTTTCTTTCGTACAATCGAAGAAAAACTCTTAGTTTCCGAAAATCGTTTTTGTCTCAATCGAAGAAGTTTTAAAGAAGAAAGGGTCTTTAGAGGGTGACTTGAATCGATGCAAGGTTTTGGGCACTAGTTTTAAACCCATTCCTTTCCATATTTAGAAAGAACAGAATTTGATTCAAAGCCAAAGGTTTGGGTTTGGATTTGGTGGAGATGTAAGTAAATCACCCACAAATTCTTCTCTTTTTACGGCAAAGTCTCTGTTTTTGATTTTTTTTTTTTTTGAATTTTGCAGAAGTGGTGATGGGTACCCGAGGGAACGGGGAAGAGGAGGATTGGTTCTCCGATGCTCGCGAAGAGGTTTCATCTGTTTCCGACTGCAACTCCGAAGTGGCCGATGAATTTTTTCAAGCAACTGGCGATTTAGATATCTGGACCATGAATCCCGAGAGTGTTACTAACCGTCGACACAACTTCTTTCTATCCATGGGGTTTAGTTTTAAAAAGAGAGACGTTGATGTTGATCTTCTTCTTGGAGATTCTTGTCCCGACCATATTCCTGTTTTAAACTCTGTGTCTGAAACCGATTTCGAGGAGGACAAGTTGTTGTTGAGGAATCAATCTACATCCTCTGGCTCGTCTCACTCTGATCGATCCTCTGTTTCAACTTCCTCTCTGGCTGAGGCATTTAGTTTCAGAGGATCCTTTCTGGAGCGCGCCAAGAACATTGATGATCAGATTCTGTTAACGAGAGATTGTTCCAGTAATAGCAGTAGCATTGCCGAGGGATTGAGTGAGTCTAGTTCGAGTAGGTCCGGTAGCTATGGAGATTTCCACAGCTCTCCTAAGAAGGGAGGAGCAAAAGGGTGGTTGAAGAAGCTAGGTGTTTTAACACACGTTCTTGACAAAAATGAAGAGTCCATTGATGGTGGTGAGTCTCTGGGATCATCCACACGGAGGCAACTAACTCGAGTTCAGTCTTTTAAAAAGCAGTTCAAGGAGCTCTCGTCTCTGTGTATCGGACAAGAGTTCTCGGCGCACGATGGATCCATTGTAGTGATGAAGTTTTCTCATGATGGCAAGTACTTAGCCAGCGCTGGTGAAGACTGTGTTGTGCGAGTGTGGAACATAACGGAAGACGAGAGAAGAGACAATAAGTTTGAAGTGGCTGAGTTTGATTCAAGCTCTAACTGTGTTTACTTTGGAGTGAATGACAAGTCACAGATTGAGCCACTAAACATTGAGAATGAGAAAATCGAAAAGAGTAGAAAATTGTTGAGGAAGAAGTCAGAATCGACTTGCGCTGTGTTGCCTTCAAGGATCTTTACCATATCAGAAACCCCTCAGCATGAGTTCCGTGGACATTTAGGCGAAATCTTGGATCTTTCATGGTCGGAGAAAGGGGTACATTCACTTTTCAGACCCTTGTTGTTTAATAGGAAATGTGGTAATATGGTACTAATTAACAACTTGCTGCAGTTTTTACTGTCATCTTCTGTGGATGAGACTGTTCGATTATGGCGAGTTGGTTCTTCTGATGAATGTATCAGAGTTTTCTCTCATAAGAGCTTTGGTGAGTTTCTTTCTTCATCTGTGTCTTCTTCAGTGCTGCTTTCGGTATGTCTACTTAGGCACCTTCTCTCTTTCTCCTTCTCCTTACAGTGACTTGTGTGGCATTCAATCCTGTGGATGACAATTACTTTATAAGCGGGTCGATCGATGGTATAGTCCGAATATGGGATGTTTCCCGTTTCCGGGTTGTTGACTATACAGATATAAGAGAGATTGTTACAGCTGTGTGCTATCGCCCTGATGCTAAGGGTGCAGTAGTAGGTTCTATGACTGGAGAATGTCGCTTTTACCATACAATTGGTATGTTTTTTACTTGAAGTTTACCAAAATGTGTAAGTGGAACCATCTATGTTTTTGATATCTTTTGAACCTCTCTCCTCAGATAACCAGCTGCAACTGGATAGAGAGATCAGTTTACATGGGGGGAAGAAGAAGGTTCCTAGCAAAAGGATCACTGGTTTTCAGTTTTTTCCTGGTGACTCAGACAAAGTAATGGTCACTTCTGCTGATTCTCAAATCCGAATAATCTGCGGAGTCGATACAATCTGCAAGCTTAAGAAAGGTCCTCTATATATAATCAAGTTTCTTTTCTTCCTTTGAATGCTTCTGTGAGTTTGTTTTGATATATTCTTGGTGGATGTTTTGCAGCTTCAAGTCTTAGGACAACACTGAGCCCGACCTCTGCTTTGTTCACATCGGATGGGAAACACATTGTGTCAACAATAGAGGACTCAGGGATTCATGTCTGGGACTACTCTCAACCCAACAGGAAGGCTGCTTCTTCTCAGAAACCAAAAACGATCAGGTCTTATGAGGGATTTCTCTCAGACAATGTCTCTGTTGCCATTCCTTGGCTAGGCCAGGGGAAAGAGGAGGACAGTTTCATAGCTGATTTGGAAAAAAAGTTTGCTCATTTCCCATTGCCGATAGACTGTTTCACTCCAATGAAAGGAGCAACAACGTGGCCGGAAGAGAAGCTTGGAGTAGTAGCAGGTGCAGGTGCAGCAGCGATTTCAGCTATAGCCAGCAGCAGATCCAAGCTGAGGCTCTTGAGGAGCGTGTGCCAGAACATCAACGCTTCTACGCCGCACCTGTGGGGGCTTGTGATTGTGACAGCAACTTGGGACGGTAGGATCAGGGTGTTCCACAACTACGGTTTACCAATTCGGGTGTAAGTAAAAGACATACAGAAACAGAGTGTGCACATTTGCAGTGTTAGAATAGTAGCATTCTTTGATTTGATTGACCACTAAAGATGTATATGTGAGACCTATAATGTGCGTGTGTGTAAGTAAACACCGACCGTGATTTCAAATTTGTCAGCTTAGAAGAATGTGATTGACCACTAAAGATGTATCAGATGAGCATAAAGAGAAACATCTTAAGGGACACTACTTCTTAATTTCCTCCCCTTTCCTATCCATTTAAACAAAACAAAAAACATACAAAAGAAAGAAAGAAAAAGACTTGTCTTTCTTTATCCTCAAAACTTGACCAAGACGTCTCTTCTAATGGGGGTGGGTTTTAACAAATCAACAATAAAAAAGAAAAAACAACAGCGTTAGACATTTTAGAGCTCGTCGTGAGACTCATCCTCCTCCTCGGTCGCTGAATCTCCTCCTGCACCACCTGGTGCACCACCAGATCTTTGATAAACGGCTGTGATGATTGGGTTACACACTGCCTCTACTTCCTTGAGTTTCTCCTCGTAATCTTCTTTCTCTGAGTTTTGGTTCTCGTCAAGCCACTCCAAGGCTTCTTTGGTCGCTGCTTCGATCTTCTCTTTCTCATCCGCCTCCAATTTGTCCGCAAGCTTGTCCTTGTCGCTCACTTGGTTCTTCATGTTGTACACGTATGTCTCCAGGCTGTTCCTCGCGTCGATCCTCTCCTTCACCTTCTTGTCTTCCTCTGCAAACTCCTCTGCCTCCTTCACCATCCGGTCAATCTCTTCCTGGCTCAGACGGCCCTTCTCGTTTGTGATTGTGATCTTCTCTGATTTACCACTCGCCTTGTCCTCTGCTTTCACGTTCAGGATACCATTTGCGTCCACTTCAAACGTGACCTCGATTTGAGGTGTTCCTCTGCCAAAACCAAAGATTATGATTATTTTCATGTTCAAGATTTTACAATTTACTAAGGAAAGAGGCAAATCAATATTAAGACAAACCTTGGGGCCGGTGGGACTCCGGTGAGGTCGAATTTCCCGAGCAGCCTGCAGTCCTTGGTGAGACTTCGCTCACCTTCAAAGACCTGAATGGATACCGTTGTCTGCTGGTCTTGGTATGTCGTGAAAACCTGAGATTTCTTGGTTGGAATAACTGTGTTTCTCGGGATCAGCTTTGTCATCACTCCTCCCACGGTCTCGATACCCAAAGTGAGTGGTGCAACGTCAAGAAGAAGGATATCTTTGGTCTCGTCACCGCCTTCTCCGCTCAAAATACCACCCTGGACAGCAGCACCATAAGCAACAGCCTCGTCGGGGTTCACACCCTTGTTGGGCTCTTTCCCTTCAAAGAAGTCCTTCAACAGCTGCTGAACCTTTGGGATCCTAGTGCTTCCACCAACAAGGACAATCTCATCGATCTGGCTCTTCTGTAGACCAGCATCATCCATGGCCTTCTTCACGGGTCCCATGGTCTTCCTGAACAAGTCATTGTTCAGCTCCTCGAAACGAGCTCTGGTGAGTGGCTCAGAGAAATCAGCACCATCAAAGAGGGACTCAATTTCTACACGGACTTGGTGCTGGCTACTAAGAGCTCTCTTGGCCCTCTCACATTCCCTGCGGAGCTTACCAAGAGCCTTGTTGTCCTTGCTGATGTCCTTTTGGTGCTTCTTCTTGATCAACTTGATAAAGTAGTCCATGATCCTGTGGTCAAAGTCCTCACCTGCACAAGATCACAAAGACAGAGGGTGATTAGCACCAACATCATATGAAAAAGTAATACAGAACATGCATCTGTGGTCTTAGGGCAAGTTACCTCCCAAGTGAGTGTCACCATTTGTGGAGAGAACCTCGAACACTCCGTTATCAATGGTCAAGACACTGACATCAAAGGTACCACCACCAAGGTCAAAGACGAGGATGTTCTTCTCACCACCCTTCTTATCAAGACCGTAGGCAATAGCAGCAGCAGTGGGTTCGTTGATGATTCTAGCAACATTGAGACCAGCAATAACACCGGCATCCTTTGTCGCCTGCCTCTGAGCATCGTTGAAGTAAGCTGCACATAATCAACGCCAGATAAAGAATCAATAAACTGTATATATATACATCTCCAAGAGGTATGATGAAGCAGACAAAAAGCTAACCTGGAACAGTGACAACAGCGTCCTTGATTTTCTTTCCAAGGTAAGCTTCAGCTGTCTCCTTCATCTTAATCAGAATCATGGCACTGATCTCCTCAGGAGAGAAAACCTTGGTCTCACCATCCTTGATCTTGACTTGAATGTATGGCTTACCATCCTTGTTCACAATCTGGTAAGGCACAAGCTTCCTGTCCTTTTGGACTTCTTTGTCCTCGAATCTGCCATAACCAAACAAGAATTAAAGCAACAGTCCATATGCAAATGCAAGGTGAAACAGAAAAAACGCCAAAGAAGAAGATGGATTTACTTTCTCCCGATCAATCTCTTGACGTCGAAGACAGTCCTCTCAGGATTGACAGCCGCCTGATTCTTAGCAGCTTCACCAATGAGCCTCTCGGAGTCGGTGAAACCAACCCAGGAAGGTGTAATACGGTTTCCTTGGTCATTGGCAATGATTTCAACATGGCCATTCTTGTAAACACCAACACAAGAGTATGTCGTACCAAGATCTATCCCTATAACTGTTCCCAACTTGGTGGCTTCATCTTTAGCAGTGGAAAACGCAAATAGACATCCTGAAGCATATAAATTCCAAATCGTCAATAAAAATGGAAACACGAATAGTACATATTTGCCTAGTGATAAAGCTAATGTTCTCATAACATTGCCCAGGAAATGAATCTATAGAGAAGCATCCAAACGAGATCTAATCTTAAGATGGCAAAATTTCAACCCAACATTGTAAACAAACAACACCATCAAATCTCACATCAATGCATATGCAGATTATGCCGATTTGAGCAGACTAAAGAGATACACAAACAAACAAACCTCATCAGGGAGGAAGAACATACTGAAACAAAGACGTAAAACAGAGAGATGAGAGAGATCACTGACCTAAGAAGATGATCGCCAGAACAACGGTGCCGTTTGCTCCGAACGAGCGAGCCATATCGAGTGACTGTGTGTGGTTCGATCTCTCTTCTTTTTCTCTTTAGATCTTCTTCGAACAGAGAGAGCTCTCTTCTTTTTTTATTTTTTTTTTCAAGTTCCTTTGTTGAATGGCTTTTATTTATATCGGTCTAAGTCCCCGAATGTGATGCTGAAGTAGTCGCTTTTTATGGAAGAAATAATATAACTTTATGTCATCGTGGATGACGTGGACCAATCATATCACGACGATCTATGACAACAGCCAATCAGATTAGGTCTTGTGTTGGAGTAATCGTGGCCGTTGGTTTACTTACTTCTTCTTCTTCATTCTAGAGAATGGGCTTTCTTCCTATTTTTCTTTAGGCCCAGACTCTTCTTGAGTCTTCCTTGAGCAAAATATCCATAACCGAAAAACCGAATCGAATTAGAAGTTACCGAACCAAACTGAATAATTACAAATATTCGAATGGTTCCTCTTATAAAATATTTTGGGTACCGAAACTGAACCGAAACCCGAATATACGAAATACAATTATATATATATATAAATATTTTGTCTATTTAGTTTTGAAATAACCAAAATACTAAAAATTACAATTATAAACCGAATATATTAGTAGGGGTGGACACTTCGGTTTGTGGTTTGGTTTCGGTTTGGTTTTTTCAGTTTTTCGGTTTTTCGGTTTTATAAAAATTCAAACCATATAAAAACCATATATATTTCGGTTTGGTACGGTTCGGTTTTTAACGGTTTTCGGTTTATCGGTTTTATAAAAAATGAAACCATTTAAAAACCATATGCAATTTTGGCTCGGTTCGGTTTGGTTCGGTTACGGTTTTTAGTTTGGTTCATAACTTTTGATAAGGCTCATACAATAAGCAAAAATAAAATGAATGTATAAATAATATATTAAGCTAATAAGTAGGCATACTAATAAGTGCAAAAACAAAAAAGAATTCAAAGACTAGAATCCAAATCAAATTGTTCGTAAATCCAAATCATCAATAAAAATCAAGACTAAAAAAAAACCTAGAAAATTCAGATTCTTATCATCATCATTAGCCACGATTGTTCGTCTCCTCATGTTGCTTATGAATCTCTGATCAACAAAATTAACAACAAATAAAGAAAAACAAGAAAGCTATATAAAATTAATAAATCTAAACTAAACCAAAAAACAAGAATGGATAAATGATAAATCTAAACTAAACCAAAAAACAAGAATGGATAAATGATAAATCTAAACCAAACCAAAAAAATTATAAAGCAATCTAAAATTAATCTAAAATATAAAAACCAAAAAAACCATTCGGTTTTACGGTTTTAAACCAAACCAAACCGAAACCGAACTCTTAACAAAAATGATAACCAAATGGGTTGTTAGGTTACACCATAACCAAACCATATGATTTATTTCGGTTTTTTCGGTTACGGTTTTTTGGCCCACCCCTATATATTAGTATGTTTAGACCGAAATAACCAAAATATTCGAAAATCTTTAGTTATATTTGAGAGGACCGCATTTTTTTTTTTGCATATAATTAACAATTATTACTACACAACCCACACACGGTCTACAGCTTACACAAGCTCACGATTACAACCGCCAAACAACTGGTATCGATCGATACCCCCTGGTGTCGATCGATACCCCAACTCCCGGGTCCTAATCATCCCCTCCTCACCGCCTCGATTCCACGATCACGCCTTATCTTTACCTGCATCGACAAAAGTGATGCATCAACATTTGGCTAACCAAATGCTGAGTGAGATTGATCATCCCAACAACAGGCTACCAATAAGCACAAACAGCAATATCAATACGAAGAATTAATAACACCAATTAAGACTTCCCGCACAAAGCAACTGGTATCGATCGATACCTCACTAGTATCGATCGACACCCAACCAACTCACGACTCCCAACGAGGGACCAGTATCGATCGATGCCCAAACAACACACCGGTATCGATCGATACGACACGACTCGAGTCTATCCACAAGGGATACTCCCAACTCGAGACCACCGCCAAAGGACTAGTATCGATCGATACCCACATGGTATCGGTCGATACTCCCTGCGATTCCCAACCACCTCCGCGAGATCTCACCCAGAACTCGCCAGGACCACACACACAAAGCACACCAATCAAGCTTAACAACACACACACAAGCTCAATTGCTAACCTTTGGTCCCAACTCACCTTAGACACGATGGATCTAGCTCTGGAACGACCTCCCCAAGCTCAAGAAGATCTCCCTCTCCTCTCACGAGCTTACGTCGAAACCAAGCTCTTCCAACCAATCCTCCGAGCTTCTCACCAAGCTCAACACCTCTCGATCTCGCAAGATCCAAGCTTCACAAAGCTTCTTCTCTCTCTCTCTCTCCTTCTCTCTCTCTCCCTTTCTCTCTCGACCAAGCTATGGTCTTATCCTTACAAGGATAACCTTTTATACCGAAAGAAGATAAGAGAAGAAGATAAGAGAAGAAGATAACCACGAGGAAAACCCGGCTGGTATCGATCGATACTGGCCGGTATCGATCGATACCGCCCCCGGAACAGCCCTAATTAATTATTTTCCTCAATAATCAATTCTTCCGGAACGCGGGCGTTACAATTCTCCCCCACTAACTTAGATTCGTCCTCGAATCTTCGTTACCGTTCATCTCCAATGAACCGTCCATCTCCAATGAACCCTAATCGTCGCAACGATTACATAAACCCTGGCCAACCCGGCCACTCCACACTCACACGAGGTCCAAAACCAACCTCCGAGGTTTCCCACTCAGTCCCTATGCTTACGACACCGCATCATCATATGTACTTTATTGCTCAAACACACGCCAACCCCATCACTCAAGACACCGCAGCATCTCCGAGTTCCGAGTGTCAGCCATATCCCGCAGGATATCCACCATACCTCACAAGGTATCAGCCATACCACATCACCCAAGACACCGCAGCATCTCCAAGTTCTGGGTATCTGCCGTACCACTCCCCTCGGTAATATAACCTGACGAGTCTCGATAACCCATACCAATCAATTATAGGCTATATATCCTCCATCCAGGACATACTCCTACGAATCCACAGTATCACATATCACTCTAGGCTATATAAACCTCCCGAGTCTGGGTACATCGCCACTCACACTCTCAAGACCGCAGTCCTGCGAGCTATCGGCACCAGAGGAACCTGTCCTCTCAACGAGCAATAAGTCACACATCTCTAAGCATCTCGACTGAACTACCTCCCGTGATCCGTGTAAATCCTCGCAAGGAAACAACGGCATCATCCATATTCCACACCCGGAATATCTGCCGTGCATGACCAATAACCCGACCATCGCACCGTCCTCGCGCACCCTTCAGTATCGGCTCGTTCCCAAACAAGCTTAACTGAACATGCAACGCTCACCACAGCAATAAGATCATCCATCTTATCACTCTCTCGCATTCACGCTTTCACCTCAACGTAATGCGAAACTGTGACTCCCAAAGTCACCAATAATAAGAAATACTCATCTTATTACACATCATAATGTAACCTCGTTCTACACAACGGCAATACAAAATGATACACATAGCATACAGCTATAACCGAAACTGGAACCTCTCGATGGAACTCAAGCCGCAGCTTGCTTCTGGAACCACTTCTGGAACCTCGCTTCCATCCTAGCCTCTGGCTCCCAAGTTTCCTCCTGCACCCCGCCACAGTCCCACAGAACTCGCATCATCGGAATCCTCTTCCGACGAAGCTCCTTGACCCTCCGCTCGAGAACTCTCAAAGGTCTCGCCTCAACGGTCATATTGGACTAGAGATCTGGCGGAATCTCAGCCAATACCTCGTCACCCCTATGCAAACACTTCTTCAGCATCGACACATCGAAGACCTTATGAAATGCTTGCATAACCACGGGTAACTCCAACCGATACGCTACCGGTCCAACACGCTCTACAATCCGGAACGGCCCCAAATACCTCAGACTCAACTTAGTCACAGCAATGGACCTGTTCGGACCTCTCAGAAAAGCCATCTGGAGATACACACTATCTCCCACCTCAACACAAGCTCTTTCCGCCCCTTATCAGCATAACTCTTTTGCCGATCTCGGCCTCTTTCATGTTCAGCTGCAAAACCCGGATATCTTCCGCGGTTTCCTGAACAAAACTCGCACCCACAGTGCTCCTCTCCCCCACTTGTGTCCCACACAAGGGGTACGACATGGCCTCCCATACAAAGCCTCATATGGAGCCATCCCACTACTCGCCTGGTAACTATTGCCATACGCAACCTCCACCAAGCTCAAGTGATCCACCCAGTGACCACCCCAAACCAGCACGCACATCCTCAACAAATCCTCCAGAGACTGGATGGTCCTCTCGGACTGCCCATCTGTCTGAGGATGATACGCCGTTCAAGTGCACTTTCGTGCCCATCTCTGCCTGCCTGGAACGCATTCCAGAACTCCGCACTCCGCCCTTCTAAGGACAGCTCGCCACTCGGTGATCCATGCTTCCACAACCAAAGCAACCCGGACCACCCCAACTACCTCTCGAAGCGCTCTCTCGCTTCCGCTTCTGTCCTTGCATCGGCTTACCGCCTCCGCTCGGACCGGACTGCTGCTGCACAGATCTCGCCTGAAAACTCGGTGTAACCACTACCACCTCGTCCTTCAGACCCTCCTCCAGCAAAGCCGCAGTCTCAGCCAACTCATCAACCGTGCAAAAAATCCTCACCATGCAACGGTTCCTCAAGTGAACCCGAAGACCCATCATGAATCTCTGCACACGGGCCGACTCTCTCTCAACCGCTCGTCTAACATAAGACCCGAGCCGGTTGAACTCCACCTCATACTCGCGTACCGACCGATCCCCCTAAGTCAGACTCGCAAATCTTGACTCTAACCGGTTGAACGCCTCCTGAGGGAAGTACTTGGAGTTAAACTCCTCCACAAAATCCGCCCAAGCCATCGCGGCCTGAACTCTCCGTGCTGCCACACCCCTCCACCAGAGATGTGCATCACCTTCCAGATAATGGACCGCAATGTCCACCTGGTATCCCGCGGGACACCTACTCGAGAGGAAATTCCTCTCTACCCTCCTCAACCACGCATCCGCGTCCTCAGGATTAGCACCTCCTTTTAAGAACCCCGTGCCCATCCTCTGCACCAGCTCCATCATCCTAAGGTAGGACGGGAGCTCCTCAGCAACTGCAGCTGCCACCTGAGGCTGCGCCTCACAACCTCCGGAACCACAGGAGCCTGAACCGGTACCCTCTCTGGTAACCGCTCCAACAACCTCGTCAAGAGATCCGCTATGCGATCATCTCGGGCCCGAGCATCACCCGCTGCTACACCCGCAGCACCTGCTGGAACACCAGCCACACTGGCACTCAGGCCAGCCCCAACGGTACTCACACCGTCCACACCCTCAGACCCATCCTGACTCGCACGCGACTCCTCGACCTGCTCCCCCGGCCCACGGCCACGACCTCAACCACGGCCACGACCTCAACCACGCTCTCTAGCCATCTGCACGCGTGCAGAAGCACAAGC
Source organism: Eutrema japonicum (assembly GCA_030161315.1). Lineage (NCBI taxonomy): Eukaryota > Viridiplantae > Streptophyta > Magnoliopsida > Brassicales > Brassicaceae > Eutrema > Eutrema japonicum. The sequence continues at coordinate 56,476,568 of BSQW01000011.1, forward strand.
TAAGAGAACTACAACAATCATCACAATAAAGATACTCACCGTGGAATCCCACAAGGTGCAAGAAGATGATTCTACGACCCCACACAACACCCAATTAATTCTAGAACCACCTAGGCTCCTAGAACCGTATGGGCTCCTAGAACCGCATAGGCTCTGATACCACAATTGAGAGGACCGCATTTTTTTTTTGCATATAATTAACAATTATTACTACACAACCCACACACGGTCTACAGCTTACACAAGCTCACGATTACAACCGCCAAACAACTGGTATCGATCGATACCCCCTGGTGTCGATCGATACCCCAACTCCCGGGTCCTAATCATCCCCTCCTCACCGCCTCGATTCCACGATCACGCCTTATCTTTACCTGCATCGACAAAAGTGATGCATCAACATTTGGCTAACCAAATGCTGAGTGAGATTGATCATCCCAACAACAGGCTACCAATAAGCACAAACAGCAATATCAATACGAAGAATTAATAACACCAATTAAAACTTCCCGCACAAAGCAACTGGTATCGATCGATACCTCACTAGTATCGATCGACACCCAACCAACTCACGACTCCCAACGAGGGACCAGTATCGATCGATGCCCAAACAACACACCGGTATCGATCGATACGACACGACTCGAGTCTATCCACAAGGGATACTCCCAACTCGAGACCACCGCCAAAGGACTAGTATCGATCGATACCCACATGGTATCGGTCGATACTCCCTGCGATTCCCAACCACCTCCGCGAGATCTCACCCAGAACTCGCCAGGACCACACACACAAAGCACACCAATCAAGCTTAACAACACACACACAAGCTCAATTGCTAACCTTTGGTCCCAACTCACCTTAGACACGATGGATCTAGCTCTGGAACGACCTCCCCAAGCTCAAGAAGATCTCCCTCTCCTCTCACGAGCTTACGTCGAAACCAAGCTCTTCCAACCAATCCTCCGAGCTTCTCACCAAGCTCAACACCTCTCGATCTCGCAAGATCCAAGCTTCGCAAAGCTTCTTCTCTCTCTCTCTCTCCCTTTCTCTCTCGACCAAGCTATGGTCTTATCCTTACAAGGATAACCTTTTATACCGAAAGAAGATAAGAGAAGAAGATAACCACGAGGAAAACCCGGCTGGTATCGATCGATACTGGCCGGTATCGATCGATACCGCCCCCGGAACAGCCCTAATTAATTATTTTCCTCAATAATCAATTCTTCCGGAACGCGGGCGTTACAATATTAGTCAAAATTATATATTTTTTACAAAATTTAACCAAATTTCATTTAAATTAAACAATTTTTTTTAGTTTTTTCGAGAATTTGGATAAATTTCGGGTACCCGATCTGAACTCAGACGGAACCGAACCGAACCCGATCCGAAAAAGGAAAATACCGGAATGAGTTATAAACAAAAAACCAAACCGAACCGAAACCGAATGCACATGCCTCTTCCCACATCTTCTTTGTTAACTATTTTGCTCATTACTTAATCAAAGGATTAAATTTGTTTGGTTTTGGTAGCATCAGGAAAAAGAAAATGGATGAAAGAAATTGATTTCATTGAAGATGAATTGTACAAGAATTATTGATCGACTCTGAAGTCTAAAGTCTAAAGGTGAAAGCTAGCGAGAGTGTACATGGAAGAAACAAAGAGTGAAGATAGTTGTGTGTGTTTCTTTCTTCTAATTGCAAATTCACACACCATTCATTAGTTTCTGGACTTGCTCATACTCATCAATGCCTTGAGCATCAGACTCTTGTTCCCCTTTCTCGAAGAAGATTGCTTTATCTCCACTATCTCTCTATTTCTCGACACTGATATCGCTCTTTGTGGTTCCGGTAAGGCCTTTCATAATAATCAAACACACAAGATTCACTTAATATGTTGATTGATAACAACTGAAGCTGAATATATACACAAATACCAGTATTGATGGCTGGCTTGGGGAGCTTGAACGTTTCAGTAGAGATCCTGAACGTAAGAGAGCAAATCTCATAGGAGAGTTTGTTCTTTTACCTGCAACATCCACACACTTACTTTACTGTGTCTAAAATCTAAATAAATATCATTGTCTAGTTGTTGTACTACTTGCTGTTCTGTTGCTCATGTTGTTGTGTAGGATGGGTGAGAAGGAGAAGCTTCCTGTCTTGTTAATAGCTTTCCTGCATTCGACCAACCCAAGTATCCGAATTACAAGCAATCAATAAAACCAGAAACAGTAGAAGAAGAAGATTAGAATCAAGATTCTACCTTGCAGTATTTGGATGGTTTTCTAGTATTGTTGATCGAACAGCTTTCAGGCCAGACCAGGAGAAAGGTTCAGACAACATAAGAAAAAACACAGAAACAAAATAAACAATCGGATATTAAGTTACCACTCTTGAACCGATGGGAGTCATCTCCTGCAGAGAAACTTGTGCCTCTTTGTTCACCTCTTCCATGTTCTTGTATGCACAAAGATTTTGATCAGATTGAATGATGATGCAATGGATCAATTATGGTGTGGGGTAAAAAAAGAGAATTAAAGGGTATACGAGGGAAGAAGTAACGCTTATGATGGTGAGGAGATTGAATGAGAAAGCAATGCTGATAAGTCCCACTCTTCCCCATGTACTCTCTGCACAGTTTCATCCTCTACAGGCAACAACACACATGAGAGACGTGTTCTGATGATTACAATTCCAAGATTCAGTGAATACACTTAATTACTTGTTCGAGAGAAGATAAACGAAGATGCGTGGTGGAGAAATGGGTTGAGTTATCAGAGAGAAAGGAGTTGAATTTGTCAGAGACAGAACCAAGATGATCCACTGTGTTCACTACTGCCTTGGCTGCATACTCTTTCAACGTCTCTATCACCCTAACATTAACATCATTCATTCATTTCCTCTCAGAAAAATGTTTTATCAAGAAAGAGAATGGAATAGTTACGTTTCTTTGTGTTCTTCTTTGCCATAAGATGTTTCGAAGTACTCAGCAGCTGAGTATAACTGTTTCCGCAAGTTCTTTAAATCCTTAAATCATCCAAAAGAAAAAAACAGGAGAGAAGATGAATCTTGAATGAAGACAAAAAACCAGTCAAAATCACAATCGGGGAGAAGGATGAAACCTTGAGAGTTTCTGAGAATTGAAGAGTCTGTTTCATGAAGAGTTCGTCATGATTGGAAGATTGATGAAGAACGATCGCTAAAGATGTAGTAGAGCTCGCCATTTGTGCTCTGATTTAATGAGATGTGAGAGAGAGAAGAAGAAGAAGAAGAAGAAGAAGATAATGGAGTTAGTAAGAGAGATCCAAGTGGAGCCACTGCACACTCTTTAACACATTCCATACGTTCTTTACAAGTTAATTTATTTTCTTTTAAATGTAGATTATATTAAGGAGAATGAAATTAAATTTGAGAAATACCCTAAAATAGCATAATTTTTTTTCTTTCTAAAACTAGCACTCTAAATTTAAAATTCCAAAAATAACATAAATAATTATGTAAAAATATTTGTTTATCCAAACTAAATAAAATAAAACTAGCACTCTAAATTTAAACACTATTTCCAATACATAGATTAAGTTTTTTTCCATTAAAAAATTATTTTATGTCATTTTAATATTAAATTTGTGCTATTATTGTCAAAATTTGTGCTGTTATTGTCATTTTCAACTAGTGATGCTAAGTTTAGAATAAAAATTAAAAAGTGTGCTATTTTTGTCAATTGTCCAAATTAAATTTGTATTTTTTTAGTTTCCAAAACTAACACTCTAAATTTAAAATTCTGAAAATAGCACAAATAATTATGTAAAAATAGTTGTTTATCCAAAATAAAATTAAACATTATGTTTGGGTTTATTATTTTCAATTTAGGGTTTTCTTCTCATAATTAGGAAATGATTTTAGGTCATTTTAATATTAAATTTGTGTTATTATTATCAAAATTTATGCTATTATTATCATTTTCAATTAGTGATGCTAAATTTGGAACAAAAATTTAAAAGTGTTATTTTGGTAGATTGCCCAAATTTCTTTAAAGGACTAAAAAGAAAAAAAAAAATTGAACTTATTTGTGATCGGGTAAGAGGAGACTTAAAATTAAAAAAGCAGCCGACAAATCAACCCGGAGAAATGCATTTAGGCCACATATTCGCTTTTATCAAATTTAATTGAAAGCATTAATGATGGGATCAAATAATAAAATAAACAAAGTCAAAAAAAAAAAGAAGAAGAAAAATTGTAGTTGGAAAAATAATGGAGCAGAAGAAAGTGGAGAAGAAGAATTATTTTAACATTATGTTAATTAAAGAGAAAACAAGTTTTGAAGCTCTTGTCTCTTTCTTGAAAATCAAAAAGATGAATCTTTAGAAAATATCCACACAAACATACAAGAGAAGTGGGACACACAAAGGAATCAAAGTTGAATCACGGACTCATTAATGGGCTGCTGTGAAGATCGATCATTCATGCATTATAACCAACCAGACGACACAAATTGTATTTCGATTTCAGAGCCAATGGAACGATCACTGGTTTGATGAGTTGCAGAGACGGAATGTCCTTGCATGGTGCATCGAAAGAAATTGTCTTTCTCTGTGAGTTGATGATTCAACTTGAAGACTCTAGGATTCCGTTTGATGGAGCTTGAAAAAACTGAAGTTGAGAACATGTGAAGAATCAAAGACTTAAACTAAGTGTGGCTGATGGAGCGGGTGCTGAGTCGGTACGTAGGATGTCAAACCGGCAGAAGATCCCAAACCGAAAGTATTCAAATTGATTGGTTAAGTATGATTTTTATGTCTCTGCATTTGCTTTGTTGTTTCAAATAATAACGAAAGGCTTGGTCTTCCTATGGTTAAGGAAACCATCTTTCCACTTCCCATTTTCCCTCGTTTGTAGGAGTTGTGACTCCATCATTTGCTTCTTGTAATTCCCTATTTAAACTAATGAAAAGCCAAAAAGAGGCAATCATCAATTGCCCAAAAGTATCTTGTGTTTTTACTTTCTCTGCAACTATCAATCTTACTCAGTTCTTAAAGCTTTGATCACGTTCATCGCTAACAATTGGTATCAGAGCACTTGTGTTCTTCCAATTTTTTTTTTAAAAAAAAACTTTTCATCACCACACACAATTCCACCAAAAAAATCCAAAAAAATCGTTGGTCTTGACCCCTTGGTGTCAATGGCTAACACAAAAGAAAGACTTGAAGATCTCGAAACCGGTCTCGGCATGGTCCAAGACGAACTGCAGAAAATGCAGGCCGGTATCACTGATAAATTCCGCAGTATGGATGCTTCCAATGCTGAGAAATTTCACCGTATGGAGGAGTCAAACAGATTGCTACAAGAGTCGATGAACCGCATGATGGAGATGATGACTCTCAACAATGAAGGTGCCTCAAACATACCACGACCTCGACATGCCGATCTCAGCCCCCAATCATCGTAGTCCGTTCAAAGAGGCGAAAATGCTAATCCATTTGCACAACCACACATTGCTCAGCCACACGTTCACAACAACCACAACCACAACCACAACCACAACCACAACCCCCATAACCGCCACATTAAATTGGATTTTCCAAGGTTCAATGGTGGCGACCCCACCGAGTGGCTCAGTAAGGTGAAACAATACTTCGCTTTCCATGACATTCCACCAGAGCAACGAGTTAGCTTTGCATCGTACCACTTGACGGCGGAGGCAAACGAGTGGTGGCAGGCGATTTCAAAAGCACTTCGACTTGATCCGAACACCGCAGCGTGGGAGACCTTTGAGGAAGAGTTGTGGGTACGGTTTGGACCGTACGAAGGAGAGAACTTCCATGAGGCGCTGTCGAAGATTCGCCAAACGGGACCTTTGCGCGACTATCAACGGGAGTTCGAAAGGTTGATGAACAAGGTCGATAATTGGTCGGAGGAAGCTCTTGTGGGAACATTCCTCGGTGGTTTGAAGGATGTCATTTCTGACCATGTTCGTATGTTTTCCCCGAAAACCTTGAAGGCGGTGATCAATTTGGCACGACTCCGTGATGAACAACTGCAAAAACAGAGGCGGACCTTTTCATCTCGCAATCACGCAGCGGGATCGTCCTCTCACACACCTCCACCACAACATCCAGCTCGTATCACACCTCGAGAGTCGCCAGAGCCAAAAAAGCTGAGCTGGGACGAAATGAAAGCCAAACGGAGTCTCGGTTTATGCTTTAGTTGTGACGAACGGTACGCTCCTGGACATAGGTGCCGTAAATCACAATTATTACTCATGGAAGGAGAAGACGTTACGGACGATGAAGAAGAGGTTTTTCACGAAGCGGATGAGCCGGAGATAACATTACAAGCCCTGACGGGCTGGGATTCTCCGAAAACGTTGCGAGTGCAGATCGAGATTAAGGAACGGAGCTTGGTGGCTTTAATCGATAGCGGCGCATCACATAACTTTATTAGTGAGAGAGAAGCCAATCGTTTGGGATTGAAGCTCAGCCCCACGACACCGTTCAATGTTCGTGTGGCCGACGGTCATCCTCTCCGGTGTCGCGGCGCTTATCGGAAGGTGGCGATGGAACTTGGCGGGGAGAATTTCATCGTCGATCTCTTTGGCCTTCCTCTCTGCGGACTCGACGTTGTCTTGGGCGTGAGCTGGTTAGAAAAGCTTGGGCCAATTGTTTGTGATTGGAAGGCCCAATCAATGAAATTTATGTGGGCCGAGAAGTATTTAGTGGTACATGGGCTAAAAAATAAACAAATTATTGCAGCCCACTCAGCAGAAATTGAACGTGAAGCAAGAATGGGGAACGCGATCTTTGCTCTCACGATTCAGAGCTTCGATGACACCGTCTCTCCCATATCCGACGACATCCGCTTGTTGCTGGCTAAATTCGAAGCAGTGTTTCAAACTCCGACGACGCTTCCGCCGAGCAGAGAGATTGAACATCGGATTACCCTCAAAGAAGGCTCGGATCCTGTCAACGTGAGACCATATCGTTACGCTCACTTTCAGAAGGAGGAGATCGAACGACAAGTACAGGCGATGCTCGATGCAGGTTTAATACGGCCGAGTTCAAGTCCATTCTCTTCACTGGTGCTTCTAGTTAAGAAGAAAGACGGTTCATGGCGTTTTTGCACGGATTATAGGGCTCTCAACGCAGCAACGGTGAAGGATCGGTTCCCAATACCCACGGTAGAGGATATGTTGGATGAATTACACGGAGCAGTCATCTTCACGAAGCTCGATTTGACCGTAGGATACCACCAGGTTCGAGTTCACGAACCCGATATCCCAAAAACGGCGTTTCGTACTCATAATGGACACTACGAATACTTGGTGATGCCCTTCGGCTTGTGCAACGCTCCATCCACATTTCAGGCCTTGATGAACTCCATTTTTCGCAGTTTTTTGCGAAAATTCGTCCTCGTCTTTTTTGACGATATATTGGTTTACAGCCGTTCTGCGGAAGAACACCTGCATCACGTTAAAATTGTTTTGGAGATTTTGCAGAATAATGGGCTCTTTGTCAAGATGAAGAAGTGCGAGTTCGGGAAAGGAGAGTTGGAGTATTTTTTGGGGCATATAATATGCAGTGATGGAGTAAAGGTGGATATCGCTAAGATTCAAGCCATGACAGATTGGCCGGCACCAACGACAATCACCGAGCTGCGAGGATTCTTGGGTCTCACTGGTTATTATCGGAAGTTTGTTCATAATTACGGTGTGATTGCACGACCTCTTACAAATCTGTTGAAGAAGGGGAAATTTGAATGGAATACTGAAGCGGAAGCGGCGTTCTCGACCCTAAAGACGGCTATGACAACTACTCCGACGCTCGCCTTACCAGACTTCTCGATTCCGTTTATCATCCAGACGGATGCATCAGGAGATGGAATTGGTGCGATCCTCACACAGAATGGACGACCTATTGCGTTCATGAGTCGTTCTCTGGGTATTGCAAAGCAGAATTGGTCAACTTACGCGAGAGAGATGCTCGCTATTGTAATAGCAGTACGTACTTGGAGACCTTATCTTCTTGGCCGTCGATTCACGATCCAGACGGATCACAAGAGTTTGCGGTTCTTGCTTGAACAACGTATACTAACACCAGAACAACAGAAGTGGATGGGGAAGTTGGTTGGATACGACTACGAGATCACTTATAAGCCAGGGACAGCCAATGCCGCCGCAGATGCTCTCTCACGTCGCAGCCAGAGTCCTTGTCTCAACACGGTTTGTAGTCAACAGGCTGCTCTGTGGGACGACTTGCGAGAACTCCAACAAAGTGATCCTTATCTCATCCGTGTGGGAAAGCTTGCTGTTCACTCACCTGGCCAACCTTATTCACATCAAAATGGGCTGGTGTGCTTCAAAAACAGAGTGGTAATTCCTCCAAGCTCAATTATCATCCGATCTTTGTTGCAGGAATACCACGACACTCCAACTGGAGGTCATTCAGGGGTTCTTCGCACGTTTAAACGTCTCAATCAGCTGTTCTATTGGCCGGGAATGCATCGCACAGTCCGTACTTATGTCGCAGAATGCGATATTTGTCAACGTGCTAAGTCTACAAGTCTCTCACCTGCAGGCCTCCTTCAGCCACTTCCAATCCCAAATCAAGTGTGGGAAGACTTATCGATGGACTTTATAGACGGGTTGCCTCGTTCTGATAATCACACGTCTATTATGGTTGTGGTTGACCGACTCACGAAGTCCACACATCTGGTACCATTATCCCATCCTTATACTGCCAAATCTGTTGCCTCAAAGTTCATTGAGTTTATAGTGAAGCTTCATGGTATGCCCAAGACGATTGTGAGCGATCGCGACCCAGTGTTTGTTAGTGCTTTTTGGCGAGATCTGTGGAAATTATCAGGAACGAAGCTGTGTATGTCTTCCGCCTATCACCCTCAAACCGACGGGCAAACGGAGGTAATCAACCGTTGTATTGAACAGTTTTTGCGTTGTTTCGTTCACGAACGACCAAAACAGTGGAGTTTCATGCTTCCATGGGCTGAATTCTGGTATAATACCACATACCACTCCTCGATTGGAATGTCTCCTTTTAAAGCTCTATATGGACGTGAACCACCTCCACTTGCTGGTTATGAAACCGGGGCTACGCCTATCCGAGAGCTCGATGAACAGTTGGCAGAACGGGACGAACTGCTTCGAGATCTCAAGAAACATTTGCAAGCTGCAATAAATAGAATGAAACAATTTGCGGATACGAAAAGGAGAGATCTCAGTTTTGAAGTAGGGGATTGGGTCTTTCTCAGATTACAGCCATACCGCCAACATACCATCTTTCGACGAACATCGCAGAAGCTTTCCACAAGGTATTTTGGTCCCTTTCAAATTGAGGCTCGTATTGGACCAGTGGCGTATCGACTTAAGTTGCCGGAGGGTACGCGTGTTCACTCAGTTTTCCACGTCTCACTATTGAAGCAACGAGTTGGTGAAGGTACTCCTATCTCTGGCACGTTACCTCCTATTCGCACCAATGGGTTGTTACGTTTGCTGCCGGAGCAAGTGTTGGATAGGCGCTCCGTCACAAGGGAAGGAACGTTGTGCCATGAAGCATTGGTGTTGTGGCAGGGGCTTCCATCCGAGGATGCAACTTGGGAGGACTTGGAACAGCTCAAACAGAGTTTCCCTAGCTTGAATCTTGAGGACAAGTTTCATTTTGGGGAGCGGAGTAATGATGGAGCGGGTGCTGAGTCGGTACGTAGGATGTCAAACCGGCAGAAGATCCCAAACCGAAAGTATTCAAATTGATTGGTTAAGTATGATTTTTATGTCTCTGCATTTGCTTTGTTGTTTCAAATAATAACGAAAGGCTTGGTCTTCCTATGGTTAAGGAAACCATCTTTCCACTTCCCATTTTCCCTCGTTTGTAGGAGTTGTGACTCCATCATTTGCTTCTTGTAATTCCCTATTTAAACTAATGAAAAGCCAAAAAGAGGCAATCATCAATTGCCCAAAAGTATCTTGTGTTTTTACTTTCTCTGCAACTATCAATCTTACTCAGTTCTTAAAGCTTTGATCACGTTCATCGCTAACAGTGGCAAACACACTAAGTGGATTAGAGTCTCTTGGAAATGCCTTATTATTAGTCACATGGCTTACACGTGACAAATAAAGCCTTATCCTTTTAAGGATACGATTAAAAGGTTTTGGCAAAGAATAATTGCTCTTCTTCTTCGTTAGCTTCAAGAGAGAGTTACAGAGAGAGTGAGATAGAGATCTAGAGAGATTACAAGAGGTAGTAATCTATCTTGGGTTCTTGGGGTTCTTTCTCTCTATCCTCTTCTATCTTCTTCTTCATCTTTTGTAAGACCGATCGGGTTGTGATCGGCGGTGAGTGAGTCTTCTTGTACGACCAAGCCGGAGGTGATTTCCGGTGACAATAGTGAACGCAAGGCAGTGCGTCAAACTCCCCCGGATGTAGCCGTGAGTGGTGAACCGGGTCAACATTTTGGAGTCTCGTAGTTAGCTTTTGTGGTTCGTGATTTCGTCGAAATCGATCGGGAAAGAGAATTGACGGGCTCAATTTCTCAACAAGTGGTATCAGAGCGTAGGCTCGATGATTCACGGACTCGACGGTGAAGACGCGAGCTCGGGTGAAGTCCAATTGACGAGGCAATAGGCGTCCACGGGAAAAAGAACCTCGCCGGGAAAAGCGTTCATTCCTGAAGAAGAAGAATCAGTGTCAGGAGCAATCGATGTATACGGAATCGACAGGAAAATGGTCTTCAACAGAGAAACTATCTGGTAATGTGAGTTTCTGTTTTGGAAAAGGTTGACGGATGGATTCGACAGCGACATTGAGTTCAGGAAAGGGAAGAATCCGCGATGGACTCTTTGTTGGCGTTCTAGGGAATTGGCGAGAGCAAGGTTCATGGTCAAGAAACTCACAAGTACAAGGATTTGGTGGAAAAAAAGATGCAGTCTTGGTTTATTTTCAGAAGAAAGATTTCAAGGAAGAATAAGTTAGAGGTCGATTTCAGAGTTTCTGGAAATCGGAGGCTGAAACAAGAGTTCTTAGTCTGTGTCTTGTCAAACCGTATGAGGAAGAAGAAGATGTCAGCTGGTTCAATTTGATGTCGCAATTGCTGGAACAAGGCAGATCCTCGATGAAGAAACTCATCGATTGTAGATGATTTCAAGGTCATGAAATCATCAAGCAGTAAATTAATGGGATCCATGTATCGGCAAAGTAAGGTTAAAAGGAACTTGCAGGTCTTGGAGTTGTTCCACGCAAGAAGAAGAAGGTCTTGAGGCTGAAGCAAGAACACTTAAGCGATGAGGTGTTGTTTGTGTTATGCGTTTGTGCTATCGCGTTAAAACCGAATGTGAGGTGGAGGATCTCACAATCGAGAATTGGAATCTGGTTCAAGGAAAGCATAGAGCTCAGGTCATGTAGCTCAATGAGTGTAATCAGAAGTAATTCATCACCAAGAAGACTCAAATTCAAAGAAGACATTGGTTGTCAAATTCCGCTGCAAATCACAAGGTATATTGTGATGCTCTATAATGTTGTTTTCGGGTTACTTGGTCTGTGATTCTCAAGGAATTGGAAGCTAGTTGGGAACACAAGGGTTGCTACTGTTTTTACAAAAGGGATTTAGCCAAAGTTGTACTGGTTCCAGGTTGTTTTCTTTGGTTAAATTGGATGTAGAAGGGGTTTGATGCTGTTTGTGTTCAAGGTTTTTTGCTGAGGAATAAGCTGCATGAAACACACTTTAATCTTAAGAATAGGGGACGCCTTATGAGCTTTGGATTACTGTGTGTTAGTGGCTGTTTTAGCATCAGTTCAGTTTCAGAATTCAGAGAAGTAGAGGTTGCAGATGAGTATGAATCAACATCAGGAATTCTGTTCAACAAGAGCAGGGAAAGAGCACATAAGATTTTGAGTTATGGTTCAACTTTAAGGTAAAGTTCAGGGTAAGTGCAGGAACAGTCTCAAAGGTAAGGTTCAGGTTCTAGAGAATCTGTGAAGGTCAACAGAATGTGGTGATCAAGGACAAATGGATCATCATGAATTATGTGATAGCTCAGGAGATTTGATCAAGGTTAAAGGTAGTCATCTTAAAGCTAGCAGCAGCAGGTTATATAGCAGCAGGTTATCTAGTCAAAAATCAAGGAGAGGATATTGGTTTCAAGCTCTTATGGTTTACAGTTGATGAGTCAATGAGAGGGACTTTGCTGGTTATAGGGAGACCTAGATGTGAAGACTCAAGGTTAAGGTTCTGCTTGGTATGTCTCAGGGAAATGTTCATGTGCTTCTCTGACAAGTTAAGAAATTGTGCATTCTACAACAGTGTGAAGAACTCAGTAGGTAGTAATGCTGGAACATTTGAGATAGTTGCAGAAGTCATCACAGCCTGTTGAATGAGAAAATTCAAGGTGAAGGTGAACAGAGTCAAGATGTCTCAGGCTATAACAGACTGAAGCATAGTCAAGGTATGTCTGTCACAATCTGATGGTACACAAGCAGATTGGAAGCTTCACCAGAAGCAAGGTAATCTTGGAGAGTCTTCTGGGATTAAAGGACTAGATGATATGGCTGATAGAGAATTAATATATGCCTAATGCCTGACATAAAACTCAGAAGTGGAGTCACATTCATAGAGTCTGATACACTGATCAATAAGAGTGTCAAGGAGACAGTGATGTCTGTTTAACTCAGAATTTTGTGAAGTTAAGATTGAGAAACACATGAAGTTATGAAGGATTCAAGTTCCAGGTGGAGTCTTTGCAGCTATAGGAAGTGCAATGCAACTTAGTAGGTGTTTAGTCTCGGGTGGAGCAATGATCTCAAAGGGTTTCTCGGATCATATTAGGTCTTAAATGATCTAAGAAAGGATGACTAGTTCAAGGATGGGAAGAGTTAATAGGAATGACTCACTGTTTTGGGAAGGACTCAAGGTTGATAAGTGTGTGGAGAAGACAAGAATCCGAGGTCAGAATAGATGTCAACATGTTTAATCACAGGTTGATCTCGTCAGAAGGTTGTTCAGGTCTGATGAAATGGGTGATGATGGTAAGGACATCTAAGGGTCAGTTGCAGGTGTCTTAGAGGAAAGAAGATACTGGTGTATTGTTTTTTTGAGATGAAGACACATTGAAGCTCAAGGTCTCATAAAAGGGAAATTGAAGGAGACTAGTTGTTGGTTCTGCAAAAGTTGTTTCAACAGCATAAATGCAAACAGGGGCTCAGTGTGGTTACACCTAGAAGATAAGGTTTCAGATCATCTCAGAATGGTTAAGCAACTGAAAGTTATCCACAAGCGTAGGTGAATGCAAAAGCATCAAGCTACATTGGGTGTACAGAACAAGTAAGGTCTACTTGTGTCTTTGTAGCATCACAAAGGAGAGAATGGAGGAATTCGTCTCAGAAGAACAAAGAGAAATAATTCTCTTGGAGTTGGATCAGTATTCAAGGTAAAAAAATGAAGAATGCTGATAACTCAGGAGGAGTTTTGTTTTGGGTTCAAATGTGATGAAGACACCAAGTTAGGTGTAATCCTCTTGCTGTTAAGGGTTTTAGAGGATGGTGTATCAGCTAGAGATGATATCCAAGAGTTCTAGAGGAGATATCATGAAGAGTTGTTGCATAAGGAGTCTCAGGAACATCATAAGAGTCAGTTGGTGTTGAGGCAGGTCTGAAAGGAAAGTCAATGATATATCATGGTTTTTACCCTATTTAATCCATGATATAAGTCCTTTTTATAGAGTCTTTATAGTATTTTGGAGTCTTTTAGAGTCTTTTACAGGTTTAGGTACGTTTGGAGCATTTTGGAGCATTCTGGAGCATATCGAGATGCAGAGTCATGCAGAGACGTCAGAAGTTTGGCATTCGTTTAAGACCTTCCCACCGATGGATTGAGCTCAAATTTGGACACAATATAGATCAATGAATTAGCCTTCATTTGGAAGTGGTTTGAAGCCATTCCAACGGTGCGATCGAAAGTTATGCCAGTTTTCGTGAAGACTGTCTAGTCTGTCGAGCAGAGGAGTCGACGCATAGGATGAGTATCGACCGATACTACCTAGTATCGATCGATACTGCTCGGGAAAATAGGAAACACGACTTTTTAGAAGCCTAAAGACCCTGCAACTTGGCCCAGAAGAATTTAATACTTACCAGAAAGCCCAGAACGTGTTTTTAGTCTATATTTAGGGTTTTCAGCCACCTGTTTAGGCTATGCTTTTATTTTCTGTGTTTGATTTTACTTTGGTTTTAGAGAGACAAGTCTGAATCTCCCTTCGTCCGAGATCAGATCTCTAAACCCTTCTTTCTATTCTATTGATGATTTATTCAAACATGTTGATTGTTTCATTCTCCATGTCTGAGTAGATCCACCTTAGGTTTAGGGTTTTCTCATAAGGGTTTTCTTTGAATGCTAGGTTAAATATCTTTTAGGATTCACCATCTGAATTATAGTTCTTCGCTTAGGTTGTGTTCATATCTTGTTCTAGATTAGCTACCTAGAATATAAATCTTAGGATAATTGATTAGGTACGAGAGTGCAATTAATTACCTGATAGAACCTAGGTGAGCAAATTGATTATTCGCAAAGAGATTTGGTTTAATTGATTTGTGAACATATCAAACCTGTTGTTAAAGCTGATTTAGACTTTAGGATTCGCAAAGAGATTTGGAATTCTTAGGATTTAGATTTAGATAGTTTTCGCAACGAGAGTTGGTTAGCTATATTTTAGTGATTTGAGTTCAAGAACTGCGCTAAATCTGAATCCTGTTAGTTAGTTAGTCTGCATTCACTGATTTCCTGAGAAAAACCCTGAGCCTATATTTCCCAATTGATTTACATCTCGTTTAATTTCTGCACTGTTTTTAATTACATCTATCTGGCTTAGCGTAATTCGACACTTCATAATTTATTGTGTGATCTCTGTGAGTCTTTGTGGTTCGACCCCTACACTTACTACAACAACTGCTTTAGTATCTTAGGGTATTAAATTGAGCATATCAATTTTGGCGCCGTTGCCGGGGACTCAATTTCGCCATTAGATTTTAGTTTAGAATTTCGACTAAGTTCGTCGGTATCGATCGATACTCACTAGTATCGGTCGATACTCCGGCGACTTCTTTTTTGGTATCGATCGACACCACTTGGTATCGATCGATACTCAACGTGTTTTTCTGGTTACTTACGTGCTTTGCCTAGTGTTTTCCTTGCAGGTGTATGCCTGTTCGTGAAACCAGGAGCAACAAGAGCACTCAGCTAGTTGGACTATCACTGGAACAGCTAGCGCTTGTGGAACGCACAAACAGAAAGACCAAGCAAACATCAGGGATGAACAACCCAGTGGTTTTAAGAGCTGATGAAGCTGGAATTCTGAGAGACCAAGAGGGTCATGTGTGTAATGAGAGAGGGCAACGACTTGATGAAGCTGGAAACATCGTTGTCCCTGCTCCTGTTATTGAGATTGTTGTGCCAGCTGGGCGCGGCAACGTTGGCAATGCTGCAGGTGTTCGAGCTCAGACAATTGGTGAGTACAACAGGCCAGAGCAGTTTTTCGCCAATCGGTCAGCGATTCGTCCTCCTGCTTATGAGAGGAATGACTTCGAGCTGAAACCTGCTTACTACACTCTAGTAGGACAGCATCTCTTCCATGGTCTTCCTCATGAACATCCAATGGACCATGTAGAGAAATTCGAGGACTTGGTCACTAGCATCAAGAGCAATGGAGTGTCCTACGACTATCTCTTCTGCAAGCTCTTCCCCTACTCTCTGGGTGGAGAAGCTACTTACTGGCTGAGGCAGCTATCTCCTGGATCGCTAACTAATTGGGAGGACACCAAGAGAGCCTTCCTGATTAACTTCTATGATGACGGGCGATCTGAAGATCTGAGAAATAAGATATCCACTTTTTCTCAAGGACCTACTGAGGCGTTCAAGGCTGCTTGGACAAGATTCAGATCGTATCAGAGAGATTGTCCACATCATGGATACTCTGATGTGCAGCTGCTGGGTATCTTCTTCAGAGGAGTAGATTGGAGATATCAGATGGGTCTGGACTCTTCGAACAATGGTAATTTCAACACCAGATATCCTGAGGATGCTATTGTGTTGATTGAGAACTTTGCATCTAGTAGTAGCACCAAGAGCGCAGACTTCGAGCGCAAGAAGCTGGCTGGTAACATGGATGGGTCACAGATCGCTGAAGTGAAAGCTCAGCTGGATTCTATGCACAGTCTTCTGCTGGGAAGGACAACAAAGGCCGTCCACTTTGCTACTGAGAATGAGGTGGAAGATGTTAACTACATAGGTGGTTCTGGTTTTCAGGGTCAGCGATTCGGATACAACTCCAATCGAAACTTCACTAACAATGCTCAGCAAGGAGGGTACCAATCCCCACCACCCAAAGCTCCTGAGAGTAAGATTGAGGCTATGCTTGAACACCTGGTTCAAGGGCAGGAGAAGATGACAGCCACCTTCAATGGTAAGATGGACACCATGTACACCGATTTGAGTGGAAGGATCGAGGCACTAAATACGAGTCACAGGATGCTGGAAACTCAAGTAGCTCAGACTGCAGCAAATTCCAAGGGAAAATCGGTTCATGCACACGTCAATGCGATCTCCTCAAGTGCAGAGAACTACGAAGAGGATTCTGAAATCGCCAGAGCATCGATCGATACCCCCAGGTGTCGATCGATGCCGGTTACAATTCTGAAACGGGACACTTCCAAAACCCGTGTATCGATCGATACCCCACTGGTATCGGTCGATACCAAGGCAATTTCTGAGGAGACACATGATATTTCGACCAAGGAGCCTCAAGTAGCAGCAGCACGGTTCAATATCGCCCAATTTTGGGAAGACTATGAAACGAAGTGTCAGGCAGCGATAGCTAAGGAACGAGCTGAGAAAAGAGCTCGCAAGCCCAAGAAGGAGAATCCTGTACCTAAACACCTCAGAGATCCCATCTCTCCAAAGCAGCTGCGTGGCTTTGAGAAGATGGTAAGAAGGATTTCCCCTGATTCAACCTTTGAAGAAGCCCTAGAGTGCCGTCCTCTGCTAAGTCACTTCAAGGATTGCAGAGAAACTGAGGAAGAGATTAAGGCACTCTTCATTAAGGCTAGAGGTCCACCTCCACTGAGACAGTTGACCCCAAGGGAGGATCCAGGGAAATTTGTAGTTCCATGCTCTATCTCTAGAGTTGAGTTCAAAGAGTCTCTTGTCGACTCAGGGGCTAGTGTCAATGTCATCTCAAGGGCAATTGCAGAGCGGTTAGGAGCTGATATTCGATCACCAGAGGCATCTATCACATTCGCGAACAACTCCACCTCGCTTCCACACGGTACTATCCATGGTTTGCTGGTCAAAGTAGGAGACTGTCTAGTTCCTACTAATTTTCAGGTTGTAGAGATGGGTGCAATATCTCGTATGCCTATCCTTTTGGGACGACCGTTCATGGCTACTGCAGGCGCGATCATAGACACACCTAATAAGAGAATCTCTTTCTCTTACATTGACAGAGGGGTCTATTATGGTGTCATTCCCCCTAGGAGTGCTCCCACACATGTGTCTAGCATCGAGGTTGTCACAGGAGAGTCGCTAGCGATTGATATTTTGGAAGAGCCTCCTGATGAGCCTACTGTCGCAGATGTTCCAGGTGAACCGCCCAGCACCCCCAAAGAAGTTGCCAAGAAAACTAAGGCAACAAAGAAGAAGGCCAAGAGCAACAAAGTTGAGAATCCCCATGTCACTTTGATACCTCAGAAGTGTAATGGAGATTCGATTGAGTACAAGGTCAAATGCAAAGGAGCCTTGAAGCCATTCTCTAAGGCAAGAGTCCTTCTTACTTCTGAGCTGAAAGAGAAAGGGCAGGAGTTTGTGGACAGCATGCTAAGCAGAACTTTGAAGCTAGTAATGTCAAGTAATGGAGCCTGTTTTGGTGCAAGCTCTCACTCTTATCCAGCCTGAAGGGCGTTACAGTCAAGCTATTGACGTTAAACGAGCGCTTGGTGGGAGGCAACCCACTTGTGAGTCTGTTTTTGATTCGTTTTTATTTTTATTTTCGTTTGTTTTGAGTCTGTGTCAGGATGAACAAGGAGCAACTCGAAATCGCCTAAGCATCGATCGATACCCCTATGGTATCGATCGACACCAATCGCGGATGAAAATTCACAAAGTCGATCTAAGCATGGTATCGATCGATACCATGCCGTGTGTCGATCGACACCGACTGTTCCAGAACGGTAATTTCTTGTTTCTCTTCGTTCTATCCTTTTTCTTTGTTTCTTTCACTGACTCTAGGCTAGATAACACTGAGGACAGTGTTGTTCAAGTCTGGGGGAGGTGTCTGCTGACATTGTTTTCGTTTTTCTTAGAGTCAGTCGTTTTATCGAGTCAAAACTGTTTTATTGAGTCAAAATTTGTTGGAGATGTTGATCCTGTGCTTGAACCTATTGATTTGATTTTGTTTTTGAGTGCACAGTGTTACAGGATCAGTTCTAGATCGACTAATGAAAAATCCAAAGGCTGACCAGTTGACTAGAAAACATCCATGTCTCCAGCAGAGTTCTTCTGAAGCCTGAGCCAAATTTTTGCACTTCATCAATGTGGTTAGTGTTCATAGAGCTTGATTCATCATTCATATCTGATAAAGGAACCCGTGTGTTTAGAATTATGGTATCTCTCTCCCCTGAAATAAGTTGATAGATTAAGAGCATAAAAGATTGAAATGATTTTCTTCTGAGTAGAGGGTTAGGAAAATTTCCAGCGATCCCATTATTCTACTTAAGAGGGGATGATCACACAAAGGATTGGAAGCGAGGCTAGGATTTTCCTATGATGCCATTATTCGCCTACATCCTTTGATACATAGAGAGGGAAGAACCGGGGATTTGGTGGCAAACACCATCAATACTCGCGTCTCCTACCTTGATATGTATATGCTAAGCTGAAAAAAAAAAAAAAAAAATAATAAGGATATAATAAGAAATAAGTCTGGAGGAGAGAAATTGATACAAAAAAAAGTGTGAAAAATGGTGGTTCCTTTGTCAAGATATTGTCTGGTAAAGAGTCTAGAAGGTTCTTAAATATTAGCTGCAGAGATGAAACTGGCGATGAGGGCTTTACTTGAACAATGCTGTGGGATTTTGTGTGGAGTCTGGAAAAGCTGCAAATGTCTACGGAGAAGTACATGGTGGTTAGATCGAAAGCTGATCAGGTGACATTTGGGTACTTGGGAAAAGGGTCTTTTCGATGGTTCAGGAACAGGTGAGTCTCTACGTTTTCAAACCTCTTTTTCTGGTTTAGTCTTCTATTTGCTTGAGGGCAAGCAAAAGGCTAAGTCTGGGGGAGTTGATATATCATGGTTTTTACCCTATTTAATCCATGATATAAGTCCTTTTTATAGAGTCTTTATAGTATTTTGGAGTCTTTTAGAGTCTTTTACAGGTTTAGGTACGTTTGGAGCATTTTGGAGCATTCTGGAGCATATCGAGATGCAGAGTCATGCAGAGACGTCAGAAGTTTGGCATTCGTTTAAGACCTTCCCACCGATGGATTGCGCTCAAATTTGGACACAAGATAGATCAATGAATTAGCCTTCATTTGGAAGTGGTTTGAAGCCATTCCAACGGTGCGATCGAAAGTTATGCCAGTTTTCGTGAAGACTGTCTAGTCTGTCGAGCAGAGGAGTCGACGCATAGGATGAGTATCGACCGATACTACCTAGTATCGATCGATACTGCTCGGGAAAATAGGAAACACGACTTTTTAGAAGCCTAAAGACCCTGCAACTTGGCCCAGAAGAATTTAATACTTACCAGAAAGCCCAGAACGTGTTTTTAGTCTATATTTAGGGTTTTCAGCCACCTGTTTAGGCTATGCTTTTATTTTCTGTGTTTGATTTTACTTTGGTTTTAGAGAGACAAGTCTGAATCTCCCTTCGTCCGAGATCAGATCTCTAAACCCTTCTTTCTATTCTATTGATGATTTATTCAAACATGTTGATTGTTTCATTCTCCATGTCTGAGTAGATCCACCTTAGGTTTAGGGTTTTCTCATAAGGGTTTTCTTTGAATGCTAGGTTAAATATCTTTTAGGATTCACCATCTGAATTATAGTTCTTCGCTTAGGTTGTGTTCATATCTTGTTCTAGATTAGCTACCTAGAATATAAATCTTAGGATAATTGATTAGGTACGAGAGTGCAATTAATTACCTGATAGAACCTAGGTGAGCAAATTGATTATTCGCAAAGAGATTTGGTTTAATTGATTTGTGAACATATCAAACCTGTTGTTAAAGCTGATTTAGACTTTAGGATTCGCAAAGAGATTTGGAATTCTTAGGATTTAGATTTAGATAGTTTTCGCAACGAGAGTTGGTTAGCTATATTTTAGTGATTTGAGTTCAAGAACTGCGCTAAATCTGAATCCTGTTAGTTAGTTAGTCTGCATTCACTGATTTCCTGAGAAAAACCCTGAGCCTATATTTCCCAATTGATTTACATCTCGTTTAATTTCTGCACTGTTTTTAATTACATCTATCTGGCTTAGCGTAATTCGACACTTCATAATTTATTGTGTGATCTCTGTGAGTCTTTGTGGTTCGACCCCTACACTTACTACAACAACTGCTTTAGTATCTTAGTGTATTAAATTGAGCATATCAGTCAACAATAAGATCAAAGCTGTTGATGTGGTTATGTAGAAGAAAGTGTATGGACTGGAGTTGTGTTGAGGTCTGTCTAGCAAGGTTGATAGCTGGATGGAGGGTTCCATTAAGTGGTAATGGTAGTACATAACAGGAGTTCAAGACAGGTCTGATACAGAAGGGTATAACAAGGTTTAGCAAAGAAATTTGTTTCGAAAGTCTTCCTAGCCAGGTGAAGTTAGGCAGTGAGTTTTGTTGGTAATAACAGCGGAACAAAGTGATGCTTAAAGTTCAAACAAGTAACTGTAAGTACAATCTCTAGTTAAATGCATTTGACTACTAACTGGATGTTGGTTGAGATTGTTTTGCAGGGTTGGATCAAGGACTGTTTCGAGTAGAAACATGTATGATTCAAGTGGGAATCAAGTCCACTTCAGGTAAATGAAGATAGGATGATTCTGGTCTTAGCAGGTGATTCAAAGGAGGTTTGATTCAAGGCTCAGTCGACATGAGTGAATCAAAGGGACGTCAAAGGAAATCACACTGCAGGGAGACACATGTTCAATCACAGAAACAGATTCAGGGCTGTGACAGGAGTCTTGGAGGAGGCTGTGTGATTGATTATCTCATAAGTTGTTTAGCTTATTGAGTCTTCTGTTGGAACAAGTTACTGTAAATTCTCATCTCAAGTTTCTAACTGTGGTGTTGAGATTGTTTTACAGGAGAATCAAATGAGCTTCAAGTGGTGAAGCAAATGTGATTCGGGCTTGCACCTTATTCATAAAGAAAAGGATGTAGGTTTGAGCTCACTGCAGGAGTCATTCCAAAGCCAAGTCTGGGAATAAGAAGTGCAGAAGCATTCATGTTATTGAGAAGATCAATGGGAGTTGTGCTGGACACAAGAGGGTGTTGTAGCGGGTTTGCAACTCAAAGACAAGGTTTAAGAGTGTTGTTGGCTCAGAAGTGAAGTGGGAATTTCACATCTAGAGCTGAACAAACTCATTGTCTGGTTTCATTGATTTAATGATGGGTTCACTAATGTGGTTTTTTGGTTCTGTATAAGTGTTGACTTGTGCAGGTACATTGAATATCAAAAGTGCCAAGGTTGGAGCCTGATCAAAAGGGTTCTAAGGGCAGCTCTCATAAGGAAGTTCTCAAGCTTGAATCAAGGTGGAGATTGTGAGTTGATGATTCAACTTGAAGACTCTAGGATTCCGTTTGATGGAGCTTGAAGAAACTGAAGCTGAGAACAGGTGAAGAATCAAAGACTTAAACTAAGTGTGGCAAACACACTAAGTGGATTAGAGTCTCTTGGAAGTGCCTTGTTATTAGTCACATGGCTTACACGTGACAAATAAAGCCTTATCCTTTTAAGGATACGATTAAAAGGTTTTGGCAAAGAATAATTGCTCTTCTTCTTCGTTAGCTTCAAGAGAGAGTTACAGAGAGAGTGAGATAGAGATCTAGAGAGATTACAAGAGGTAGTAATCTATCTTGGGTTCTTGGGGTTCTTTCTCTCTATCCTCTTCTATCTTCTTCTTCATCTTTTGTAAGACCGATCGGGTTGTGATCGGCGGTGAGTGAGTCTTCTTGTACGACCAAGCAGAAGGTGATTTCCGGTGACAATAGTGAACGCAAGGCAGTGCGTCAAACTCCCCCGGATGTAGCCGTGAGTGGTGAACCGGGTCAACATTTTGGAGTCTTATAGTTAGCTTTTGTGGTTCGTGATTTCGTCGAAATCAATCGGGAAAGAGAATTGACGGTCTCAATTTCTCAACATTCTCTTAGGCACTTTCTCTTAGGCATTCCATAGCGCAAAGGAGATTATCCATCTCAGCAGGTAGGGTCGAGAGGTTTTTACGACAACCATGTTGTCCGAAAAACTTGTATCTCTCGTTTTTAAAACACCAGCCTACTCCACTAACATGTCCATGATCAATCCAAAAGGTATCTATTTGACAGGTCGGGGGCTGGGGTTCCAGCGAGGTAGCCCTTGTGCCAAAAAGGTCTTACGGAGCAAGACCTCATCTTCTTCGACTTCTTTTTGATTTGCAATCTTCCAGTTTTCCGCTTCCAGGGTCGTAAGTTGGAAGGTGTCTTTTGGAGAAATATATTTCCCGTTGAAAACTTTGTCATTTCTTGCTTTCCAAATGTACCAAAGTAACTAAGGATAAATGTCCTTGCATGGTGCAGTTTCTTTGGCTTTTTGGAACACAACAAACCCATCTCTCACTTCCCACTCCGGGTGCTCCTCATTGACAGTTGTTGATCACAAGAGAAGAGCAAGATTGAGAGATGATCATCAAGCCTTTCTCTCATCTCTACACAAGACAATTAGCCAAGTCATGGAAATGAGGTAATGAGAGAAAGGCTCAAGAAGAAGGAACCATTGCCCTTTTCGAATGTGGGCCTAATGAATCCATGGTACTAAAATTAAAAATAGCCCAATAGAAGCTTCCGGGTATATGTAATACGTGTCTCAAACTTGATGCTGACACAGTCAACGCGTTTTTGTGGGACTTTTTTGGTTGGTCTCTCTGGTCCACAAGCCTTAGCCTCTAAGACATATCAAACCCACTTTTTCCCTTAAATTGATTAATTTTCCTAATTAACAAACATCGATTTAAATTTATATAATATTTGTTTCCTGTCTTTTTAATTCCACTTTGTCAGATTCACACGCAACAAACCTTAGGGAAAAAAAAAAAGGACTTTCCTGGAAATTTCTACTTTGTACATGTATATGATATATATAATAGGGTTTGATGATACATACACTCCCTCCAATTAAAACCTTACAACTTTGCTTACAAATCTCTTTCTTTCGGTTTGATTTGTTCTCACCAATCTCTCACCAAATTTCTCTACTTAAATCACACACAAAAATACAGAGTTTTCCCTCAAATCGCAAAGAGGAGAATGGAGAATAATAATAATAATCAGTTTTGGCAGTTCAGCGACCAATTGAGAGTCCAGACGCCGCAGAATAATCTGTCGTTAAACGACTCGATCTGGAGCACAAACTCCGTCTACAGACAACGCAACGACGACCGTAGAAACTTGGACATCGCCGCCGACAAAAACCATATCATCGAGTATCTGAATCAGAAGAACAACAACACTTGTTCCGACATCAACAACACCACCAGCTGGAACAACTGGAAATCAAGCTCCAACGGTTTCGGACCCGTGGGCTCCAATTTGAACCCAACCGACAAATTCAAACTCAACTCTGTTAACGTCAACGGTGATTTCAACAAGGGGATATATTCGTCGCCGGCGGAGAGCTACGGCTTCAACGTGAATCTCAAGAACAAGGGTGAAGATCATCTGAAGAACAAGGGTGAAGATCATCATCATCAGATCCCGAAAGGAGGCGGCGGGAAGAAGAACAGGAAGAATCACAATCATCAGAGGAACAACAACGAAGATGGTTTGGGTTTGGACAAGAGGTTTAAGACACTTCCTCCGGCGGAGGCTCTGCCGAGGAACGAGACTATTGGTGGGTACATCTTCGTCTGCAACAACGACACCATGGAGGAGAATCTCAAGCGCCAGCTTTTCGGGCTGCCGCCGAGATACAGGGACTCAGTGAGAGCCATCACTCCGGGACTTCCTCTCTTCCTCTACAACTACTCCACCCACCAACTTCACGGTATTTACCAGGCGGCAAGCTTTGGAGGAACAAACATTGAGCTCAATGCTTTTCAAGACAAGAAATGTCCTGGAGAATCCAGATTCCCTGCTCAGGTAGCTCTCACTGCTTCCTTTGCTTTGCTTTGCTTTGCAGCTTTTGTTTATGATTCTTTCTTTCATCAATTGGGGCTTCAGGTGAGGGCCATAACTAGGAAAGTGTGTTTGCCACTGGAAGAAGATTCCTTCCGACCCATTCTCCATCACTACGACGGCCCTAAGTTCCGCCTCGAACTCAGCGTCCCTGAGGTATGTATGTTTGTTTGCTACTTCAAATTCTTTGATTAACTAATATATCCACTCACTCACTCACTCACACAACATTAATTCTTTCTTTTTTTTCTATCAAAAGTCTTTTAAGTTTTGGTTCTGATGAATCTTGTGTTTTGGCAGGTGCTTTCTCTATTGGACATTTTTGCTGAGCAAAACCCTTGATTTTGTTGGGACAAAATATCCAGTGCTTGGTGACTTTATTATTATATCCAGAAAGAGAGAAAGAGAGAAAGAGAGAAAGAGAGAGAGAGATCTACATACCTGATTACATATGGAGGAGTATTTGTCTCAAGAAGATGGTGGTCGTTTAAACAGTCTTCTTTCTTCGGTTTCTTTTTTGTTTTCTTTTTAGTATAAGATGTTTCTAAAGTAATTTCCACACAAGAGGATATGTGAAATTAGAAGATGGACTATATTTGTGTAGGGGGTAAACAATCATCTCCCACTTGTTTGTGTAAAGTAAATAAAGTTTCATGTGTATACCCAAAAATTGAGAGCCGATCCATCACTTATGTGTATATTGCTTTTTTCTTCTCACCTAATTTTATCTTTTTTTTTTTTTTGAATTCAAACCAAAAAATCGTATTTACAACGAATGCAACTTTAGCTGAACTGTTTTTAAAACTTTCCTAATAGCAGAAATCAAAATTGAAACGAAATTGTGTTTTCTTTTGGGTTTTGTCTCAACGTATGGCCAACCAAACTTGCATTCTTTCTTCATATCTTTAATCGCTCAATTTTCATATTTTTTTTCTTTCTTTCATCTGGTATTCGCTTTCATCTGGCCATGTACTTTTGCAATAGTCACCAAAAAAAATGCCTCACAAAAGAGGAAGCTACGGGTAAATGGCTATATTCACTCTACCTTATCCAAAAACTAACTTTAACATGACAAGTATTTCAAAGCAAATCGACAGAGATTTAGCTGTAACAACAAGTACTTGGGTATAAGTACGGAATAAGTTATGATTCCGCATATATGCGGGTTTGTAATTTAATATTTTATAACCCGTAAAAAAAATTAAAGAGAAAAAATAGAAAACAAAATTAAATCACCCTTGAAAATCTCTATAATATTATTTAAGAAGACATTTTTGAAAATGAATTTTTTTTTGTAAGTTATTACATGAAATGTCATTACAAATAACAAAAATAATTAAAATAGAAAATTATATAATTGTCTTTTAAAATTAGTGATAAGAATATAAAAAGTATTTATTTTGCATTAAAAATATATTTATAATTAAGTTAATAAACCCAATTTGGTTTACTTATTTTTACTTTATTTAAATTTCAAAACCAAATTCGGTTCAGAATATTTTTAACGCCGTATATAATGATCCATATCTTCATTTATCAATTAATCTGATTATTATCAATAAAAACTTGGGAATATGGATATTTATTTTAAAGCTTGAGAATATGGAAATGATATAATTGTCTTTTAAAATTAGTGATGAGAATATGGAAAGTATTTATTTTACATTAAAAATATTATTTCTAATTAAGTTAAGAAACCCAATTCGGTTTACTTGAGAATTTGGTTTTTACTTTATTTAAATTTCAAAACCAAATTTGGTTCAGAATATTTTTAACGCCGTATATAATGATCCATATCTTCATTTATCAATTAATCTGATTATTATCAATATAAACTTGAGAATATGGAAAGTATTTATTTTAAAACTTGGGAATATGAAAATGATATAATTACCTTTTAAAATTAGTGATGAGAATATGAAAAGTATTTATTTTGCATTAAAAATATTATTTCTAATTAAGTTAAGAAACCCAATTCGGTTTACTTGAGAATTTGGTTTTTACTTTATTTAAATTTCAAAACCAAATTTGGTTCAGAATATTTTTAACGCCGTATATAATGATCCATATCTTCATTTATCAATTAATCTGATTATTATCAATAGAAACTTGGGAAATACAAAAATTGAACTAATCAAAATATTCTGGTTAAATTTTAACAAATAATGTTCCAAGAATTTATCCGCGCTATAGCTAGGATTTACCCCGCGTTATGCACGAGATCATAGATAAGCATATTGGTTTGACAAATTAATATATCTTTATTATTATTTAAGAAGTCATTTAAGAAATGGATTTTATTTTTTTAAGTTATTACATACTATGCCATTACAAATAAAATAAAATAATTGAAATAGGAAATGATATAATTGTCTTTCAAAATTATTACAGAGAATATGGAAAGTATTTGTTTTTATTAAATATGATATTTACTATTTAGTTTTAATTATTACGATATTAAAGTATTATATATATATATATTAAAATAATAATCAATCCACATATTTTCAAAAAGTAAAAAAAAAACTATTCGAGATCTTGCAATATTTTCACTATATTTTATATTATTTTATTTGAATATATATCAAAACAAAAGTTTAAACGGGTTAAGTTTAAGTTTACATTTTAGTCCATTGCAAAACGAGTTAAGTAAACAGGTTATTCCGGTTTGACAACTCTCTATATAATAATTAGTTAGACATATTATAAAATTAAAAAAAAAGATCAATTTTTTTTTTCTAAGATCAAAACAATTTTTCTTAAATTTCAGAACAAATTTCAAGAGAAATTACCCCACGCTATAGGGCGGGTTCAATCCTAGTATATAATACATAAATTAAAAACAAAATTCGATCACCCTTGAAATATTTAGTGAAAAGATGCAGTAAATAGTTTTGGATACGATTATTGGACTTTTAATTTTTTGGTGTGTAATTTACATATTACCAAATTGTGGTTTATATAGAGGTGAGCAATTGTAATTCTTTTTCTTTTATGATTAACTAGGAGAGCACCCGCGCTACGCGCGGGTTTTCTTTTAACTCACTAAGAACATCACGGTAAAGATTAGCCATCATAAATTTTGGAGCGTTGGGTCCATTGAAAACATCGTAGATCCCAGCGAGACGCTAATTGCACTATGTCCTATCCTACTTTCTCCAATGCTCACTGTAAATTGTTCTCGCTTCCGCCACTTGCCTTCACTTCGGCAGCCGCTAATGCAGCTTTGACAATAATGCCCTTGCCGCCGTCGGGTCTCACAATGTTTTCCCTCTTAGAACCACGACGAAATTCGACACCGGAATAACTCAGGGCCGTTGCTTCCTCTCCCCGAAAATCGGGTGCCATGAAAAGCGATTCTTCATTTTCTGGCTCTTTTTCGAGTATACGCTACCGTGCGACGCCGAGAAATGCACGCCGGCGGAGTTAGATCTCGAAATCTCTCCGGCCGGGTCTAACAGGCCTGAAGTCGCGCCTCTCTCGGACCCAACATGATCGCCTCTCTCTCTCTTTGACTTGGAATAAAAATTAAAAAAAAAAACTGGAAAAAATCCAGAAAAGGATGCCTCTTCACGCGTCATGGTCACCTCCCCACACACGCGCTTCTATCTCACCTCAAACACTCTCTCTCTCTCTCTCTGTCACCCTCTCTCACTTCCCTCCTCTCGCCGGCTATGCAATGACGCCGACGCGAATTTTTTTTTCGCCGATGCAAAATCCGACCACGTCCGCGACCAATCCTCGCTGTTCAAGTCACGGAATTGATCGACGGCGTTTTCATCGGCTGCTCTGTTAACCACGCCGTGACTGACAAAACGTTGCTGTGGAATCTTATTCTGATTCCATATCTTTCCATTATAGATGTAGTTGATAGGAATCTCATGATTTTCTTCGGTTTCATGATGATCTGCATTATCGTTGATTTTGTCGATCCAACTTGAAATTGATTCAATAATAAGACGAGCCAACATATTGAAAATGCATGTTAGGAATAATATCTCATAACGTTAAATAATATATAAGAAGCATGTATCAATTTATTAATTGACAATTAATTTTTAATATGCAATAATTAAGGGAGATTTGGTTTGATATTCTAAAAATATATATATTTTGAAAACTAACCGATCTTTAATTTTTTTTTGAAAACCAACCTTTTTGTCATTTAAAATTACCAAAATAATAAAAAAACCAAACATATGAATTTTCTTAAATTCTATTTCTTCATTTTTGATTAAATTAAAAATAAATAAAATATGGATGTAAAAAATGTCGATCATATCTAGATTTTGTGCGTGGAAACTTAAAAAATAATTCAATAACAAAGCAATTTGTATAAACTTACGGTTTCACAAACGTGTTTTTGTATAATTTTGTTGTACGATGATGATGTATATATAGAGTTTGAATATGTTAATGATAAATATAATAATAGATTTGTGTATATCTAATAAAATTGTTTATATCTAATATGAATTTTAATTAAATAATTTATTGTGTTCTTTCGAAATATATATATAGATATATATATATATATAAATAAATTGTTGAATATTTATTTTATAATATATATTTATTATGAAAAAGAAAAAAAAACTATTATTGTATTTGTATATTCTCAAAAATTCATGATGGATATAATTTTTTACCTAATAAAAAGTTAATTTTCAAAGATTTTAAAAGAGGGGTTAGTTTTCAAAATATATAATAATTTTGGGATATTAAATCAAATTTCCTCATTAATTTAAAGAAAAATAAATTTTTTTAAAATGACCAATATGGGGGGGGGACATGTGTCAGCCCTGGAGAGCCCCCTTCTCTCTTTATATGGTAGATTTCCTTAATCTAAATGGAAAAACTAAAGAATGTTTTTTCCTTTTTATATTAATTTTACCTTTTAGGATAAATTTAATTTAATTTAATATTATTATTTAAGAAGTCATTTAAGAAAATGAACTTTATTTTTTAAGTCATTACATACTATGCCATTACAAATAAAATAAAATAATTGAAATAGGAAATGATATAATTATCTTTCAAAATTATTACAGAGAATATGGAAAGTATTTGTTTTTCATTAAATAGGATATTTACTATTTAGTTTTTAATTATTACGATATTAAAATATTAATATATATATATATATATATTAAAATAATAATCAATCCACATATTTTCAAAAAGTAAAAAAAACTATTCGAGATCTTGCAATATTTTCACTATATTTTATATTATTTTATTTGAATATATATCAAAACAAAAGTTTAAACGAGTTAAGTTTAAGTTTACATTTTAGTCCATTGCAAAACGGGTTAAGTAAAGATGTTATTTCGGTTTGACAACTCTATATAATAATTAGTTAGACATATTATAAAATTCAAAAAAAGATCAAAACAATTTTTCTTAAATTTCAGAACAAATTTTAAGAAAAATTAGCCCATATTAAATCCTAATATATAATTCCAAGGGCATGACCTCCAGATAATTGGGAACAACGAAGAGATCTAGGGCTGGGGAGGGAGTTGTGTGAAGAGTTGCGGTAGAGATAGATAAGGCCTTTGCGTTCAGTGAGTTTGAGGGATGGTATGAGTTTATCTGGGAGGTTGAGCTCCTCTCGACGATGCGTAGTGGAAAAAGGATTCTTCTTCATCAATGGAGATTGGCCGCTCCAAATCAACCAATGAACTCTCATGACGAACATCGTCACAAGCGGGACCAGGAAAGCTAACCTTCATTTTACAACTCTCGCCGCTTACGGAAAAACCCTCAAATCATAATTATTGTGTTGAATATATATGTGTTTATTAAGTTTATTTGTTTTTATATTTTAAAAATCGATTTCCATATTTACCTGTAGAGAAAGATGAAAATATAACAAACAAAAGGCAATTGTTAAGGGTCAAGCCCATAACATCAATAATATATTTAGCAATTGATGAAGCTTTTTTTTTTGTTAATCTTAGAGAGAGGTTTTGATTTCCGGATTAAATAAAAAATATGGAGAAAACAAGAGAAAAGTAACAGACACATAGATCTATCACATTTTTTAACCCAAGCTAAAAAAAACAGATATATTTTAAGTTAACAGAGAAAATTAAATTAACTAAGAGATCAAAGAAAATAAGATGACAATAGACAATAAACACAATTTAAATAATTGTTTATCACGCCCCGCACATACCGCATATCATCCGTAGTCTATATTAAATAAAACAAAATTTCACTAAAGCCTCAATTGTTGTGTTTGTATTTGATTCTGCGTTTTGTTTAAAGAAAAATGGCTAGCAATAATGGCATGTTTTTTGCTATGGTATGTTCAGAAGTGAACTTAGTTAAAATACCCAAAAACACTTGGTAGTTAGACTCCAGTGCAACAGCTAACATTAGTGTTTTATTATAGGGTTGTCTACGATATCAAAAACCAACTGAAACTGAAAAATGCATACATATATGGCTGATAGAACTACGGTTACTATAAAAAGCAAAAATATAAATGAAAAAAAAATTACATTTTAATTTAAAGTTTACGTTGACATTTTGTATAACTATTTTATAAGAATATTAATTTTAACTTTTTAATATGTAAGAAAAAAGCATTTATAATGAAAAAGTTTGACTTCTTAAACAATCCAAACCCATGTAATTGGTGATTTTTTTATACAATAAGATAGATTGTGTTTTTATTAGTTGACAACAAAACAAAAAAGAAGTGATTTTGTTAAGATCATTTTTTTAAAGGGTATTCTTGAATTTAGAAATAGGAAATTACATTATTATTATTATTATTTTTTCAACGAATAGATATTATATTAATATGAACTGATAAAATCAGAATACAAAGTTTGTGTTAGCCATGAAGGCGGATATACAGTTCCCGTAAAAAAACTTTAAATTCGTAGAACCTTTCTTAGCTAAAATATGTGCTGCTGTATTTGAAATTCTTTTGATATGGGTGAAAGATATACGATTAAATTTTGAACTCCAAAACTTTATATCGTCAAGTAGATTTAAAATTATTAAGTCTTCTGATCTACCATGAATCATATTAACTAGGATTTGACAGTCTCCTTCGAAGCAAATCGATGTAAAACCCATACTCCAAACGTTTTGTAGAGCTGTTAATAATGCCTTTCCCTCAGCTTCTAGACTAGATATAGTTATACCAAGATCTGTTGAACCCCATAGTTTTGCTATGCCTTGGTGATCTCGCAAAATCCATCCACTCGCACTTTTATGTGAGTGAGGATCAAAAGCTGCATCGTAATTGCATTTAAGCTCTAATTAACACTAAATTATGAATTTTCAATCTAAATAATGGTTTGAGTATTTCTTACTCACTATAATCTAATTAACCGAGTTTCAAGAATGGAATTGGTTACCTCGGGAACTAACCCTGGGCATAAAATCCGGATCCAAAAAACCATACCCAAAAAACCAAAAAAATTCGGATTCGGTTTGGGTTCGGATCTATGAAGATAACCGAATTGATCTTTAGTGTGAATAACTTCGGATATCGGTTCTGTTTGGTTAATATCTGAAATCCGAAGTATAACATAACTATCCAAATATTTAATATTTTGGTTTTATTTCGGATCAGTTTTTTTTTGATACTAACCAAACATATAATAATATATCGGGTTTTTGGATATTTTCATAAATTCGATTTTTTTTTTTCGATTTTCCGGTTTTTCGGATATTTTTCGGTTTTTTGGTTGTATTCGGATCCGAAAAACCTAAATCCGAAATTTTTTCGGATAAAAATCTGATCTCGATTTCAATACCCGAACCGAACCCGATTAAAACTGATCCGAACAGATCCAAAAATATAAAATATCTGAATGGATATTAAATCCTGAAACCGATTAACTAAAAAATCCAAAAAATTCGATCGGTTCAGGTTCGGATATTCGAACGCCCAGGGCTATCGGAACAGTCCAAATTTGTTGTTTGGGCTCTTCAAATCGACTTCTTCTACCGACAGAAAAACCAAGGTTTAGGAATAGCCATGTGAATGATTAATCGATCTAATGAAATCAAAGGTTAATGAATGTAAAGAGAATCACGTCACAAAAAAAAGCCAAGAGTGATGCTTTATTAAGAACACTTCACAAAGTCATAACTACACTGATAAATTGATGGCATTAGCCATTAGGAGAGTTGAAAGAAGCTTTGTACAGGGCAGGGCTAAGCAAATGTAGTCTATCAAGGATGACAAAACAATAAATGAGCCAGCTTGATAAACAATAAATGTTACATGTATGTTTATGCGAATATTAAATTGACCCAAAGATAAGTTTGTATATGACCGTATTACATTGTATATGATGATAAACATGTGATAATTATTAGAAATAGCCATGTGAATGATTAATCGATCTAATGATAAGTTTGTCGTTTATCATGCATTATATATTGTCAATGTTTGATTATTACAATAAGAATATTGCCAGCAGCTAATATTATTGACAGTGACTTGATATTAATGTTGCATTTGACATGTGACAATTATTAGGAATAACCATGCATATTAATTATTCATCGATAAACGATAGGTTTAGGGATCTGTTTAGGTGGGCAAATGAGAATTCATGACGAGAATTTGCAGGAACGGGACGGGATTTTGGAAACTGAAATAGTTGTTACATTTGTGTCCCATTTAAAATTTGGGACGGGATGGAAACGGAACGAGACATGACGAGAACGGAACACAAATTCCAAAAAAAAACAAAAACTAAAAACATGACAACCTAACAATCTTTTATAATAATATAATTTAGAATAACATTGTTTTTGTAGTGTAAAACAACTTTCTCGTCACATTACACTATCAAATCTTTATTATATAAAGCTTAATATTTCAAAATTGCTAACTCATCTGAACGCGACACGTTTCAAGTAAATCGTTCAGATTCTAATATGTGTAAAAGAAAAATATGTAATTGACATACTACCAAATTGATTCATACTCCGAAAATATAAAGTTACTAAATTAAAAGAAAAATATAATTTATCTTAAAAAGACAAAATTAAAACACAAAAAAAAATAATAATGGTTCATAAAATTTAATAACCGAGAAAGTTAAAGTTACTAAACAAAAAGGATAAAACAGAAAATTTAAATTTATCCTAAAAGGAAAAGTTAAGAAAAGAAAGAAAAAATTAATTAGTTTTTCTATTTAGATTAAAAAAATTAAGAAATAGATTATTAATCTTTTAAAAAAAAATTATAATTTCTGATATGTATATAAACAATTTGATAGTATGTCAATTACATACCAAAAAATCAAAAGTCCAATAATTGTTTCCAAAGCTATTTAGTGCATCCGCTCCACCAAATTCTACCTTCAAGGTATATATTTATTTCATCGGAATTTTTTTTTCTAAAGTTTTAGATTATTTATTTTCACGAATGATTTAATTTTTTTTTGGATTTTTTTGTACGGATTATGAAATATCTTAATATATAAAGCTAATTGTTTCAATGGATGATGTGGTCATCAGCCTTGATCAAACTAGACCAGCCAAGGAGACCAAATTGAAGCTGAACCGGAGGAAGAAGTGGAGTTCAAAGGAGAGCCAAACCGACTTAGTAAAGATTCTATTCCACCCGAGAAGACCCACGAACTATGTTCAGCCCAGATGAAAACCAAGATCAACTGGTCCAGCCCAATGACCACATGGAATACATTCTGAGATAAACCAGAGCACGCCTCAAAGTGGAATTAGTCCAAGTGGAGTTCAGACGAAGGAGTTATTCAATATACAAAATCGGGTGATCCCCAACTTACATTATTTGGACATATGCAGGTTAATTAGAGGTCTCCGACCAAACCAGGAGAAATTAAGTTACAAATCGACTTGGTCTTGAATCTTGATTCATGAGAGACATACAGAAAATTGGATTTATGCCAATACCTGTTTTGGTTGGGAAGTTATTCACTTTACAAGTTGGCGGTCTAGGCCAAAGATCGTGTTACACAGTCCAACTCAGCAACGATCTCGATCCAGAACCACTTAGAGAATATTATTGGGTCTCTTATGGTTCCAACAAGCCCAAAGATCTGAAGAACTGTCCATCAGATCCTCCAGATAATCCCTATTTTCAAAAATGGGTGGACTTGGTTCTAAACATGGAAAGTTCTAGACCCACTTGGTTTAGACGCTTTCAGACTTATGTGTGGCGACCAGGAGAGATTATTAGACGTCTAAGGGAGGGAGTCCAAAATCATATTCCCATGCACCCGAAACCACATGATCAGGCGGATCCTCTTGCTAGTCTACTTTCCATATGTGGCCGCATTCACACCTTATGTCTTAAACCACCAACAACTATATTTTCGAAACTACATCAACTTGAGCCTAGGTTCAACGCACCTGGACTTCCCAAGGCACCACACTTACTCGCCCAAGTTGTCAAGACTGAAGCGTGGCTCAGTTTTCTTTAATGCTTTTGATTTTTAGACCGTTCGTCTTGTCTAGTTCGAGCAGTATATAAGTTCCTCTTAGTCCATTGTAAAAATTCACCTTTCAATCAAATCAATACAAGTATTTTCGTTTTCTTCCAAAAAGTATCTTTGCAAAGATTGTTCTTTCTTTTGAATCGGAAACTTTGTTCCTAAATTTATATTATTTATTTTTTCAGATGATTTAATATTTTTTTTCATTTTTTCACAGGTTTTAAAATATTAAATTATAAATCCGCATATATGCGGATCCTAATCTAGCTAAATTATAATTCCACATATGTGCGGGTCCTAATCTAGTAATATATAAACCCATATAAATTATAATATATAATATCCAACATATACTTGCACTACAAAAAAAACTCATTATGCATCATTTATTTTATTTATTTGTATTACTTATAATTGATGCAAATAAATTTTACATCATTTGAGAAAGTGACTCCGAAAGTGGTGATGCAAATATTTGACATCGGTTTGTTTAACAACCGATGCAAATATTTTGAATATTTGCATCGATTTTAATAATCGATTTGATTTTAATAATCAATGCAAATATGTGTCAATTACACAAAATGATGTTAATTTTTACATCAATTTATGTAAGTGATATTAGTATTTGTGACGGTTATATTAACTGATGTTAATTATTTCTATCACTTAAGTACGTGATGCTAAAATTACTGTCAATTTTCATAAGTGATTTTAATAATTGTATCATTTAAAATAACCGATGTACAATATTATTATCACTTGTAAATAATTGATGTTAAATTTATGTCGGTTTTCATAAATGATTGTAGTAATTGTGTCAGTTATAAAAATCAACAAGAATATTATTTTTATTTACGTAATTTTAGAATATTATTTTACCGAGAATTACTTTTTAAAAGATAATTAATTAAATATCAAAAATCAGATCTAAATTACTAATTAATGTCTTGGAAAGTAAATTACATAATCAATCCATAATGCAAATGCATAAAACATAAATAAACCAAAGTTGCTAAGAAATTTTGTTGAACTAATAATGTCGATGATCATGACTAGCATGGTTTCGACTCTTAGGTGTTTGGATTAATTTCCATTGGCACTATCATCCATTTCTTGAGAAAAAATCATACAACAGATTAGTTTATCATCTAAATATTTGGTGTCACCGAAATTAATATGTAAATACTATTTACCTAAGGATTAGGCGGATTTGGTATGTTTGCAAAACCTGGATTTGGTATATTTGCAAAAGCTGCAGCAAAACTTGCAGCCCATGCAGTTGCCTAAAAATTTTTTAGTGTAACATTTAATTTTACATATCAAATTATAATAATGCATTTTAGATGATAAATTATATTATATTTTACCTGTTCACCGGTTGAAGTACCAAGTATTTGTTGGATGAATATAGTCATTCCCTTAACTTGATCTTCAAATCCTTTCATTTGTGCTTTCATCTGAATGACCACTTCAGAATTTTCTATCTCAGGTCTAGTTGCAGTTCGGCGTTGATATGCTCAAATTAATACCCTAAAAGTACTAACGCAGTAGTTGTAAGTAAAGTTAGTGGTCGAACCACAAAGACTCAAGAAATCATTCAATAGATTATAAAATTCAAATTACGCTAAGTCAAGTTTAATAGAAGCAGAAAACAATAACTAAATAAAGAGATGTAAATCGATGGGAGAAAACTAGGCTCAGGGTGTTTCTTAGGAAATCTATGTATGCGGATAAATGGATAAATCATGATTCAAGTTTAGCGCAGTTCTTGAACTCAAACACGATAATATAGTTTACCAACTCTCGCTGCGAAAACTATCTAAGTCTAATTCCTAGAAAACCAAATCTCTTTGCGAGTCCTAAGGATTTAAACCAGCTTTTAATCTACAAGTTTGATATGTTCACAAAACAACTAAACCAAATCTCTTTGCGAATAGTTATTTTGCTCACCTTAAGTTCTATCAGGTAATTAATCGCACTCTCGTGCCTAATCAATTATCCTAAGATCTAAGTTCTAGGTAGCTAATCTAGAATTAGTATTGAGAACAACCTATGGTGAAGAACAAATAAGATAATGAATCCTAATAAATCAATCGATCAAATCATACAGAGAAATCCTATTGAGATAACCCTAAACCTATGGAAGAACTACTCAGACATGGAGATTGAAGCAAGCAACATGATTGAATAGATCATCAAATAGAATAATAAGAAAAGAGTAACAAGGGTTCATAATTGTCTCTCTAAAAACTCTGTAACCAATCTCTCTCAAGAACCAAAGTAAGAATTAAAGCATAGCTTAAACAGGTGGCTGAAAACCTAATTTATAAGGTAAAACACGTTCTGGGCCTTTTCTGTAATTAATAAAGTCTTCTGGGCTTAGGGAGAAACTCTGCAGGCTTTAAAAATCGCGTATCTGCTTTCCTGCAGTCGGTGTCGGTCGACACCAAACAGTGTCGGTCGACATCCTGCTTCTTCTGCTCGCCAGACTGGACAGTCTTCACGAAAACTGGGATAACTTTTGATCGCACCGTTGGAATGGCCTCAAACCACTTCCAAATGAGTTATTCAATATACAAATCGGGTGATCCCCAACTTACATGATTTGGACATACACGGCTTAATTAGAAGTCTCCGACCAAACTAGAAGGAATTAAGTTACAAATCGACTTGGTCTGGAATCTTGATTCATCAGAGACATACAGAAAATTAGATTTATGCCAATACCGGTTTTGGTTGGGAAGTTATTCTTTTTACAAGTTTGCGGTCTAGGCCAAAGATCGTGTTACACAGCCCAACTTAGCAACGATCTCGATCCAGAACCACTTGGAGATGGGTCTCTTATGGTTCCAACAAGCCCAAGATCCAAAGAAATGTCCATCGGATCCTCAAGATACTCCCCATATTCAAAAATTGGTGGACTTGGTTCTAAACATAGAAAGTCCTAGACCCACTTGGTTTAGAAACTTTCAGACTTATGTGTGGCGACCAAGAGAGAATATTAGACATCTAAGGGAAGGAGTCCAAAATCATATTCCCATGCACCAGTAACCACATGATCAGGCGGATCCTCTTGCTAATCTACTTTCCATATGTGGCCGCATTCACACCTTATGTCTTAAACCACCAACATCTATATTTTCGAAACTACATCAACTTGAGCCTAGGTTCAACGCACATGGACTTCCCAAGGCACCACACTTACTCACCCAAGCTGTCAAGACTCAAGCGTGGCTCAGTTTTCCTTATTTGGCCGAGACGAGATCAACTCCAACGGCTAGTTTTTGTATTGTTAAGATTTTCTTTATTGCTTTTGATTTTTAGACCGTTAGTCTTGTCTAGTTCGAGCAGTATATAAGCTTCTCTTAGTCCATTGTAAAAATTCACCTTTCAATCAAATTAATACAAGTATTTTTATTTTCTTCCAAAAAGTATCTTTGCAAAGATTGTTATTTCTTTTGAATCGGAAACTTTGTTTCTAAATTTATATTATTTATTTTTGAAGATGATTTAATATTTTTTTTTATTTTTTCACGGGTTTTAAAATATTAAATTATAAATCCGCATATATGCGGATCATAATCTAGCTAAATTATAATTCCACATATGTGCGGGTCCTAATCTAGTAATATATAAACCTATATAAATTATAGTATATAATATCCAACATATACTTGGGTTTAACCTCTTTATTTGTGCAAACTTATCTTATATTGATTTTAACTTTGAGTTACTTCAAATGTAAACAGAGGGCGCTTTGCGAAAGAGTAAATCTCATTTGTTACATAATTAAAAAAATGGTTGAAATCATAGATAATAACTAGAAATTTTATTAAAATGGTTTCAGAAATGATCGATTTGAATTTGATCTTCAGTTCTAATAATAGAGGCGAGCGAACAATAAATATATTTTTCATAATCTTTGGATGATCAAAATTTCTTGCTTTAATCTCCCCCTTCGGTATTATGCCACTTTGATTTGGTTGATGTAGTTTTGCTTTATATTGAGTTTTGATTTTCAATTATGAAATATTTTATTTGAAAGAGAAGGTTTATGTTTGAAATCTTGTTTAAGGTCGTGATTTATTTGGCGGGTAATGGTTGCAAAATCGATTTAGTTTAATTTTGATCGTAAATCACATCTGTTGATTGAACAAGAACCATTACAATCTAAATACGTGACGTTGGATCAATTTTCAAAGTTGGTGTGGTTTTCGATCGAATTTAAACTTGTTGATAGAAAAGTTTCATTTTGTGTAATTCTTTATAAATATTTAAATGTGGTGTGATATTAAACTTCTAATCGAACTGTATATCGATCACTCAAAACAGAAAGTACTTGCTTAATTTGTATATTATTTATTTATTCAAATTTGGTTGGATTACGACGCAACTACTAACATTAATTAGTGTTTCATAACAGAATTGTCTAAGCTCTCAAAAACCAACTGAAACTAAAAACACATATTCATGTGGCTGGTAGAACTTCGGTTACTAAAAAAAGCAAAAAAATAAAAAATGTGAAGTCATAGAAATCCTAATTTCCCTCCCTTTTTTTAGTGTTCTATATGCATTTTTTAGGGATAACCTTGTGATTTTCTTTCCTCAAGAAGAGAAGAAAATTCTTTCTTTATAACAATAGAATAGTTACATACATAAATCATTCCATCGAGACAAAAGAAAGAGCCAAAAGAAAAACAAAAAAAAAATGTCTAAGAGTGTCAATGGTGGTGGCTCAGTCGCTCTTTTCCTGATTTGTTTGTTCATTTCAATAGGTATTTTATATTATAATATATGAATCTCACCAATTCGTTAATTGTTGTGTTTATGATTATTGTGTATTTTAAAAATTAATTTGGTAACCTTTGGCATCTTTAAAAAAAAAAACAAAATATTATTGATTAACAACAAACACAAAAAAAAAATTACATTTTAATTTAAAGTTTTATGTTTACATTTCGTATAACTCACTTATAAGAACATTAGTTACATTTTAAAGTTTTTAATATTTAAAAACAAAAAAAAAACAAAAAAGCACTAATAATGCAAATTTTTGAATTCTTAAACAATCCAAACCCATGTAATTGGTGATTTTGTATACAATAGAATAGATTGTGTTTTTATTATCATGCTAAGTGATTCGAAAATTTGAAAAATTTCTCTCCCAGGCCCGGTTACCGAGGTAGTCTTCAACCACCCGTTTCTTTCTCAAACCAAGTCTAAACCACTCTTTCTTTTCCTAAAATAGAAATCTTATCCTTTACAAAACAGTTTTCTGGTTTCCGTACGCCAAGGTTCCACCCCCGACTCGGTGTCGGAGGGTCCACCACCCCGCCGGTAAGCACTTTCCTGCTCTCTGCACCCCCTCTCCGGTTAGAAGATGGCTCCTCGACGTTCGTTTACATCTACAAACCACCAAAGGAACTCGCAAAACCACCATCGCCATTTAAAGCTTCACCGGCTAGTGTTCTCTCTAAGTCTTCCTGACCGCCGGTCAAACAGTAACCACTACTTCTGAGTTGGCCGAGGGCTAGTCTCACCTCAAAAGAAAACTCCCCTGCTAAACCTCTCGGGATATTCCAACCTTTTCCCAAACCCTGTTTTCTTCAAAACTCTGCATCTCATCTACAATGGTACGATGTTTCTCCTACGCAGAAAAGGGGAAAGCTCCTGCCTCCCCCGCGGATCCACCACCTCGAAAACGAATCAAAGTTCCCGACATGGACACCTCCGACTTGGTCCAGGAAAACTCTCTCACCCTTATTGGACGTCTCACTAACCCAAAGGAGCAGAAAATGTGGTCGATGATTCCCTTCATTCCAAAACGTTGGGGGCTCAAAGGAAGAGCTATCGGATCTGACCTAGGCCAACACTGCTTCCAGTACCGCTTCGACTACGACGAAGATCTACAAAAAGTGCTCGATAACCGTCCTTATCATTTTGCTAAATGGATGGTCATTCTCCAAAAATGGGAACCGATAATATCTCCAACTTTCCCGTCCCAGATCCCGTTTGGGATCCATCTCAAAGGAATCCCCCTGAACTACTGGAAAAGAGACCTCATCTGTAACATCGGGGATGAGCTGGGTAGGTTTGAAGACCTCGAAATCACAAAAACAACTGCTAAGATCCGGGTGGAAGTCGACGGTCTAAAACCCCTTGTCAAGGAGACAATACTGGAATTTAAGGGAGGAGAAGAAGCTATCGTCACTTTGGAGTACCAAAAATTGGAGAACCATTGATCATACTGTCATAGACTTGATATGCTCAATTTAATACCCTAAAGTATTAAAGCAGTTGTTATAGTAAAGCTAGGGGTCGAACCACAGAAGACTCAGAGAAACGCGCAATAGATTATTTAGTATCGATTTAAGCTAAGCAGAACATATGTAATTAAAAACGATGCAGAAATTAAAAGAGATGTGTTCAATAGGGAAAATATAGGCCCATGGTTTTTCTCAGAAAATCAATGAATGCAGATAGACTAACTAATCGGATTCAGATTTAGCGCAGTTCTTGAACTCAAATCACTAAGCTATAATTGACCAACTGTCGTTGCGAGAATTATCTAAATCTAAATCCTAGGAATTCCAAATTTCTTTGCGAATCCTAAAGTCTAAATCAGCTTTAATAACAGGTTTGATATGTTCACAAATCAATTAAACCAAATTTCTTTGCGAGTAATCAATTTGCTAACCTAGGTTCTATCAGGTAATTAATCGCACTGTCGTGCCTAATCAATTATCCTAAGATCCAAGTTCTAGATTCGTCAACCTAGAATTAGCTTTGAACACAACCTAAGCGAAGAACTATAATTCAGATGGTGAATCCTAAACATATAATTAACCTAACATTCAAAGAAATCCCTATGAGAAAACCCTAAACCTAAGTGGATCTACTCAGACATGACAATTGAATCAAAAGACATGTTTGAATAAATCATCAATAAAATAATCAAGAAGGTTTAAGATCTGATCTCGGACGAAGGGAAATCAGACTTGTCTCAAACCAAAGTATAAAAAGCATAAAAAGGCATAGCCTAAACAAGTGGCTGTAAAATCCTATTTATAACCTAAATCACGTTTTGGGCTTTCTTGTAAATATCAAAGTCTTCTGGGCCAATTCTGCAATTCTTCAATTCTTCAACTCTTCATTAAGTCGCGATCCTTCTGTTTCCCCGACGGGTATCGATCGATACTAGGCAGTATCGATCGATACTCAGGTGATTTCGACGTCTCAGCTACACGGATCTCTGCTTCGCTCCAGAATGTTCCAGAAAGCTCCAATAACTCCAATTAAGCTCCAAATGTGCTAAAACCTGTAAAGGACTCTAAAAGACTCCAAAATACTATAAAGACTCTATAAAAAGGACTTATATCATGGTCTAAACAGGGTAAAAACCATGATATATCAACTCCCCCAGACTTAGCCTTTGCTTGCCCTCAAGCAAATGAAAGACTAAACAGAGAAAGAGGTTTGAAAACGCGGAGACTCACCTGTTCATGAACCATCGAAAAGACCCTTTTCCCAAGTACCCAAATGTCACCTGATAAGCTTTTGATCTAACCACCATGTACTTCTCCGTAGACATTCGCAGCTTTTCCAGACTCCACACAAAATCCCACAGCATTGTTCAAGTAAAGCCCTCACTACAAGAAAACAACGTTTTAACGACTACATGTGGCGACTACAACATTAGTCGCTACGACTTGTGACTAATTAGCAACTATTTTCCGACTATTTGGCGACTAGTAAGGTTTAGTCGTAATGTAGTCGCTGTTTTACGACCAAACAGAATAGTCGCTATAGTAGTCGCTATTTTACGACTATTATATGACTATTTGAAGCTCAGTCGCCAAATTACGACTACGGTACGACTAATATTACGACGGGACTTCTTAGTCGGTAAATAGTCGCCAAATTAGCGATTAATATGCGACTATTTCGGCGAGTCGCATAGCAGTCGGTAAACAGTCGTACAAAACCGGTGTAAAACACGTTTTATTTGTTGTTTGGGTTGGTGCACCGGTTTTGAGTGACTACAATATTTAGTCGCCTTTCAGACGCTATGTAGTCGGCAAATTCGTCTATATAAACAAAATTTACCCCATTTCTTCTCCTCATTCGATCTTAAACACAAAACAATCATA
Source organism: Eutrema japonicum (assembly GCA_030161315.1). Lineage (NCBI taxonomy): Eukaryota > Viridiplantae > Streptophyta > Magnoliopsida > Brassicales > Brassicaceae > Eutrema > Eutrema japonicum. Next base: position 56,519,587 of record BSQW01000011.1, read on the forward strand.
TTTCTTCTCCTCATTCGATTTTAAACACAAAATCAAACATATTGCTTCTGCTTATTCGATTTATTAGTTATAAAATGTCGGGAAATTACAATTATAGTAATTTCCGGGAGTGGATGTATAATAGGTTCGATGAAGAGACGGGAAATTTCTCGGAACAGTTCAGAACGGGGGTGGAGCAATTCATGACATTTGCAAATAGCCAGCCTCTAACACAGAGTAATGGCGGTAAGTTTTTCTGTCCTTGTAGTGTTTGCAAGAACGAGAAATTTATCCCGGGGACAAGAATTTGGAATCATATTTATAGCAAAGGATTTATGCCAGATTATTATGTTTGGTATAAGCATGGGAAGAATTCAATATGGCGGATTTAGGATCGAGTTATGTTGATACGACGTATATAGGTGGGAATGAAGAAGTGGGTAATGTAGTAGAAGATAGATATGTGGATATGGTGAATGATGCATTTCGTGATAACGTGAGTTTTGATAACTATCATCAAGGTGGTACTAGTTATCAGAATGTAGAAGAACCGGTACGTAACCATTCAAAGAAATTCTACGACTTGTTAGAAGGTGCAAATAATCCACTATACAATGGTTGTCGTGAAGGTCACTCGCAGTTATCCTTAGCTGCTCGAGTCATGCAAAATAAGGCAGCATATAATATGAGTGAAAAGTTAGTGGATTCGGTTTGCGGAATCTTGACAGACTATTTACCAGAAGGAAACAAGTCAACTGGTTCACATTACGAGACAGAAAAATTGATGCGCAATTTAGGTCTCCCATATCATACAATTGATGTTTGTATTAACAATTGTATGATCTTCTGGAAAGAAGACGAGAAGGAAGATAAATGTCTGTTTTGTGGAAAACAAAGATGGAAGCCTAAGAACGACCGGCGTAGAACCAACGTACCATACAGTCGTATGTGGTATCTACCTATTGCTGACAGATTAAAGAGAATGTATCAAAGTGAGAAGACTGCAACGGCAATGAGATGGCATGCCGAGCACCAAACAAAGGAGGGAGAAATGGGTCATCCTTCAGATGCGGCGGAGTGGAGATATTTTCAAGATCAACATCCCCGGTTTGCCGAAGAACCGCGTAACGTTTATCTTGGATTATGTATCGATGGGTTCAATCTATTTGGCATGTCTCGTAATCATTCGTTGTTGCCTATGATCTTGACGCCATATAATTTACCCCCGGGTATGTGCATGAATACAGAGTATTTATTTCTTACAATTCTGAATTCTGGGCCAAATCATCCGCGAGCTAGTCTCGATATCTTCCTCCGACTTCTTATTGAGGAGTTAAAAGAGTTGTGGTCTAATGGCGTCGATGCATACGATGTGTCGTTGAATCAAAATTTTAATCTAAAAGCAGTGCTGATGTGGACGATAAGCGACTTTCCGGCGTATAGCATGTTATCCGGATGGACAACCCATGGTAAATTGTCTTGTCCAGTTTGCATGGAAGATACAAAGTCTTTTTATCTACCTAATGGAAGGAAGACGTGTTGGTTTGATTGTCACCGAAGATTTCTTCCTCTTGGTCATCCAATGAGGAAGTAAAAAAGACTTCCTAAAGGGAAAAGACGCTTCGAGAGAGTATCCACCTCCGTCTTTGACCGGTGAGCAAGCTTATTTCGAGCGGTTGGCTGGTGTAAATCCATCGAAAACAAAGGATGTTGGTGGAAACGGTTACGAAAAGAAGAATCCGGGCTATGGGAAGCACCATAACTGGCACAAGGAAAGCATATTTTGGGAGCTGCCGTACTGGAGGGACCTCAACCTCCGTCATTGTCTTGATGTGATGCATATAGAGAAGATTTTTTTTGACAACATCATGAATACTCTAATGACTGTGAAGGGTGAATCGAAAGACAACATCATGTCAAGATTGGATATAGAACGATTTTGTTCTCGGCCACACTTACATATTGATAGTGAGGGTAAAGCTCCTTTCCCATCCTTCACATTGACAGAAGAAGCCATAAAAAGTTTACTGGAATGTGTGAAACATGCGGTTAAGTTCCCAGATGGATATTCGTCAGACTTAGCTAGTTGTGTTGATATGGACAACAAAAAGTTTTCAGGCATGAAGAGTCATGACTGCCATGTTTTTATGGAGCGGTTACTTCCATTTATCTTTGCAGATCTCCTAGACCGGAATGTCCACCTTGCGTTATCAGGTACTAATTACGACTATTTCTGTATTGTATATATATAGTAACCTCATGAAATTTTCACGTATATTGTAGGGGTTGGAGCATTTTTCCGAGACTTATGTTCGAGAACTTTGCATGAAAGTCGCGTTCAAATTTTGAAACTGAACATAGTTTTAATCCTATACAATTTGGAAAAGATATTTCCACCTTCATTTTTCGATGTGATGGAGCACCTGCCTATACATCTCCCATACGAAGTTGAATTAGGAGGCCCTGTCCAGTATAGGTGGATGTATCCTTTTGAAAGGTTTTTCAAAAAGTTGAAAGGGAAAGCAAAGAACAAAAGATATGCGGCAGGATCGATTGTTGAATCATATATCAATGACGAGATTGCTTATTTCTCAGAGCACTACTTTGCTGCGAATATACAAACGAAATCAAGGTAAATGCTAAAATCAATCACATCATGTCCACTTTGGCATTTAATTTGTATAGACGTCCTATGTATTTTAATGTGAATTACTTTTCTACTAATTTGGTCAGGTTAACAAGATTCGATGAAGGTGAAGTCCCCGTATATCATGTCCCTGGAGTACCTTCGATATTTACTCAAGTAGGCCGTCCAAGTGAAGAAATGCATGAAATATGGCTCTCAGAGAGAGACTATCAATGTGCACATGCATATGTTTTACGAAATTGTGACTATTTTCAGCCAATTGAGAGGTAAATAAGTAGGCATCTCTCTCAGATTACGTTTTACTAAATATAATCCTTGTTTAATTTCTCATATTTTTGTTGGTCTTGTGTAGAATGTTCGAGGAATTTATTTCTGCAAAATATCCAGGACTTTCCGAAAAAGAACTCTCTACGAAAAGAGCTGACGAATATCATTTATGGGTGAAAGAATATGTATGTCTAAAAAAAATAACTTATAACTATGCATATATTTATACTTATATATATTTATGCTATTTTTATATATATGCAGGTTTCTTACTGGAACCCCACGAATGTATTTCCTACTTGGGTTCAAGAGATAGTCCATTTACCTTTGAATAAGGTCAAAACCTGGCCAATGTATTTTACAAGAGGCTATTTGTTTCATACGCAAAATCACGGCGCTGGACGAAAGACATGTAACTATGGGGTCTGTGTTAAAGGTCAAAATTACACTGATGCATCTGATGAAGCGGATTTCTATGGGACCTTAAATGATATCATAGAACTCGAGTACGAGGGGATTGTCAATTTGAGAAGCAATGGTGGTGTTGTAGACGTTCTTTCATCGAGAAAATACAATAAATACGAACCATTTATTCTAGGTACGTACTTATTAATGTCGATATCGTATATATATATATATACTGATGTATAACTTATTTATACATTTTTATATTGCAAACAGCCTCACAAGCAGATCAAGTTTGTTATATTCTGTACCCATACACAAAGAAACCGAAGCAGTTGTGGCTCAATGTTCTAAAAGTGAATCCGAGGGGAAACATTTCTAGGGAATATGAACAAAAGGAACCGACTCTTTTGCAAACAGAAAATGATGATGCTGTATTGATGACTACAATTGAAGATCTCGTACTTGACAATTTCGTACAAGGAGACCAAATAAACCTCGATTACGATATCGGAGATGCAGAACCAGAAGATGAATTTCAGTGTAATTTGTCGTCTTCTGATGAAGAATCAGATGACGAAGAACCCTACTAAGTAACTATGTTACTTATGTCACAATCTCGGTGTAATTTGTCTTTTATATTATTTATCGTATAATAATATAAATAACTCGACCATATGAATTTCAGTGTAATTTGTCGTCTTGCGATCTTTACCACTAGGCCATAGAAAAAAAAAATCTATCCTCAACCGGATTCGAACCCGGGTTCGGGTGAACATGTTTGCAATCTTTTCCGCTAGGCCATAGTCTTTAATTGGTATTTATCACACACACACATTTATAACTCGACCAGATGTATTCAGGAAAAAAAAAAATTATGTCCTGCACATGACTCGAACCCGGGTGAAGAGAAACATGTGTGCGTCTTTACCATTAGGCCATAGTCTTTAATTGGTTTATATCACACATACAAATTATTAACTTGACCTGATTTATTCAGATTAAACAAAAAAACCTACGAAAACCCTAAATCCCTAAGTCTTTCTTCGCGAACCCTTCGATTTCATCTTCTTCTCCTCTCGAATCCCTTCTTCTCCTTCGATTTCATCTTCTTCTCCTTCGATTTCTCCTCTTGAATCTCTTCTACTTCTTTTCTTGCCATTCTCTGACGATGCCAGAAGCTAAGAAGGGTAAGAATCAGAAGGAAAATCACGCTCCCAATCTTTCTCAAAGACGCGGAGGTTACAATCCCTCTCCGACAATGTCGCGAACACCGAAATCTCTTCCGCCGCAGTACAACATCACGCCGGCTGCCCAAGTTCCTCCGACTCAGGCGACACCACCTCAAGTCGCCGTCGACAATCAACCGTCAACCTCAGCACCAGATTTCCGGAGTTTTCCACCGCCACAGCAACTTTTCAACAGTGAAGAACGCCGTGCGCCTCAATCGGATCCACTGGAGGCTCCACCGTCACCACATTAGAACTCTGATATATCATGGTTTTTACCCTATTTAAGCCATGATATAAGTCCTTTTTATAGAGTCTTTCTAGTGTTTTGTAGTCTTTTAGAGTCTTTTACAGGTCATAGCACGTTTGGAGCATTATTGGAAGTATTGGAGCTTTCTGGAGCAGTTTGGAGCAAGGCTGAAGTTCGTGTCGCTGAGTATCTGATTTCACGTCAGGTATCGATCGATACTCCCCCTGGTATCGATCGATACCCATCGCAGCATGACTATGACACGCGACTTAATGAAGATTTGAAGAACTGCAGATTTGCCCAAGAAGTCTTTAATAATTACAAGAAGCCCCAATTCGTGTTTTAGGTTATAAATAGGATCTTACAGCCACTTGTTGAGGCTATGCTTTATTTTTTGTGTTTATTTTACTCTGGTTTTAGAGAGACAAGTCTGAATCTCCCTTCGTCCGAGATCAGATCTCTAAACCCTTTTGATTATTCTATTGATGATTTATTCAAACATGTTGTCTTCAATCTCCATGTCTGAGTAGATCACCTGTTAGGTTTAGGGTTTTCTCATAGGGATTTCTTTGAATGCTAGGTTAATTATCTTTTAGGATTCACCATCTGAATTAGTTCTTCGCTTAGGTTGTGTTCAAAGCTTGTTCTAGATTAGCTACCTAGAATATAGATCTTAGGATAATTAATTAGGCACGAGAGTGCGATTAATTACCTGATAGAACCTAAGTGAGCAAATTAATTATTCGCAAAGATATTTGGTTTAATTAATTTGTGAACATATCAAAACTGAACTTTAAAGCTGATTTAGACTTTAGGATTCGCAAAGAGATTTGGAATTCCTAGGATTTAGATTTAGATAGTTTTCGCAACGAGAGTTGGTTAATTATATTTTAGTGATTTGAGTTCTAGAACCGTGCTTAATCTGAATCCTGTTAGTTAATTTAGTTGCATTCATTGATTTCCTGAGAAATACCCTGGGCCTATATTCTCTCCATTGCTTTACAACTCTTTTAATTTCTGCATTGTTTTCATTTACATCTTTTGATTTAGCTTATTTTGGATCTATACAATCTATTGTGCGTTTCTCTGAGTCTTTTGTGGTTCGACCCCTAGCTTTACTATAACAATTGCTTTAGTACTTTTTAGGGTATTAAATTGAGCATATCAATTTTGGCGCCGTTGCCGGGGACTCAATTCGCCGTTAGATTTTATCTAAGAAATTCGTCTAAATCGCCTAGTATCGATCGATACCCTGCTGGTGTCGATCGATACCTGACGTCAATTTCAGTAACTTACGTTCTTTGTTTCTGCTTTCAGGTGCATGCCTAATCGAGAAACCAAGAGCAACGAGAACGCTGAGCTAGTTGATCTATCACTGGAACAACTAGCAATTGTGGAACGCACAAACAAGAAAGCAAAGAAATCAGCCAAGATGAACAACAATCAGTTGGTTCGTGATGCAGCTGGTGCTTACAGAGACCAAGAGGGTCGGTTGTGCAATGAGCAAGGACAACGTCTGGATGGAGAGGGGATCGTCATAGACCCTGCTCCTGTTGTCGCTGAGAATGCCGCTGGGAACGCGAGGAATGATGTGGTTAATCGTGGAAGGACGATTGGTGAATGCAACAGGCCTGACCAGTTTTTCGCCAATCGTTCAGCAATTCGTCCTCCTGCGTTTGAGAGGAATGACTTTGAGCTGAAGCCTGCTTACTTCACTCTAGTGGGACAGCATCTCTTTCATGGTCTTCCTCATGAACATCCAATGGACCATGTAGAGATGTTCGAGGACTTGGTCACTAGCATTAAGAGCAATGGAGTGTCCTACGACTATCTCTTCTGCAAGCTCTTCCCCTACTCTCTAGGTGGAGAAGCGACCTACTGGCTGAGGTAGCTACCTCCTGGTTCGCTAACTACATGGGAGGACACCAAGAGAGCATTCCTGATTAACTTCTATGACGATGCACGATCTGAGGATCTGAGGAATAAGATCTCCACCTTTTCTCAAGGACCTACTGAGGCGTTCAAGGCTGCTTGGACAAGATTCAGATCGTACCAGAGAGATTGTCCACATCATGGATACTCTGATGTGCAGCTGCTGGGTATCTTCTTTAGAGGAGTAGATTGGAGGTATCAAATGGCTCTGGACTCTTCGAGCAATGGTAATTTCAACACTAGGTACCCTGAAGATGCTTATGCGTTGATTGAAAACTTTGCATCTAGCAGTAGCACCAAGAGCGCAGACTTCGAGCGCAAGAAGCTGGCTGGCAACATGGATGGGTCGCAGATCGCTGAAGTGAAAACTCAGCTGGATTCTATGCACAGTCTTCTGCTGGGAAAGACAACAAAGGCCGTCCACTTTGCTGCTGAGAATGAAGTGGAAGATTGTAACTACGTTGGTGGTTCTGGTTTTCAGGGTCAGCGATTTGGGTACAACACCAATCGAAACTTCACCAACTATGGTCAGCAAGGAGGGTACCAATTCCCACCATCCAAAACTCCTGAGAGTAAGATTGAGGCTATGCTTGAACAGCTGGTTCAAGGGCAGGAGAAGATGACGGTAACCTTCAATGGGAAAATGGATGATTTGTACACCGATTTGAGTGGAAGGATCGAGTCTCTAAAGACAAGCCACAAGATGCTGGAGACGCAAGTAGCTCAGACTGCATCAAATTCCAAGGGAAAGACGGTACATTCACACAATGCACACGTCAATGCAATCGCCTCATGTGCAGAAAATTTGGAAGATGATCCTGAAATCGCCAAGGCATCGATCGATACCCCCAGGTGTCGATCGATGCCAGTTACAATTCTGAAACGGGACACTTCCAAAACCCGTGTATCGATCGATACCCCACTTGTATCGGTCGATACCAATGCGATTTCTGAGGAGACACATGATATTTCGACTGAGGTGCCTCAAGTATTAGCAGCACGATTCAATATCGCCCAATTCTGGGAAGACTATGAAATGAAGTGTCAGGCAGCGATAGCTAAGGAACAAGCTGAGAAAAGAGCTCGCAACCCCAAGAAGGAGAATCCTGTACCTAAACACCTCAGAGATCCCATCTCTCCAAAGCAGCTGCGTGGCTTTGAGAAGATGGTAAGAAGGATTTCCCCTGATTCAACCTTTGAAGAAGCTCTAGAGTGCAGTCCTCTGCTAAGTCACTTCAAAGATTGCAGAGAAACTGAGGAAGAGATTAAGGCACTCTTCATTAAGGCTAGAGGTCCACATCCACTGAGACAGCTGACCCAAAGAGAAGATCCAGGGAAATTTGCGGTTCCATGCTCTATCTCTGGAGTTGATTTCAAAGAGTCTCTTGTCGACTCAGGAGCTAGTGTCAATGTCATCTCAAGGGCAATTGCAGAGCGGTTGGGGGCTGATATTCGATCACCAAAGGTATCTATCACACTCGCGAACAACTCCACCTCACTTCCACATGGTACAATCTCTGCTCTACAGGTCAAAGTAGGAGATTGTCTGGTGCCGACTGATTTTCAGGTTGTGGAGATGGGTGCGATATCTCATATGCCTATACTTTTGGGACGACCGTTCATGGCTACTGCTGGCGCGATCATAGACACGCCTAATAAGAGAACCTCTTTCTCTTACATAGACGGAGGGGTCTATTATGATGTCATTCCCCCTAGGAGTGCTCCCACAGGTGTCTCTAGCATCGAGGTTGTCACAGGAGAGTGGCTAGCAGTTGATCTTTTGGAAGAGCCTCCTGATGAGCCTACTGTGGCAGACATTCCAGCTGAACCACCCAGCATCAACAAAGAAGTTGCCAAGAAGACCAAGGCAACAAAGAAGAAGGCCAAGAGCATAAGAGTTGAGAATCCTCATGTCACTTTGATACCTCAGAAGTGCGATGGGAATTCGATTGAGTATAAGTTCAAATGCAAAGGAGCTTCGAAGCCATTCTCCAAGGCTAGAGTCCTTCTTACTTCTGAGCTGAAAGAGAAAGGGCAGGAGTTTGTGGACAGCATGCTAAGCAGAACTCTGAAGCTAGTAATGTCAAGTGATGGAGCCTGTTTTGGTGCAAGCTCGCACTCTTATCCAGCCTGAAGGGCGTTACAGTCAAGCTATTGACGTTAAACGAGCGCTTGGTGGGAGGCAACCCACTGGTGAGTCTGTCTTTGAGTCATTTTTGGTTTTTATTTTCGTCCGTTTTGAGTTTGTGTCAGGATGAACAAGGAGCAAAAACTCGAAATCGCCTAGTATCGATCGATACCCATTGGTATCGATCGACACCAATCGCGAATGAAAGGTTCGTCAAGTCGATTTAAGCCTGGTATCGATCGATACCCAGGCTGTGTGTCGATTGATACTTGACGTTCCAGCAAGGTAACTTCTTGTTTCTGTTCGTTTATCCTCTTCTTTTGTTTTATTTCACTGACTCTAGGCTAGATAACACTGGGGACAGTGTTGTTCAAGTCTGGGGGAGGTGTCTGCTGACATTGTGTTTGTTTTTCTTAGAGTCATAAAATAAAATTTTGTTGTTGTTTTATTGAGTCAAAACTTGTTGGAGATTATGATCCTGTACTTGAACCTATTGATTTGATTTTGTTTTTGAGTGCATAGTGTTACAGGATCAGTTCTAGATCGACTAATGAAAAATCCAAGGACTGACCAGTTGACTAGAAAACATCCATGTCTCCAGCAGAGTTCTTCTGAAGCCTGAGCCAAATTTTTGCACTTCATCAATGTGGTTAGTGTTTTTAGAGCTTGATTCATCATTCATATCTGATAAAGGAACCCATGTGTTTAGAGTTATAGTATCTCTCTCCCCTGTTATAAGTTGATAGATAAGAGCATAAAAGATTGAAATGATTTTCTTCTGAGTAGAGGGTTAGGAAAATTTCCAGCGATCCCATTATTCTACTTAAGAGGGAATGATCACACAAAGGATTGGAAGCGAGGCTAGGATTTTCCTATGATGCCATTATTCGCCTACATCCTTTGATACATAGAGAGGGAAGAACCGGGGATTTGGTGGCAAACACCATCAATACTCGCGTCTCATACCTTGATGTGTATATGCTAAGCTGAAAAAGAAAATAAAAAAATAATAATAAGAACATAATAAGAAATAAGTCTGGGGGAGAGAAATTGATACAAAAAGTGTGAAAAGGGTGGTTCCTTTGTCAAGATATTGTCTGGTAAAGAGTCTAGAAGGTTCTTGAATATTAACTGCAGAGATGAAACTGGCGATGAGGGCTTTACTTGAACAATGCTGTGGGATTTTGTGTGGAGTCTGGAAAAGCTGCGAATGTCTACGGAGAAGTACATGGTGGTTAGATCAAAAGCTGATCAGGTGACATTTGGGTGCTTGGGAAAAGGGTCATTTCGATGGTTCAGGAACAGGTGAGTCTCTACGTTTTCAAACCTCTTTCTCTGTTTAGTCTTTTATTTGATTGAGGGCAAGCAAAGGCTAAGTCTGGGGGAGTTGATATATCATGGTTTTTACCCTATTTAAGCCATGATATAAGTCCTTTTTATAGAGTCTTTCTAGTGTTTTGTAGTCTTTTAGAGTCTTTTACAGGTCTTAGCACGTTTGGAGCATTATTGGAAGTATTGGAGCTTTCTGGAGCAGTTTGGAGCAAGGCTGAAGTTCGTGTCGCTGAGTATCTGATTTCACGTCAGGTATCGATCGATACCCCCCCTGGTATCAATCGAAACCCATCGCAGCATGACTATGACACGCGACTTAATGAAGATTTGAAGAACTGCAGATATGCCCTAGAAGTCTTTAATAATTACAAGAAGCCCCAATTCGTGTTTTAGGTTATAAATAGGATTTTACAGCCACTTGTTGAGGCTATGCTTTATTTTCTGTGTTTATTTTACTCTGGTTTTAGAGAGACAAGTCTGAATCTCCCTTCGTCCGAGATCAGATCTCTAAACCCTTTTGATTATTCTATTGATGATTTATTCAAACATGTTGTCTTTAATCTCCATGTCTGAGTAGATCACCTGTTAGGTTTAGGGTTTTCTCATAGGGATTTCTTTGAATGCTAGGTTAATTATCTTTTATGATTCACCATCTGAATTAGTTCTTCGCTTAGGTTGTGTGCAAATCTTGTTCTAGATTAGCTACCTAGAATATAGATCTTAGGATAATTAATTAGGCACGAGAGTGCGATTAATTACCTGATAGAACCTAAGTGAGCAAATTAATTATTCGCAAAGAGATTTGGTTTAATTAATTTGTGAACATATCAAACCTGAAGTTTAAAGCTGATTTAGACTTTAGGATTCGCAAAGAGATTTGGAATTCCTAGGATTTAGATTTAGATAGTTTTCGCAACGAGAGTTGGTTAATTATATTTTAGTGATTTGAGTTCTAGAACCGTGCTTAATCTGAATCATGTTAGTTAATTTAGTTGCATTCATTGATTTTCTGAGAAATACCCTGGGCCTATATTCTCTCCATTGCTTTACAACTCTTTTAATTTCTGCATTGTTTTCGTTTACATCTTTTGATTTAGCTTATTTTGGATCTATACAATCTATTTTGCGTTTCTCTGAGTCTTTTGTGGTTCGACCCCTAGCTTTACTATAACAATTGCTTTAGTACTTTTTAGGGTATTAAATTGAGCGTATCAAACTCCCAGGCTCAGAGTCATCGATCTTCTCACGGACATAGTTTCGAAGATGAATCTCCAGTGTTGCCGGATCTCCAGGAAGAGACGCTAAGGGCTCTCAATGCACTGCTTATGGTGCCAGACCGGGATAAGTTTACAACTGTCCTCTCTCCCACACCGACGCCGAACTCGAGCTGGTATGACCCTGCCATTGTATAATGTGATTCTGTGTGTTTTGTATTAGAATGTGTTTTGTGTTTTAATGTGATTCTGCATTGAATCGTGTCTGTGTGTATAATGTGTTTATGGATTTGATTAGAATGTGTTACCTCTGTTTTTTATCACTTGTGTTACCTATGTTTTTTTAGAACTTGTGTTGTGAACTTGTTATGGAGTTTGAATACATTGGTTAATATTTGTAATCAAATGGTATTTTCAATGAAATTTCGGTTGTTTAGTAATTTATGTTTGTAACACAGGTTGACATTTGAGAAACAAACAAATACCAATCGTTCAAACCAAATTCTAATATTGACAACAAAAATAGTCAGTAAACAGTCGCATAGTAGTCGCCATATAGTCACTAAACAGTCGCATAGTAGTCGCCGTATATTTACATCATCGAAGCTTACGTTCCGATTAGTCGCCGAATAGTCGTCAAATTAGTCATACAATAGTCGGTGAATGGTCACTACAGTTTACGACTATTTGGTGACTACAAATATCCGACTACATCTTGACCTTCCTATAGTCGTTTACTAGTCGCCTAATTTCTGCGACTATTTTACGACTACTACCATGTGCGACTATGTTACGACTACTACAATTTGCGACTATTTTACGACTATAATACTATTCATGGTCGTAGTCGGAAAGTAGTCGTCAAATGGCGACTATTATACGACTACGTTCTTTAGCGACTAAAGATTACCGACTCCGTTCTTTAGTCGCAAGTTAGTCGTACCATCGCTTTTAGCGACTATTTTGCGACTCTTTCTGCAGTCGCTAAATCGCTGTTTTCTTGTAGTGCCTCATCGCCAGTTTCATCGCTGCAGCTAATATTCAAGAACCTTCTAGACTCTTTACCAAACAATATCATGACAAGGAACCACCCTTTTTCACACTTTTTGTATCAATTTCTCTCCCCCATACTTATTTCTTATTATGTTCTTATAATTTTTTTTTTTTTTTCAGCTTAGCATATACATGTCAAGGTATGAGACGCGAGTACTGATGGTGTTTGCCACCAAATCCCCGGTTCTTCCCTCTAAATGTATCAAAGGATGTAGGCGAATAATGGCATCATAGGAAAATCCTAGCCTCGCTTCCAATCCTCTGTGTGATCATCCCTTCTTAAGTAGAATAATGGGATCGCTGGAAATTTTCCTAACCCTCTACTCAGAAGAAAATCATTTCATATTTTATGCTCTTATCTACCAACTTATAAAAGGGGAGAGAGATACCATAACTCTAAACACATTGGTTCCTTTATCAGATATGAATGATGAATCAAGCTCTAAAAATACTAACCACATTGATGAAGTGCAAAAATTTGGCTCATGCTTCAGAAGAACTTTGCTGGAGACATGGATGTTTTCTAGTCAACTGGTCAGTCCTTGGATTTTTCATTAGTCGATCTAGAACTGATCCTGTAACACTGTGAACTCAAAAACAAAATCAAATCAATAGGTTCTAGCACAGGATCAATATCTCCAACAGGTTTTGACTCAATAAAACAACTGACTCTAAGAAAAACAAAAACTTTGTCAGCAGACACCTCCCCCAGACTTGAACAACACTGTCCCCAGTGTTATCTAGCCTAGAGTCAGTGAAAGAAAACAAAATAACAGACTAAAATTAGGAAAAACAAGAAGTTACCTTGCTGGAACATTGAGTATCGATCGACACACAGTCTGGTATCGATCGATACCAGACTTAAATCGATATAATGAACCGTCTATCCGCGATTGGTGTCGATCGATACCATGGGGGTATCGATCGATGCTATGTGATTTCGAGTTTTGCTCCTTGTTTATCCTGACACAAACACAAAACGAACGAAAAATAACAACAAAAACGACTCAAAGACAGACTCACCAGTGGGTTGCCTCCCACCAAGCGCTCGTTTAACGTCAATAGCTTGACTGTAACGCCCTTCAGGCTGGATAAGAGCGAGAACTTGCACTAAAACAGGCTCCACAATTTGACATTGTTAGCGTCAGAGTTCTGCTCAACATGCTGTCCACAAGCTCCTGTCCTTTCTCTTTCAGCTCAGAAGGAAGAAGGACTCTAGCCTTGGAGAATGGCTTCGAACCTCCTTTGCATTGGACGTTGTACTCAATTGAATTCCCATCACTCTTCTGAGGAATCAGAGTAACATTGGGATTCTCGACTCTTTTGCTCTTGGCCTTTTTCTTTGTTGTTGCCTTGGCCTTCTTGGCAACTTCCTTGGGAATGCTGGGCGGTGCAGCTGAAACGTCTGTGATAGTAGGCTTATCAGGAGGCTCTTCCAAAATATCAATCGCTAGCGACTCTCCTGTGACAACCTTGATGCTAGAGACACGTTTGGGAACACCTCTAGGGGGAATGGCCTTATAGTAGACATCTCCGTCAATGTAAGAGAAAGAGAGTCTCTTATTAGGTGTGTCTATGATCGCGCCAGCGGTAGCCATAAACGGTCTTCCCAGGAGTAAAAAAACCTCAGATCCTTCGCTCATCTCCACAACCTGAAAATCAGTGGGCACCAGACAATTTCCTACCTTTACAGGCAAGGCATGGATAGTACCGTATGGAGGTGAGGTGGAAGAGTTTGCAAATGTGAGAAGCAAAGTAGGGGGTCTTATATCAGCCTTCAACTGTTCAGCAATTCCTCTTGACATCACATTGACGCTAGACCCTGAGTCAACGAGAGACTCTTTGAACTCGACTCCAGAGATAGAGCACGGTACCGCGAATTTCCCTGGGTCTTCCCTCTGTTTCAATTTCCGCGGCTGTTGTGACTTGCGTCTTGCCTCGATAAAGAGTGCCTTAACTTCTTCCTCAGTTTCTCTGCAATCTTTGAAGTGACTTAGCAGAGGCCAGCCCTCTAGAGCTTCTTCAAAAGATGATTCATGGGAGATCCTTCGTACCATCTTCTCAAAGCCACGCAGCTGCTTTGGAGTGATAGGATCTCTGAGGTGTTTAGGAATATGATTCTCCTTCTTGGACTTGCAAACTCTTTCTCCGATCACTTCAGGTGTTTTCACAAGTTCTGGCATGTTCTGCGAGGGATATCGATCGACACCAGGTAGGGTATCGATCGATACTGCCGCTTTTGAATCGTTCCTGGCAGATACATCTTCATCAGAAAGAAGCTTCGCGTTCGGGTTATCCAGCAAATACCTTAATCTAGCAATCTCCCATTCCTCCCTTGTCAGCTTAGGAACTATAGGATAAGGCATCCTGGGTATATACACTCGTTCCGCAACTACCTTAGGCACCACAGTCGAAGTCTCAGCTGTCTCCTCAGAAATCTCCTCAGTATCGACCTATACCAATGGGGTATCGATCGATACACGGGTTTTTGAAGTATCCTGTTTCAGAATTGTAACTGGCATCGATCGACACTTGGAGGTATCGATCGATGCTCTGGCGATTTCAGACTCCTCGTCGAAATTTCCTGCACTCGAGATTATGGCATTGACGTGTGCGTCATTGGGATGAACTGTCTTTCCCTTGATGTTTGCAGCAGATTGAGCCACTTGCGTTGCCAGCATCCTGTAATTGGTATTGATAACCTCGATTTTCCCATTCAGATCAGAGTACAAATGGTCAAGCTTCCCATTGAAATCCACCTGCAACTTCTGCTGTCCCAGAAGGATCTGTTCCATCATGGATTTCATCTCGTTATCTGTGGATTTGGGAGAAACTGGTTGGTACGAAGAGTTCCCATAGTTGCGAGTGTTGTTGCTGAAGTTCCTGTTGTTGTTGTACCCAAATTGCTGACCCTGAAATCCAGAACCACCAACATAGTTAACATCTTCCACTTCATTCTCATTAACAAAGTGGACAGTCTTCTTCGACTTCCCAAGCAAAATATCTAGCTTGGCTTGAACTTCAGCAATCTGAGAACCATCAATTCCTGCAGCTTGCTTCTTCCTCTCGAAGTCAGCATTCTTGGTGCTATTGCTAGACACCAAGTTCTCAATTAGCACAACTGCATCATCTAGCTGTGTGCGTTCCACAAGTGCTAGCTGTTCCAGTGATAGTTCAACTAGCTGTGTGCTCTTGTTGCTTCTGGTCTCACGAACAGACATACACCTGCAAACAAAACACTAGGCAAAGCACGTAAGTAACCAAAAAAATACGTTGAGTATCGATAGATACCAAGTGGTGTCGATCGATACCAAAAAAAGAAGACGACGAGTATCGACCGATACTACAGAGTATCGATCGATACCGACGAACTTAGTCGAAACTCTAAACTAAAATCTAAAGGCGAATTGAGTCCCCGGCAACGGCGCCAAAATTGATATGCTCAATTTAATACCCTAAAGTACTAAAGCAGTTGTTATAGTAAAGCTAGCGGTCGAACCACAGAAGACTCAGAGAAACGCGCAATAGATTATTTAGTATCGATTTAAGCTAAGCAGAACAGATGTAATTAAAAACGATGCAGAAATTAAAAGAGATGTGTTCAATAGGGAAAATATAGGCCCATGGTTTTTCTCAGGAAATCAATGAATGCAGATAGACTAACTAATCGGATTCAGATTTAGCGCAGTTCTTGAACTCAAATCACTAAGCTATAATTGACCAACTGTCGTTGCGAGAATTATCTAAATCTAAATCCTAGGAATTCCAAATTTCTTTGCGAATCCTAAAGTCTAAATCAGCTTTAATAACATGTTTGATATGTTCACAAATCAATTAAACCAAATTTCTTTGCGAGTAATCAATTTGCTTACCTAGGTTCTATCAGGTAATTAATCGCACTGTCGTGCCTAATCAATTATCCTAAGATCCAAGTTCTAGATTCGTCAACCTAGAATTAGCTTTGAACACAACCTAAGCGAAGAACTATAATTCAGATGGTGAATCCTAAACAGATAATTAACCTAGCATTCAAAGAAATTCCTATGAGAAAACCCTAAACCTAAGTGGATCTACTCAGACATGGCAATTGAATCAAAAGACATGTTTGAATAAATCATCAATAAAATAATCAAGAAGGTTTAATAAGATCTGATCTCGGACGAAGGGAAATCAGACTTATCTCAAACCAAAGTATAAAAAGCATAAAAAGCATAAAAAGGCATAGCCTAAACAAGTGGCTGTAAAATCCTATTTATAACCTAAATCACGTTTTGGGCCTTCTTGTAAATATCAAAGTCTTCTGGGCCAATTCTGCAATTCTTCAACTCTTCATTAAGTCGCGATCCTTCTGTTTCCCCGACGGGTATCGATCGATACTAGGCAGTATCGATCAATACTCAGGTGATTTCGACGTCTCAGCTACACGGATCTCTGCTTCGCTCCAGAATGTTCCAGAAAGCTCCAATAACTCCAATTAAGCTCCAAATGTGCTAAAACCTGTAAAGGAGTCTAAAAGACTCCAAAATACTATAAAGACTCTATAAAAAGGACTTATATCATGGTCTAAACATGGTAAAAACCATGATATATCAAGACTCTCCCACATGGGAGCTCAGTGCCCCTCAAAAGTCAGGTCCAACCCTGTACGAGACAAAAGCTGGGATCGACCCAAGGAAGGAAGTCCTCCTAAACCCCTCAAAAAATATGAAGAAGTTAGAAATCAAGGCTTTAGCCAGCGACTTGACAGACACGGGAGACCTTTCGGGGAGAGGCCTTCTGAGAAAACCCGAAACATTGTGAAAGCCCTAGTCTCCTCGCTCCCTGACGTCCAACCTCACGATCATTCCAAGAGGAAATCGAGAACAGCAATTCCATCTAAAACCCAGTCGTATCACAGGGGAGGAAGTAACTCTCATCAGCAACAAAGCTTTCATCCTCATGAAGAACAATACGATTTGGGAGACAGGTCTCGTCAAAATCTCAACCGACATCTTCCACCAGTCAAAGTATGGAGAGAAAAAGACTTGAGAGAGGGTTTGAAGCTAATTGATGAGCCTGAAACTCCAACCTCAAACCGTCTCCCGATGGAAAGAAACTTAGATATGGATTTCCTACCTCCTGCATCTCACATTCAATCTGAAGAGGAGATTCTCAATGATCTCCAAGAGGTTACTATTCAATATATCAATTGTGCCGACCCAGCAGAGAGTGCGGCAAGACGCCAAAGGGTCATTGAAGGCGAATCCCGAGGAATGATGGCGGAAATTGCGGCTTTCATGTTAGCAACGCCTACATATGTGCAGACAACCACCAATGAACCATCCCAAATCGGTGAGGATTTACCACAAGCACTAACCCAAGATACGGAAATTGAGTATCCCAGGGATATTCAACATGGCCCTGTATCTCTGCTGGAACATCCAAAAAAGAAAAGAGGCAGACCCCCTTCGAAGAAACCCTTACATAATTGTCCCCAACTCCTGATAGGGGCAAGCTCACGCAAAAGGAAAGTGGGTCAGATTCAACAATCACCTAAACCAAGGAATGCGGCGCAGAGTAGACCTCTTACAAAACCAAATGCTATCAGTCGGGCAGATGTGGCCTCTTCGTCAAGAGCCAATTCGGCAAGAACAAACCCTAGAAGGGAGGAGAATCGTCCTACAACAACCAGAAACGTGCCGATAAGTACTTTTGTCCCAACAATATCAAAGGATAAGGTGGATTTTCACAATCCGCGAAATCCTCTTCCTTAGAAATTGTGAGCTGGAATTGCTGTGGGTTGGGGAATCCTGCAACAATTCATCGGATCCGGGAGCTTCACCGCACTATAGCTCCGGATATCATATTCCTCATGGAGACAAAAAATTGTGATGACTTTGTATTAAAAAGACTGGATTTCTTAGACTGTTACTCCCATCTCCTGGTATCACCCCATGGGCCGGGAGGTGGTGGTTTAGCTCTGTTCTGGAATCAAAACATCGACCTACAAATTATTTCCTCGTGCAAAGACTTCATCGATACATCAATCTCTTTCAAAGGAAAATCATTTTCCTCAACCTTTGTCTATGGCTAACCGGATCAACCAAAAAGGAAAGATGTATGGGATGACCTCACGATGCTTTCTGAGGCTCGAGAATCCCCCTGGTTCTTAACAGGTGACTTTAATGAGATTATTGATAACTCGGAGAAATCGGGAGGACCGCTGCGAGCTGAAGGTTCCTTCGGAGTTTTCAGAGCTTTCCTATCACGTTGTGATCTCTATGATCTTCGACATTCAGGTAATCACTTATCCTGGAGAGGAACCAGACACACTCACCTCATTCATAGTCGCCTAGATCGATCAATGGCAAACAGTTCATGGGCAGAACTCTTCCCTTCGGGTTGGTGCCAATATCTCTGTTTCAAAGGATCTGATCACCGACCAATTGTCACTTATTTTGAACCATCTTCCCCAAAGAAAAGAGGGCTGTTCAGATACGACAGGAGGATGAAATCCAATCCTGAAGTCAGCAAACTCATTGCCGATTCATGGGACAGCTCCCCCTAGCTTCTGTGGAATCGAGAATTTCAAATTGTCGAAAGGTGATTTCCAAGTGGAACCGCAAACATCACATTAACAGCCAGAAAGCCATTCGAGACGCAAAGGAAAAATTAGAGGAAGCCATGTCATCACTGATGGCTGATGAATCAAAAATCAACTTGATTAACCAAGATCTGAAAAAGGCTTATATTGATGAAGAAGCGTACTGGAAACAACGCAGCAGGACTCTCTGGCTTACCCTTGGAGATAAAAACTCAGGGTACTTCCATGCCATAACCAAAGGAAGAAGAGCAATGAACAAATTTTCCATCATCGAAGACACTGAGGGTAGAGCTGTGTATGAAGAATCTGAATAAGTGGAGGTCATCTCGAGATATTTCCAGGATATCTTCGTTTCTAGAAACTCAGACTGTACGGAAACTGTGGCACAAGCCATTCACCCATGTATCTCATCAGAAACAAATGAAACCCTGATTGCTGATCCAACAAAAGAGGAAATCTGAGCTGCTCTGTTTTCTATTCATCCGGATAAAGCTCCGGGACCTGACGGGTTCTCAGCTAGTTTCTTTTAGTCCAATTGGACAGTAGTTGGCCCTTCAATCACAAAGGAGATCCAACAAATCTTCTCCTCTGGGTTTCTACCAAATTTCCTCAACAGAACCCACATACGGCTTATTCCAAAGATTAAATGCCCCAAAGCCGTAGCTGATTATCGACCCATCGCTCTCTGTAATGTCTATTACAAAATCATCTCAAAGATTTTAACCAAGAGACTACAGCCAGTTCTTAAGTCTATAATCTCAGAAACGCAATCCGCCTTTGTTCCTAGCCGAGCAATCTCAGATAACGTGCTGATTACACACGAAACGCTGCACTTTCTCAAGACATCGGCAACAACAAAACACTGCTCTATGACCGTTAAAACAGACATGAGTAAAGCCTACGATAGACTTGAATGGAGCTTCATCACAGCGGTCCTAGAGAGATTTGGATTCCATGCCAAATGGATCAACCTGATTTTACAATGTATCACCTCTGTTTCTTATTCCTTTTTGATCAACGGAGTAGCTCAAGGAGAGGTGACACCCCGAAGAGGTATCCGGCAAGGTGACCCACTGTCTCCGTTCATATTCATTCTCTGCAGTGAGGTCCTCTCTGGCCTGTGCAAAAGAGCCCAGAATAGTGGCCATCTTTCCGGAATACGAGTTGCTAGAGGTAGCCCGAGAATCAATCATCTCCTGTTCGCCGACGATACCATGTTCTTCTGCAAAACAAATCACCGTTGTTGCGAGGCTCTGTTGTCCATTCTCCTCCGTTATGAGATGGCTTCCGGTCAAAAGATAAATGTTGGGAAATCTGCTATAATTTTCTCGGGCAAGACACCTCTCGAGATAAAAAAGCGAGTAAAAGCAGTTCTTGGAATCTCAAAAGAAGGAGGACAAGGGAAGTATTTAGGACTCCCGGAAAGCTTTGGTCGTCGCAAAAAAGATCTCTTTACACTGATAGTTGATCGCATAAGACAAAAGGCAGTGAGCTGGTCCTCAAAATTTCTATCGACAACGGGCAAACTTACAATGATAAAAGCGGTTCTCTCATCAATTCCCACCTATTCCATGACTTGTTTCAAACTTCCAACCAGTCTTTGTAAAAGGATACAATCATCTCTGACGAGATTCATTGGTGGGACTCAAACCATGGAAAGAAAAAGATGTGTATGATCTCTTGGAAGAAGATCACAAGATCAAAGCGAGATGGAGGCTTGGGCTTCAGAGGCATTCAGAGTTTTAATGATGCTCTCCTCGCAAAACTGAGTTGGAGGATCCTTAATCACCCGACATGTCTCCTCGCAAAGGTCCTCTTGGGGAAATACTGTCTTGAAAAACACTTCTTACAAACACCTGTGGTTGCTGCGGTTTCACATGGGTGGAGAAACATTTTAAATGGGAGAGATCTACTAAAGAAACTGTAACGCCCGCGTTCCGGAAGAATTGATTATTGAGGAAAAATAATCAATTAGGGTTTGTTCCGGGGGTGGTATCGATCGACACCAGCCGGGTTTTCTCCTTGTTGTCTTCTTCTCTTCTCTTCTTTCGGGTATAAAAATCCTTCCATTGGAGAAAAATCAGAAGGGTCGCGAGAGAGAGAGAAGGAGAGAGAGAGAAGGAGAGAGAGAGAGAAAGAAGATCTTGGCGAAGCTTGGATCTTGCGAGATCGAGAGAGTTTGAGCTTGGGAGAAGCTTGAGGAAGAGGTTGGAAGAGCTTGGTTTTGGCGGGAGCTTGTGAGAAGAGAGGAAGGTCTTCTTGAGCTTGGGAAGTCATCCTAGAGCTAGATCCAGCCGATCTAAGGTGAGTTGTGACCAAAGGTTAGCAATTAAGCTTGTGTGGTACCTTGTTAAGCTTGATTGATGAATTTTTGTGGCTTGTATGCTTGTGAATCGCATGGGAGTATCGATCGATACCATGTGAGTATCGATCGATACCGGTCCCTTGTCGGTGGTCTCGAATTGTGTTTGCACCGATCGATACCAGGTGTTGTTTTTAGTATCGATCGATATCAGTCCCTTGTCGGGAGTCGTGTGTTGTTTGGGTATCGATCGACACTAGGGGAGTATCGATCGATACCAGTTGCGTTTTTATGCTGAAAGTTTGAATTGTTGTCAATTAATTCTTGATAATTGTTAATCGATAATTGTTGATTGTGCTTATTGGTAGCCTGTTGTTGGGATGATCAATCTCACTTAGCATTTGGTTAGCCAAATGTTGATGCATCACTTTTGTCGATGCAGGTAAAGATAAGGCGTGATCGTGGAATCGAGGCAGTGAAGAGAGGATGATTAGGACCCGGGGTTGTGTTTCCGTTATTGTTGTTTGTACTGTTATAAACCTATAGAACTTGTGTTGTATTGTTTAATTATTATGGTTTAATTATTCCTGCAAAAAAAAAAATGCGGTCCTTTCAATTTTGGTATCAGAGCCCATACGGTTCTAGGAGCCTAGGTGGTTCTAGAATAAATTGGGTGTTGTGTGGGGTCTTAGAATCATCCTCTTCGAGCCTTGTGAGATTCCACGGTGAGTATCCCTATTGTGATGATTGTTTTAGTTCTCTTAGCTTGTGCTTCTGCACGTGTGCAAATGGCTAGAGGGCGTGGTAGAGGTCGTGGCCGTGTGCCGGAGAAGCAGGTCGAGGAGTCGCGTGCGAGTCAGTTCGGGTCTGAGGGTGTAGCCGGCGTGAGTGCCGTTGGGGCTGGCGTGAGCGCCAGTGTGGCTGGTGTTCCAGCGGGTGATGCGGGTGTAGCAGCGGGTGATGCTCGGGCCCGAGAGGATCGCATAGCGGATCTGTTGACGAGGTTGTTGGAGCGGTTACCAGAGAGGGTACCAGCTCAGGCTCCTGTGGTTCCGGCAGTAGTGGAGGCTCAGCCTCAGGTGGCAGCTGCGGTTGCTGAGGAAATCCCATCCTACCTTAGGATGATGGAGCAGATGCAGAGGATTGGCACGGGGTTCTTCTCTAGAGGTGCTAATCCTGAGGACGCGGATGCGTGGCTGAGGAGGGTAGAGAGGAATTTCCTCTTGAGTAGGTGTCCCGCGGGATACCAAGTGGACATTGCGGTCCATTATTTGGAGGGTGATGCGCATCTCTGGTGGAGGGGTGTGGCAGCACGGAGAGTTCAGGCCGCGATGGCTTGGGCGGCTTTTGTGGAGGAGTTTAACTCCAAGTACTTCCCTCAGGAGGCGTTCAACCGGATAGAGTCGAGGCTTGCGAGTTTGACTCAGGGGGATCGGTCGGTATGCGAGTATGAGGTGGAGTTCAACCGGCTCGAGTCTTATGTTAGACGAGCGGGTGAGAGTGAGTCGGCCCGTGTGCAGAGATTTCTGATGGGTCTTCGGGTTGACTTGAGGACTCATTGCATGGTGAGGGCTTTTTGCACGGTTGATGAGTTGGTTGAGACTGTAGCTTTTCTTGAGGAGGGTCTGAAGGACGGGGTGGTAGCGGTTACACCGAGCCTTCAGGCGAGATCTGTGCAGCAGCAGTCCGGTCCGAGCAGAGGCGGTAAGCCGATGGAAGGACAGAAGCGGAAGCGGGAGAGCGCTTCGAGAGGTAGTCGGGGTGGTCCGGGTTGCTTTGGATGTGGGAGCATGGATCACCGAGTGGCGAGCTGTCCTCAGAAGGGCGGATTGCGAGTGGATTCTCGAGTGTGCTATCACTGCAAGGAGGGGGGTCACATCAGGCCTCAGTGTCCCCAATTGCGGCAGAGTGAGACCACGGTGGTGCAGCCCGTCAGGCAGGTGGCATCAGCGCCTCGAGTGTACTCCATCACCGAGTCCGGAGAGCCGAGTTCCAGGCCGATCAGAGGTATTTTCTTAGACTCATGTAAGTTTAATTCTGTGTTTGGGAATGTCGTGCTTGTCGGGGTGTAAGGTTCTCGGCACATGTATATGTGCAGGGACCTTGTGCGTTGGGGGTGTAGAGTGTCATGTGTTGTTTGACACGGGAGCATCGCATTGCTTCGTTTCCCCGGAGTTGGCCGAGAAGGCTAACCTTCGAAGCGAGCCCGGTGTGAGTTTGGGTTTCGTGGAGGTTGCCCGGTGCGAGACGTGGATGTTCAGGTAGCAGGAGAGTCCATGCCTGCCGATTTGATTATCTGCTCCGTGGAGCTGTACGATGTCATCTTGGGCATGGATTGGCTCGGGAAGTTTAGAGCGCATCTGGACTGTCACCAAGGGCGAGTCGAGTTCGACCAGGGGAAAAGGAAGTGGGTGTATCAGGGTGTGAGACCGACTTCCGGGAGTCTCGTGATCTCGGTTGTGCACGCGGAGCGTCTGATCGAGAGGGGTTGCGAGGCGTATTTGGCTACTATTTCCTTGCCGGAGGCCGTCAGAGAGGCTAGGGTGCAGGATATTCGGGTGGTTCGTGAGTTCCAGGATGTGTTCCAGTCGTTGCAGGGGTTGCCACCGTCCAGGTCGGATCCTTTCACGATCGAGTTGGAACCAGGAACGGCACCGATATCCAGAGCCCCTTATAGGATGGCTACCGCAGAGATGGCAGAGCTGAAGAAGCAGCTGGCGGAGTTGTTGAGCAAGGGGTTTATTCGTCCGAGTTCTTCACCGTGGGGAGCGCCAGTGTTGTTCGTGAAGAAGAAGGACGGGAGTTGTCGGTTGTGTATTGACTACCGGGGACTTAACCGGGTCACAGTGAATGACAGGTATCCTCTTCCTCGGATTGATGAGTTGTTGGATCAGTTGAGAGGGGCTACTTGGTTCTCCAAGATTGACTTGGCGTAGGGATATCATCATATTCCCATCGATGAGGTAGATATCCGGAAGACGGCTTTCAGATCTCGTTATGGCCACTACGAGTTTGTGGTAATGCCATTTGGGTTGACAAATGCACCGGCTGCATTTATGAGATTGATGAACCGCGTTTTCCAGGAGTATCTAGATGAGTTCGTGATCATCTTTATCGATGATATCTTGGTGTATTCGAGGAGCCGGGAGGAGCATGAGGTGCATCTGCGTGTGGTTCTTCCGAAGCTGCGGGAACATAAGTTATTTGCTAAGTTGAGCAAGTGTAGCTTCTGGCAGCGGGAGATCGGTTTTCTGGGTCACATTGTCTCTGCGGAGGGAGTGTCGGTAGATCCGGAGAAGATCCAGGCCATTAGTACTTGGCCGAGGCCGAGGAATGCCACTGAGATTCAGAGTTTTCTCGGGTTGGCAGGGTATTATCGGCGGTTCGTCAAGGGTTTCGCGAGTCTGGCCAAGCCTATGACGAAGCTGACGGGAAAGGATGTTCCTTTCGTGTGGTCTTCGGAGTGTGAGGAGAGTTTCGCGGAACTAAAGGCCATGTTGACTAGTACTCCAGTATTGGCGTTGCTTGTGTCGGGCGAGCCTTACGTGGTGTACACCGATGCGTCGGGAGTGGGTCTTGGTTGTGTGTTGATGCAGCGGGGCAAGGTTATTGCCTATGCTTCGCGGCAGCTACGGAAGCATGAGGGCAACTACCCTACCCATGACTTGGAGATGGCTGCAGTAGTTTTCGCCTTAAAGATTTGGAGATCTTATCTTTATGGCGGAAAGGTGCAGGTGTTCACAGATCATAAGAGCTTGAAGTACATTTTCACTCAGCCTGAGTTGAATTTGAGGTAGAGGCGCTGGATGGAGCTAGTGGCCGATTATGATCTGGAGATAGCTTACCATCCTGGTAAGGCTAACCTGGTTGCGGACGCGTTGAGTCGGAAGCGGGTGGCTTTGGCTCGGGCGCTCGAGGTTGAGTCCTTGGTGAGCGAGATTAGCACATTGCGCATATGTGTTGTATCTCCGGAACCTTTGGGCTTAGAGGCGGCTAACCAGACGGATCTTTTGAGCAGAGTTCGGTTGGCTCAGGAAAAAGATGAGTTTTTGGTTAAGGCTTCGAGAGCGGAGGGTTCTGAGTATTAGGTATCTGCGAACGGCACTATCCTTGTTAGTGGGAGGGTATGCGTACCTTTGGATGAGGATTTGCGGCGAGAGATCCTGAGTGAGGCTCATTCGAGTATGTTCTCGATTCATCCAGGAGCGACTAAGATGTATCGCGATCTCAAGCGCTATTATCATTGGGTCGGGATGAAGAAGGATGTGGCTAACTGGGTTGCGTCGTGCAACGTGTGCCAGTTAGTGAAAGCGGAGCACCAGGTTCCGAGTGGGTTGCTGCGGAGTTTACCCATTCCAGAGTGGAAATGGGATATGATCACGATGGATTTCGTGGTAGGTTTACCAGTTTCTCGGACCAAAGATGCTATTTGGGTCATCGTTGATCGATTGACCAAGTGTGCGCGTTTTCTGGCCATTAAGAAGACCGATGGGGCTGCAATTTTGGCTAGGAAGTACGTGCAGGAGATTGTGAGACTGTATGGAGTACCGGTGAGCATTGTTTCGGACCGGGATCCTAAGTTCACATCGGAGTTCTGGAAGGCGTTTCAGGCGGAGATGGGCACGAAAGTGCACTTGAGCACGGCGTATCATCCTCAGACAGATGGGCAGTCCGAGAGGACCATCCAGACTCTGGAGGATTTGTTGAGGATGTGCGTGCTGGATTGGGGTGGTCACTGGGTGGATCACTTGAGCTTGGTAGAGTTTGCGTATAACAATAGTTACCAGGCGAGTATTGGGATGGCACCATATGAGGCTCTGTATGGGAGGCCATGTCGTACCCCCTTGTGTTGGACACAAGTGGGGGAGAGGAGCACTTTGGGTGCGAGTTTTGTTCAGGAAACCACAGAGAAGATTCGGGTTTTGAAGCTGAACATGAAAGAGGCCCAAGATCGGCAAAAGAGTTATGCCGATAAGAGGCGGAAAGAGCTTGTGTTTGAGGTGGGAGATAGTGTGTATCTCAAGATGGCTTTACAGAGAGGTCCGAACAGGTCCATTGCTGCGACTAAGTTGAGTCCGAGGTATATGGGGCCGTTCCGGATTGTAGAGCGTGTTGGACCGGTAGCGTATCAGTTGGAGTTACCCGCGGTTATGCAAGCATTTCATAAGGTTTTCCATGTGTCGATGCTGAAGAAGTGTTTGCATAGGGGTGACGAGGTATTGGCTGAGATTCTGTCAGATCTCCAGCCCAATATGACCGTTGAGGCGAGACCTTTGAGAGTTCTCGAGCGGAGGGTCAAGGAGCTTCGTCGGAAGAAGATTCCGATGATGCGAGTTCTGTGGGACGCTGGCGGGGTGCAGGAGGAAACTTGGGAGCCAGAGGCTAGGATGGAAGCGAGGTTCCAGAAGTGGTTCCAGAAGCAAGCTGCGGCTTGAGTTCCATCGAGAGGTTCCAGTTTCGGTTATAGCTGTATGTTGTGTGTGTTTCATTTTGTATTTCGGTTGTGTGGAACGATGTTACATTATGATGTGTAATAAGATGAGTATTTCTTATTATTGGTGACTTTGGGAGTCACGGTTTCGCATTACGCTTGGGGTAAAAAGCGTTAATGCAAGAGAGTAATAAGATGGATGATCTTATTGCTGTGGTGAGCGTTGCGTGTTTCAGTTAAGCTTGTTCGGAAGCGAGCCGATACTGAAGGGTGCGCAAGGGCAGTGCGATGGCCGGGTTATTGGTTATGCACGCCAGATATTCCGGGTATGGAATATAGGTGATGTCGGTGTTACCTTGCGAGGATTTACACGGATCACGGGAGGTAGTTCAGTCGAGTTGCTTATAGATGTGTGACTTATTGCTCGTTGAGAGGACTGGTTCCTCTGGTGCCGATAGCTCGCAGGACTGTGTCTTGAGAGTGTGAGTGGCGATGTACCCAGGCTCGGGAGGTTTATAGCCTAGAGTGATACGTGATACCGTGGATTCGTAAGGAGTATATCCTAGACGTAGGATATATTCCCTAGAATTGAGTGGTATGGGGTATTGAGACTCTTTCAGGTTATATTACCGAGTGGAGTGGTAAGGCAGATACCCAGAACTCGGAGATACTGCGGTGTCTTGGGTGCTGTGGTATGGTTGATACCTTACGAGGTATGGTGGATATCCTGCGGGATATGGCAGATACCCAGAACTCGGAGATGTTGCGGTGTCTTGGGTGCTGTGGTATGGTTGATACCTTGCGAGGTATGGTGGATATCCTGCGGGATATGGCTGACGCTCGGAACTCGGAGATGCTGCGGTGTCTTGAGTGATGGGGTTGGCTTGTGTTTGAGCAATAAGTACATATGATGCCGCGGTGTCATAAGCATAGGGACTGAGTGGGAAACCTCGGAGGTTGGTATTGGACCTCGTGTGAGCGTTGAGATGGCCGGGTTGGCCAAGGTTTATGGGATCATTGCGACGATTAAGGTTCATTGGAGATGAACGGTTCATGGGAGATGAACGGTAACGAAGATTCGAGGTCGAATCTAAGTTAGTGGGGGAGAATTGTAACGCCCGCGTTCTGGAAGAATTGATTATTGAGGAAAAATAATCAATTAGGGTTTGTTCCGGGGGTGGTATCGATCGATACTGGCCTGTATCGATCGACACCAGTCGGGTTTTCTCCTTGTTGTCTTCTTCTCTTCTCTTCTTTCGGGTATAAAAATCCTTCCCTTGGAGAAAAATCAGAAGGGTCGCGAGAGAGAGAGAGAAGGAGAGAGAGAGAAGGAGAGAGAGAGAAGGAGAGAGAGAGAGAAAGAAGAGCTTGGCGAAGCTTGGATCTTGCGAGATCGAGAGAGTTTGAGCTTGGGAGAAGCTTGAGGAAGAGGTTGGAAGAGCTTGGTTTTGGCGGGAGCTTGTGAGAAGAGAGGAAGGTCTTCTTGAGCTTGGGAAGTCATCCTAGAGCTAGATCCAGCCGATCTAAGGTGAGTTGTGACCAAAGGTTAGCAATTAAGCTTGTGTGGTACCTTGTTAAGCTTGATTGATGAATTTTGTGGCTTGTATGCTTGTGAATCGCATGGGAGTATCGATCGATACTATGTGAGTATCGATCGATACCCGTCCCTTGTCGGTGGTCTCGAATTGTGTTTGTATCGATCGATACCAGGTGTTGTTTTTAGTATCGATCGATACCAGTCCCTTGTCGGGAGTCGTGTGTTGTTTGGGTATCGATCGATACTAGGGGAGTATCGATCGATACCAGTTGCGTTTTATGCTGAAAGTTTTAATTGTTGTCAATTAATTCTTGATAATTGTTAATCGATAATTGTTGATTGTGCTTATTGGTAGCCTGTTGTTGGGATGATCAATCTCACTCAGCATTTGGTTAGCCAAATGTTGATGCATCACTTTTGTCGATGCAGGTAAAGATAAGGCGTGATCGTGGAATCGAGGCAGTGAAGAGAGGATGATTAGGACCCGGGGTTGTGTTTCCGTTATTGTTGTTTGTACTGTTATAAACCTGTAGAACTTGTGTTGTATTGTTTAATTATTCCTGCAAAAAAAAAAATGCGGTCCTTTCAGAAACAACTCGAGAAAGCCATTGGTAATGGGAAAGACACATCACTATGGAATGACCCGTGGCTATCCCTATCCCAGCCCCTGAAACCAATAGGTCCGCCTACTTTAGCTTCAAAAGACCTTATAGTTTCCGATCTACTCTCAGAAGATCTCCAGAACTGGAATCATCAAAAAATCAGTGAAATTATCCCAGAATGGGACTCACAAACTCTCTGCCTCAGACCCAGGACGAAGGGAGCAACAGACTCTCACATTTGGTTGCCAAACAAATCGGGTCTGTATACTCCAAAATCAGGGTATCATTTTGCGAAAGCAGAAGGGTTATTCCCTGATCAGCAGGATTTACAAGACTTCAACTGGAACTCTACCAACTGGAAAGGAAAGTTCTGTCCAAAAATCCGTGTGTTCCTGTGGAAGGTGTTGCAAAAATCACTTCCAGTGGGAGAAAATCTGCTCAACAGGGGACTATTGGACAAAGCTTGTTGTATACATTGTGGAGACTTAGAAACTACCGAGCACTTGTTTTTCCATTGCGATTTTGCGCAAAAGGTGTGGCGAGCTGCTCCTTTCGTCGCTCAGATTCTCTCGGTTAATTTCCCAGACTTTAAGACAGGTTTAACAACTCTGATGAAATCGATTAGCCTCCCTCCAACGGGGTTAGGTACAGGCCCTCTATTTCCATGGATCTGATGGTCCATATGGTCGTCCCGCAACTCCCTCCTCTTTGAAAACAGAGAGTTTAAAGCTGAGGAAACTGTACTCAAAGCTATTGCAGCAGCTAGAGAGTGGCAAGTAGCCCAGTATGCAGGTCAGAAACCAATCGTTCATGCTGCCTCGCGTATCAGTTGGGCGCCCACACCAGACTTTATCACATGCCATACTGATGCAGTGTGGAGAGACGATACGCAAACCGCGGGTTTTGGCTGAATCTTCTCGGATAATAGAGGTCTAGAACTCTGCATGAACCACTATGCAGAACTACATGTTATCTCCCCGCTTATGGCGGAAGCGATAGCGATCCGATCCGCCCTCTCCCATGCTTTGGGAAAAGGTTACACCAAACTCTGCCTCAAATCAGATGCTCAGGACCTTGTCCGAGCCATTACATCTCGGGATCAGATTAAAGAGATCTACGGTCTTCTTTATGACATCTTCTCCCTCTCAAACAGCTTTTCAATGGTCTCCTTTAACTATATTCCTCGAAGTGCCAATGTTTCGGCTGATGTTTTAGCTAAGAAATCCCTTTGTGATTTCTCTATCTCTGTATCGCGACTGTAAACTCTTCTTTAAGTAATGCAATAGATGTTCAAAAAAAAAAAAAAAAAAAAAGTTGACAACAAAACAAAACAAAAAATGATTCATACTCCGAAAATATAAAGTTACTAAATTAAAAGAAAAATATATATAAATTATCTTAAAAGCCAAAATTAACAAAAAAATAATAATAATAATGGTTCATAAAATTTAATAACCGAGAAAGTTAAAGTTACTAAACAAAAAAGGAAAAAACAGAAAATTTAAATTTATCCTAGAAGGAAAAGTTAAGAAAAGAAGGAAAAAAATCATTAGTTTTTCCATTTAGGTTAAAAAAAATTAAGAAATGGATAATTAAACTTAAAAAAAAAATCTAATTTCTCATCTGTATATAAACAATTTGGTAGTATGTCAATTACATACCAAAAAAATCAAAAGTCCAATAATTGTTTCCAAAGCTATTTAGTGCATCCGCTCCACAAAATTCTACCTTCAAGGTATATATTTATTTTATCGGAAACTTTGTTTCTAAATTTGTATATTATTTATTTTCACGGATGATTTAATTTTTTTTTTTGATTTTTTTTACGGATTATAAAATATCTTAATATATAAAGCTAATTGTTTCAAAGGATGATGCGGTCATCAGCCTTGATCAAACTAGACCAGACCAAGGAGACCGAATTGAAGCTGAACCGGAGGAAGAAGTGGAGTTCAAAGGAGAGCCAAACCGACTTAGTAAAGATTATATTTGACCCGAGAAGACCCACAAATTTTGTTCAGCCCAGATGAAATCCAAGATCAACTGGTCCATCCCAATGACCACTTGGAATACATTCTTAGATAAACCAAAGCACGCCTCGAAGTGGAATCAGTCCAATTGGAGTTCAGACGAAGGAGTTATTCAATATACAAATCGGGTGATCCCCAACTTACATGATTTGGACATACGCGGCTTAATTAGAAGTCTCTGACCAAACCAGAAGGAATTAAGTTACAAATCAACTTGGTCTGGAATCTTGATTCATCAGAGACATACAGAAAATTAGATTTATGCCAATACCGGTTTTGGTTGGGAAGTTATTCACTTTACAAGTTGGCGGTCTAGGCCAAAGATTGTGTTACACAGCCCAACTTAGCAACGATCTCGATCCAGAACCACTTGGAGAATATTATTGGGTCTCTTATGGTTCAAACAAGCCCAAGATCCAAAGAAATGTCCATCAGATCCTCAAGATACTCCCCATTTTAAAAAAATGGGTGGACTTGGTTCTAAACATGGAAAGTTCTAGACCCACTTGGTTTAGAAGCTTTCAGACTTATGTGTGGCGACCAGGAGAGATTATTAGACGTCTAAGGGAAGGAGTCCAAAATCATATTCCCACGCACCAGTAACCACATGATCAGGCGGATCCTCTTGCTAGTCTACTTTCCAGATGTGGCCGCATTCACACCTTATGTCTTAAACCACCAACATCTATATTTTCAAAACTACAGCAACTTGAGCCTAGGTTCAACGCACATGGACTTCCCAAGGCACCACACTTACTCACCCAAGCTATCAAGACTCAAGCGTGGCTCAATTTTCCTTATTTGGCCGAGACGAGATCAACTCCAGCGGCTAGTTTTTGTATTGTTGCGATTTTCTTTATTGCTTTTGATTTTTAGACCGTTAGTCTTGTCTAGTTCGAGCAGTATATAAGCTTCTCTTAGTCCATTGTAAAAACTCACCTTTCAATCAAATTAATACAAGTATTTTTTTTTCTTCCAGAAAGTGTCTTTGCAAAGATTTTGTTCTTTCACCAACGTTGAGTTGGCCTAGTGGTTAAGGAGGAGTGGGTATGTGCCTCTCCTACCGGCACTGGGTTCGATTCCCGTTGGGAGGGCTCTCCTCCGAAGGATTGACTTTAATATAGTTCGGGCCCCGCTCCGGGGATGTACGGGTCTACGGGCCCATAACCTCGGCGATTCAAAAAAAAAGATTGTTCTTTCTTTTGAATATTGTGTGCGATTCACCTTATTCATTAAAAGTCTCGGATTAAGATATTTGTATGATTCAAATAGTTTGTTCGATCATCCGATTGAGAGAGTCAATCACCACGGATTGAGAGAGTCAATCAAACCACCACCTTCCATCTCAACATCACGCCCACTTCCGCACAAGCTTGTTAGCGTTTTAATCACCGTGAGATCAATAAGGCAAGGTGGATTCCGAGTCTTATATCAAAAGTCAATCGATCAATATCTAACATATGTAAAAACAAAGTTCCAAAAAAATTAACTAAATTTATAATCGATTTCTAATCCTAAATGGTAAAGTTACTAAACAAAAAGGAAAAAATGAAAATATAAATTTATCCTAAAAACCAAAGTAAAAAAAAATGAATTTGCAAAAGAAAAAAGGAAATTTTTTAGTTTTTCCGTTTAGATTAAGGAAATTAACACAATAGATTATTAATCATAAAAGAAAAATAATTCTAATTTATCACTTCTATATAAACAATTTGGTAGGATTGTATATCAATTACATACCAAAAAAACAAAGCCAATAATCGTTTCCAAAACTATTTACAACATCTTCTCTACTAAATTTTTATTTCAAGATATATATTTATTTAATCGGAAACTTTGTTTCTAAATTTATATTATTGATTTTTGCAGGTGATAAAATATTTTTTTCATTTTTTCACGGATTTTAAAATATTAAATTATAAATCCGCATATATGCGGATCCTAATCTAGCTAAATTATAAACCCGCATATGTGTGGATCCTAATCTAGTAATATATAAACGCAAAAAATTGGATTTATGCCAATACCTGTTTTGGTTGGGAAGTTATTCACTTTACAAGTTGGCGGTCTAGGCCAAAGATCGTGTTACACAGCCCAACTCAGCATCGATCTCGATCCAGAACCACTTGGAGAATATTATTGGGTCTCTTATGGTTCCAACAAGTCTAAGATCCGAAGAAATGTCCATCGGATCCTCAAGATACTCCCCATTTCCAAAAATGGATGGACTTGGTTCTAAACATAGAAAGTCCTAGACCCACTTGGTTTAGAAGCTTTCAGACTTATATGTGGCGACCAGGAGAGATTATTAGACGTCTAAGGGAGGGAGTCCAAAATCATATTCCATGCACCAGAAACCACAGGATCAGGCGGATCCTCTTGCTAGTCTACTTTCCATATGTGGCCGCCTTCACACCTTATATCTTAAACCACCAACAACTATATTTTCGAAACTACAGCAACTTGAGCCTAGGTTCAACGCACATGGACTTCCCAAGGCACCACACTTACTTGCCCAAGCTGTCAAGACTGAAGCGTGGCTCAGTTTTCTTTATTGCTTTTGATTTTTAGACCATTCATCTTGTCTAGTTCGAGCAGTATATAAGCTCCTCTTAGTCCATTGTAAAAATTCACCTTTCAATCAAATTAATACAAGTATTTTCGTTTTCTTCCAAAAAGTATCTTTGCAAAGATTGTTCTTTCTTTTGAATCGGAAACTTTGTTTCTAAATTTATATTATTTATTTTTGCAGATGATTTAATATTTTTTCATTTTTTCACGGGTTTTAAAATATTAAATTATAAATCCGCATATATGCGGATCCTAATCTAGCTAAATTATAATTCCACATATGTGCGAGTCCTAATCTAGTAATATATAAACCCATATAAATTATAATATATAATATCCAACATATACTTGCACTACAAAAAAAACTCATTATGCATCATTTATTTTATTTATTTGTATTACGTATAATTGATGCAAATAAATTTTACATCATTTGAGAAAGTGACTCCGAAAGTGGTGATGCAAATATTTGACATCAGTTTGTTTAACAACCGATGCAAACATTTTGAATATTTACATCGATTTTAATAATCGATGCAAATATGTGTCAATTGCAAAAAATGATGTTGATTTTTACATCAATTTATGTAAGTGATGTTAGTATTTGTGACGGTTATATTAACTGATGTTAATTATTTCTATCACTTAAGTACGTGATGCTAAAATTACTGTCAAATTTCATAAGTGGTTTTAATAATTGTATCATTTAAAATAACCAATGGACAATATTATTATCACTTGTAAATAATTGATGTTAAATTTATGTCGGTTTTCATAAATGATTGTAGTAATTGTGTCAGTTATAAAAATCAACAAGAATATTATTTTTATTTACGTAATTTTAGAATATTATTTTACTGAGAATTATTTTTTAAAAGATAATTAATGAAATACGAAAAATCAGATCTAAATTACTAATTAATGTCTTGGAAAGTAAATTACATAATCAATCCATAATGCAAATGCATAAAACATAAATAAACCAAAGTTGCTAAGAAATTTTGTTGAACTAATAATGTTGATCATGCCTAGCATGGTTTCGACTCTTAGATGTTTGGATTAATTTCCATTGGCATCATCATCCATTTCCTGAGAAAAAATCATACAACAGATTAGTTTATCATCTAAATATTTGCATAAGGAGGAAAGAAAAGGGGGGAATTTCTATGAGTCCCATTCTCATATGCCACTTTTGTTGAAAAAAAATTCTCCCATGCCATGTACTAATCTGTATGCCATTAAAAATGTGTAATACCAATTGTAACCTTAATGATATTTGTAAAAAAAAAAAAAAACGAAAAAAAAAAAAAAACAGATGCCATTAACCCGCGGAGTTCCTCACCTTCCTTCCTCCTCCCGAGACGCCATTGTTGCTCAAACTGAGCTCCTTCAACAACGTCCTCCGTCACCTCCGGCGAGTTCTTCGTTCTCGTCGGCGTCGGTTTGTTCTCCTTTCTTCATCGGGTTTGGTGAGTTCTTTGATAGGGAATTTGGGGATTTGTTAGATTTAGGGATTTGAAAAGGAAATTGGTTGTTTTGGTATCACATTTGGTTTGTAATGATGTTTAATGGTAAGAATAGCTATTTCCATAGGTTATTTATCGAATTTAGCTGTTGAATAGGGGTAAATCTAGAGGAAACCACGATTTAGAATCGATCCCAAATCTGGAAATCTGCAGACTTATGACAACTGGAATATATGGTATAACTGAGAGATAGTAGGACAACTGGTTCAAATGGTATATAACTGAGAGATATTAGGACAACTGGAACAAATGGAATAACTATGACAAATTGTGTAATTCGTAATTTGTGTTTTTTATCTTGTTTCCAGGAGGCGATGAGGAAGAGGCACACAAACGTTCATTTTGACTATGGAGGGTACTATACAGCAGAGCATGAATGGGTTTCAATAAATTCCGTATACGCTATATCGTTTAAGACCGCATCTATGGAAGAGATAACTTATTCGATGTTAGTAGAGAAAATATGCAGGAAGATTGCGTTAGATGAAACCCCGATGAAGCTGAAATTGAGTTATAGCGTATCTAATGCTGCGAGAGAGTCATATATTGTAGATGACGAGGACGTTTTTGTTTATTTGACGACATCGGATGAAAAAGGACTTCGACATGTTATGCATGTGGAGTTATCCAATGATGAGTTGGAAAAAAGTCAGTGGGTCGATCAAATTTCAAGAGCGGGGCGAGGAAGTTCATTTGGTAAGAATTATGGGGAGCCGGCTTCAAATGGGAGAGTTGATGATGCAGATAATGGTGGAATCCTTACTATTTTCAGAGCTGGTGAAATATCAGAACAAAATAACGAGAATATCAATGAAGAGCCGATGAATGATGGTAATGAAGGTTGTGAGAATGATTCACGTAACGATTTTGAGGCTGTGGATAGCCCAGTGGATAACCATGTGGATGACGGTTTCGATGGTAGGCATGAATATGTTGAGCTGCCACCTCCTGTACAAGATAGTCAGTATGTTGAAGAATGGGAAGATGGTACGGGTCTTGAAAAGGGTCAAGAATTTTGTTCAAAGGAGGCAGTGCAAGAACTGGTTCATAGAGCTGCAAATTTGAACTGTTTTGGGATTCGTACGGTTAAGTCGGATACGGAGCGACTTATGCTACGATGTGGTCAAGCTGCAGAAGGTTGCAAATGGTATTTACGAGCTGCGAGAATTCAGAAATCGGAATTTTTCAGTGTAAGAGTACATAGAAAGATGCATAGTTGCTCTCGGGCTGTTGCGAGCACAAGCAGTTGTAAACAGAAAGGCACACCAGGAATGGTAGCAGCTCTTTTGCATGAAGACTATCCAGGTCTATTAGACACCCCGAGTCCTAAAAATCTCATGAGTATTGTCCAAGGAAGACTCAGCTTGCATTTGTCTTACGCTACGGCCTGGAGAGGAAAAAAACAACATGTAAGTGATGTGCGAGGGAGTCCTGAAAAAAGCTACAAGATGTTGTATTCCTATCTGTACATGTTAGAGAAGGTGAATCCTGGATCAGTAACAGCTGTGGAATTGGATGCAGAGAAAAGATTCAAGTACCTATTCATTGCTTTGGGAGCTAGCATTGAAGGGTTTAGGGCTATGAGAAAAGTGATAGTTGTAGATGCAACTTTTCTTAAGTCTGTATATGGTGGAATGCTGGTTTTCGCAACAGCTCAGGATCCCAATCATCACCATTACCCCATTGCGTTTGGTGTAATTGATAGTGAGAAAGATGCTAGCTGGACCTGGTTTTTCAAAATGCTGAAAACAGTTATACCGGATGTTCCTGGAATGGTTTTTATAAGCGACAGACATGCAAGCATCATCAAGGCAGTCTTTGAGGTGTACCCGAGCGCACATCATGGACATTGTATCTGGCATTTGTCTCAAAACGTGAGAGGAAAGGTGAAGAAACAACACAAGGATCATGTCGCGATGAAATTCAGGGATTGTGCTCATATTTATACGGAGAGTGATTTCAACCGAGAGTATGCTGATTTTAGGAGTAGGTATCCTAAAGTCGCCGAATATCTCGATAAGAGCATAGAGCCGGATAAATGGGCAAGGTGCAAATTCCCAGGAGACAAGTACAACATAGACACCAGCAATTCCGCAGAGTCAATGAACAGTGTGTTTAGGGAAGCAAGGAAGTACTCTCTATTACCTATGATTGATGCGATTCTTGAAAAAATTTCTGAATGGTTTAACAAACATAGGAAAGAAGCTGGTGCTGCATCGGACCACAAGAGAGTGGTGCCTTTTGTGGAGAACGAGCTGCACACACGATGTGCAATTGCATCGAAATTAGTGGTGACTGAGCTAAACGGCTTCCAGCTTGAATACAACGTTATTGGACGCGATGGGAAGAGTTATTTGGTGGACCTGAAAATGAAAAGTTGTTCTTGCAGATGTTTTGATATAGACAAGTATCCGTGTGTCCACGCAATAGCCGCAACGAGAAACCTAATGAGGAAGGATGGGAGAACCGCGAATATCCAAATCTATGATCTCTGTTCTCAATATTACTTGATTGATACATGGGCGTTGGCATATTACAGAACAATTTATGTCGTCCCGCATGACTCTAACTGGATGGTTCCTGCTGAAATAGAAGAATTGTTCGCCTTACCGCCGCAATACACCAAACGATCTGGAAGAAATCAGGAAACGCGGTTTCCATCTACCGGAGAAGGTAGCAGGAAAAGGAGAAACAAGTCTGTCCCTGGCATTAACTTGGAGAGGTGGTTGCAGCCCGAAAGTCCTGATGAGTAAACATATTTTCTTCTTTGTAATTCTCGAATTTAACTAAGAACATGTCTGTTACTAAGTACTACTAAGAACATGTATGTTGCTGTATTTCTCGGATCTTGACAACCAGGTTTAACTAAGTACTACTAAGAACATGTATGTTGCTATATGGCATCGGATTTGTACAACCAGGTCAAACTAAGTACAAATAAGAACATGTCTGTTCAGCAGTTCTCGAATTTGTACAACCAGGTTAAACTAAGTACAGATAAGAACATGTCTGTACTCGGATTTGTACAACGGAGTTCAACTAGTACAACTACGAACAAAATAATTATACAATCATAATTATTAATATAATATCCAACTAATATTAAAAATGGTAAATTAAGTTGTAAAATGATTCGTAATACCTTAAGAAACGATTTATAATCAATAAAAACGAATTAAACATTTTCCTAATACATATGCTTGTTCTCACATCAAATACTCCTTATAGTATAAGGAAGACTTTGTTAATACCCACCTCTTACGATGGAAAAGAGTCCAAAAATTCGATTTCGTGCAAATTGTCTTATGAAAACCTCCTAAATGATACATAAATGTGGGAAGTCACGTGGACAACTACAACATAATCATTTATATTAAGGTCCAACTTAAAATACGCAAATATCGCCAAAAACACAACTATGATGTTTGGTGAACAACTGTACATCTAGGGGACAACTATGTTTAAACTTCCCTCCTTTTTTTCGGAACTTCCCTCCCTTCTTTTCCACTATTGGTTTATTTTTTTATTTATTTATAATCAATATACCTTTTTGTCTCCTTTTTGTCGGAACTTCCCTCCCTCCTTTTTGTCTCTTTTCCTCTCACTCCACTCATTTCTCATTTCCACGATTTCGAGAGAAAAAGGGAAAAGTTCTCAAATTTTTGGAATTGGAAGGTGGAGTTTCAACAATCGACATCGGTAAGTTTTCTATTTCTGGGTATTAAGGACGTTTCGCGATTCTGGCTTTCGCGATTTTGGATTTTCTGGGTATTAAGGAGATTTCGAGTTATTAAGGAGGTTTTCGATTCGCGATTTTTGGGTTTTCGATTCGCGATTTTCTGGGGTATTAAGGAGATTTTCTGGGTTTTCGATTCGCGATTTATGAGGTATTAAGGAGGTTTTCGATTCGCGATTTCGATTTTGGATTTCTATTTTGGATTTCGCGATTTCTGGATATTAAGGAGGTTTCGATTTCTGGGTATATAGGATTTCGTTTCGATTTCTGTATAACTATTAATGAAAATGTTTTCCCGTTACAGTGACAATGCCAATAAGTGCAAGAGATACTGATTCCTCAGAAGAAAGTTACGAGGATCTCTACGCAAGAGAGGACGCAAACTTCGGTATTCCTTCAAAGTGTTGGTGCGGTAAACAAGTGAGAGTCGACGTGGCTAAAACTCCGGGGGATGAAGGAAGAAGATACTACCATTGCACAGCGAGTGGTGGTGGAGACCTTTGTTATGGTGGAAATCACCTTTTTCAGTGGTGGGATCATGCAATCCAAGAGCAGTTTACAAGAGTAGAGCTCCGACTAGATGAGCAGAGAGCTTCGTCTCACAGTGCTTTCAAACTCCATTGTGAGCTGCGTATGGCCGTTGCCCAAATGCGTCAAGAAATTGATGAGATCAAGGAAAGCTTAGCCAAGAAGGACCACGAGATCCATATGCTGAGGGAAAAACTTTCGGGGAGAAGGAAGTGACTTTAGTTGTTCTGAAGTGACTTTAGTTTATGCGGCTGAAGGTCCTTTTGTATTACGAATCTTATGTTTTGAAAACCTTATGTTTATGTTTATGTTTAAGTTGAACCTATATAAACCAGTTGTTCTGAAGGAACTTAAATAAGTTGAACCTATATAAACCAGTTGTTCCTAAAAACTCAATTCAGTTGAACCTATATAAACCAGTTGTTCCAAAAAACTCAATTCAGTTGAACCTATATAAACCAGTTGTTCTGAAGGAACTTAAATAAGTTGAACCTATATAAACCAGTTGTTCCTAAAACTGAAATACATAAAAACGATAAGTAGTGTGTTTCCGCCCAAACAGTTCATAACCAAAGAACCAAACTACTACAAACCCCTACTTCTTCGCAGGCTTCTTCGCAGGCTTCTTCGCAGGCTTCTTCGCAGGCTTCTTCGCAGGCTCCTGCTCAGGCTTCTTCTCATCAACCCACGGTGTCCTTAGATAGTCAGACTCTCCCCTTCTTCTCTTCACTCCGGTTGGTATTGGAGTGACACTGGGATCCTTCGCCTTCCTCTTCTTATTGTCTTTCTTTGCTTTTCCTTTCTTCTCTTTATGAGCCTCTACCTCAGCTGCATAAAAAAATAAACAAAGTTAAACAAAACAAAGTTAAACACAACAAAGAAATCACCAAACCCAAAATCGTAAACCAAAAAAACTGACTTATATCCTCGATGATTGGTGGAGATGGGTCAGGGACTCCACTGAAAAGAACCACACCAGTTGCATTTGGAGTCTCATAAGCTCCACACTCACTTGTCTCCTCGATGATTGGTCGAGTTGGCTGATAGGATGGAGTCTCATAAGATCGACTCTCTCGATGTGTTGAGACAAAATTCTCAAGCTCTTTCAGTCTCCCATCCATCGCTTTCTCCAAGGCCATAGCCTTCTCTGTTATTTTCTCCGTGATCTTCTCAAACCCTTTCTCCATCGCTTTTTCCATCCATTTCTTCATCTTCCTCTCCAAGGCTTCTCCAGACTGTGCAGGTACATGCCCAGGTACCTGAGAAACTCTGTCAAGGCCAACATCAACTCTCGCAGTCTCAGGGATTGCATCACTCCGCGAAGCCACGTCCAAATCATAGAGATCTCTCCAAAATATCTTCTTCTTCTCAACAGTTAGACGCTCTCTCCAACTTTCAACAATGGGATCGATGAAACCTATCCCATCATCATAGTCATCGTCTATGATCCGCTCCAACAGATCATTCTCCTCTGAATCTGGTTCCAAGATGCTAGAGATGTCCTGTAAAGATTAATAATTCGAACATCAAATGAAACTCTAAAAGATTACAAATATTACTAACTAACTATGTTCACAAACTCTTACCTTGCTGAGACCGACCGCTTCATTGATGTCATCCAAAGGATGACCTTTCATTAAACTTTCTGAGAATTTACTTTTACAACACCTTGGACATTCCTGCTCTGCGGGTACAGATTCCCGAAATCTTCGTCCAAGATTTGGAATCGCCTCATATGCCATAATCTATACATATCGTTATATTATCTCAGTGTTAAAATCTTTAAACTAATATTTAAAATCATAAATTACTCTTAAATATTAACCTCGAGAGGAAGAACAAAGCCACCAAACGCCGCTTGCTGTTTTGGTTTCACGACGCCTTTGAAGCTTTTCACAAAGCGTCGGATCTCTTTCATGGTTTCGTCGAATGTAAACCGACCCCAAGGAAATGTCTCACAAGCGTGGACATCATCAACAACACTCAGCAGCCACGAATCTATGTTACCATCAACCTTAGACTTGGCTTTCACTACCTTGCATAAGAAATACAAGATAGTGAGCTTCAACCTGTCTCCCAAGGTCTTCCTCACTGCTGAGGTCTTCTTCTTCACTCCTTCGGTCTTCTTCTTAAGTTCCTCAAGCTTCTCCTCCACATCTTTGATTGTTACCTTCAGGTCCTTACCAAACATCCGCTCAGCAAACTCCAAATCCCCCAACGCCTTATAGTTGTCGGGGTAATCGTGGCAGTCCAATCCAGTAAGGAGGGCGTGCTCTCTCAAAGAGTACCTGATAGGCACTCCGTTCACCACAAACCAGGCTTCTCTCTCCTTCTCCGTAGATGCTGTCCGAAGGAGAAGCATCCACATGCCTTGAAGCATGTGGTTTGCTTCCTTAGGCATGTGGAACAGATGCTTGAATTGAGAATGATTTCGAAACCATTCCAACTCTTCATCAAGACCATCCTCAATGTACTCCACCGTCGATTTCAGCTTACACCTACTTCCGACCTTGCAAGTCTTGCTGTACTCGCTTGGACCAAAAAACATCTTCTCCGGCGGCAGTGGTTGGCTCTCATCATCATCATCTTCATCAGCATC
Source organism: Eutrema japonicum (assembly GCA_030161315.1). Lineage (NCBI taxonomy): Eukaryota > Viridiplantae > Streptophyta > Magnoliopsida > Brassicales > Brassicaceae > Eutrema > Eutrema japonicum. The sequence goes on from BSQW01000011.1 coordinate 56,561,468, forward strand.
ACTATCGTAGTCCTGCAAATAAAAATAACACTTATTACTATCACTTATCCACAGTTGAACTCAGATGTTCCAGTTAGCCAGAGTTGTCCCTACATCAGTGTTGAACTAAGATGTTCCAGTTAGCCATAGATGTCCCTACATCACAATTTAATACCTAAGATGTTCCAGTTAGGCAGAGTTGTCCCTACATCACAGTTTCGATGTTCCAGTTCGCCAGAGTTGTCCTAACATCACTGTTTCAAACCTAAGATGTTCCAGTTAGACACATTTGTCCCTACATCACAGTTTCAAACCTAAAATGTTCCAGTTAGCCAGAGATGTCCCTACATCACAATTTCAAACCTAAGATGTTCCAGTTACCTCATTTTCCTCTTCTTCCTCCACAACATTGTCTTCCCCTGCGATTTCTTCAACGTTTTCAGCAACGTTTTCTTCGTCGTCAGCAACTGTTTCTTCCCTTTCATCCACGTTTTCTTCCTCTACTCTCCTTCCATCCACGTTTTCTTCAACTAATTGCTCTTTAGTAACTTCTTCTTTTTCTCCTTCATTAACCGTCACTTTCGGATTGGTTTCATGACAATCCATTGCTTCTCCTTCTATAATTGCTTCTAGGTAATTCCTAAAACAACCAAAACTAGATGTAAGTTAGACAACACATCCACATACCATTTGTGAATAATCCAAACCAATTCGAGAACAATTTCATATCAAAACCGAAAGGAAAGAAGTTAATGGCGCTCATCGAAAATCGAAAACTAAGGGATCGAAACTAGATTTGATTCTGTTACCTATTGCGAAGTCTGAGAGGAAGAATATGAAGAATCGCGTGGGTCTGAGGGAGGGCTCGGGATTTATGAGGGAGGGCTCGGGATTTTTGAGGGAGGGCTCGGGATTTTTGAGGGAGGGCTCGGGATTTTTGAGGGAGGGCTCGGGATTTCTTGCCAATCGACGAAATCTGCAGCCGAAATCGAAGACCAGAACTCGAGGGATGAGCAGATGGCGAAGCTCTTGTCGGATTTCGTGGCGGAAGGTCGGACCTCAGGGAAGCGGAAGACCAATGGTCTCGCGGGGAAGAAGAAGGAAGTGGGAGGTTTTTTTGTTTTTGTTTTTTTTTTCAAATTTAAATTAACTGAATTTGGGGTTGGGTCGGATTGTTTGATCTGGATGGGTTTTTCGTCGGATCCAATTGGTTGGATCTGTAATTTTCTGTTCTTGTTTTGGGGTTTTGGGTTTTTCCCTCAATTTTAATTTAAAAATTATTGTTTATTAAAAATATCAAAAAAAAGTGGCATATGAGAATAAATTTTGAGAAATGGTGGCTTTCCAGCAATTGATCCATTTCTATACCCTCGTTTTGAGTCGGCTTTTCTCTCTCTCAAAAGAGTGAATAGTGAGCTCCTTTACATCTCTTCTCCGGCGTCGTCAACGGCGTCGGAATCCTCCTTCTCTCTCTCTTCAGGCCCTCCCCACCTCATGGGGAAGAAAAAACTTCCCAAAAAATCGTCACCTGCTCCGTCAAACCCCCCACCTCCTCCCCTCGGGAGTCTATCTTCGTCGATGTCGAAGAGCCAAAGTCACCCTCTCCGACTACAGATGGCTCATCGACCCCTACAATTGCCCAAGTTGCTGTCCTTGACACGAGTTTGGCCATAACCTCCGTAGATCTGAACATGGAGAAATCCAAAGAAAAACCAGATCTAGAAACTGTTGCTGCGAAAGTCATTCCGACGATCTCAGCTAAGTCTGCAAATCAGTATGGAGACACTGTGCTCACTACGACAGATCTGCAGCAAGGAACAAAGGAAACTGGGATCGACATCTCGGTCTCAAAATCTGGCAACGACATATCTGCGAAAACTGCGAAAGCGGTGGACCCAGCAGTCCCGGAAAATGCAAAAACAAAAGTGGTTGATTCGTGGTGTGACCTTGTCAAAGGTAATACCAGAAAAATGGAGAAGAAGGGCGAGGGTTTCATCCTTCCCTCCGGTGAATCCTGTGTTAAAATCCCAAATGCAGTGATCGAAAGGAATAGGAAGTCGTGGGAGTTCTTCGTATTGGGCCAATTCTACACAGAACCACCAGCTCAAGGGATTGTTCACAATATTGTAAATGGAATTTGGACGCGGCACAGAGACATTACGGTCTCAAGGATGGAAGGAAACACTTTTCTTTTCAGAATTCCAAATGCTTTCAACAGACATCGAGTTCTAAACCAGAAGCTTTGGCAGATAGAAGGTCAAACGATGTTTGTTGCTAGCTGGGAGCCAGGGACAGTGCCGGTAAAACCCAAACTCACTTCAGCGCCTATATGGCTGGAGCTTCGGAAAGTGCCTTTCCAGTTCTTTAACGATGAAGGGTTAGAGCGGATAGCAAGTCTGGTGGGAGACCCAAAGTTCCTACATCCGGCTACGGCAAACACGACAAACCTAGAGGTTGCTAAGGTCTTTACCATAATTGACCCGAGGAAAGCCTTGCCGGAAGCGGTTAACGTCCAATTCGACTCAGGTGCGATTTGCAGAGTGGAGGTATCGAGCCCGTGGATGCCGCCTATGTGCTCACTGCAAAGAGATAGGACATACCATTAAGAGATGCAAGACTGCACCGATTACTTGTAAAGAGTGCAATTCTACTTCTCATAGCATTAACAATTGCCCCAGGGAGAAATCCAGCAATTCAGTGAAAAATGCAAGGAAGAAAGAAAAGAGGCAACGGTCAAAAATTGAGCTTGCTAGTGCATCTACGCACAAGGAGAAAAACAATGCTAGCGAGACAACTCTGTCTCCAAACCATGTTGACTCTCGGATGCCTAAGCTAGCTGAGAAAGGAGAGGCGAGTAATGGTGGCAAAGTTGATGTTGCTAACACAAAATGGGTTCCGAAAAAGACTATTGATAAGGATCAAGCCTTAAAGGGAAAGCAGTTTGCTGAGCAGGTTTCTAAGGTGGAGGAAGACTCCTCTGATGTTTCTTCGGACGACTCTAATGGTGACGGTTGTTTGCGAGATGATGGAGATAAATTCACTAAAGTTCTACCTAAAAAACAGTTCAAGAATATCAGGAGCAAGGGCTCCAAACCTCAGTAATTATGTATATAGACATTTTTTGTTGGAATGTGCGCGGTTTTAATATATCTAGTCACCGCAGAGGCTTTAAGAAGTGGATGAGGGCTAATAAGCCCATTTTTTGGAGTCTTATCGAGACTCATGTGAAGCAGCCAAAGCAAAGGAATCTCATAAATGACGTTTTACCTGGCTGGTTTTTTTAGGACAATTATGCTTATTCGGATTTGGGAAAGATATGGGTTATGTGGCATCCTAGTGTAAAGGTGGACATTATCTCAAAGTCTCTCCAAATGGTGACATGTGAAGTAATTCTTCCTAGTCAGCAATCTCCGGTAATCGTTTCTTTTGTATATGCGTCAAATATAGAAGAATTGAGGAAAAATGCTTGGGATGAGTTGATTAGTACGTCAACAAATCAAAGAGTGATCGGAAAAGCGTGGTCAGTGCTAGGAGATTTCAATCAGGTTCTTAATCCTAATGAACATTCATCTCCTCCAACTTTGAATATTGACAGACAAACAAGAGTGTTCAGCGACAGTCTGTTGGGGGCAGGTTTGTCGGATCTCAATTTCAGGGGATGCAGTTTTACTTGGTGGAACAAAAAGGGGAGCAATCCCATAGCAAAAAAACTGGACAGAGTTCTAGTTAATGATCAATGGTCAATTCTCTTCCAATCCTCGTATGGTTTGTTTGGTGAGCCGGATTTCTCTGATCACTCGTCTTGCGGCCTGGTCCTTAGCACATCATCTGTGAGGCAGAGGAAAGCTTTTAAGTTTTACAATTACTTGCTAAAAAACGAGGAGTTCATCCATCAAATCCGTGAACACTGGTATTCTACAAGTGTAATCGGATCTGACATGTACAGAGTTTCCGTAAAACTAAAGGCTCTGAAGAAGGTAATTAGAGCTTTTAGCAAGGAAGCAAGGAAAACTACTCTGACCTTGAGAAGAGAGTTGTGGAGGCACATGATACTCTAGTGGATCTCCAAAAGAAGGTTCTAACCAATCCATCTTCTATGCTGGCTATGCAAGAGATTGAAGCACACAGGAAATGGAGTATCCTGGTCGAGGCTGAAAACTGTTTCTTTTTCCAGAGATCCTGCATTGCGTGGCTCAAAGATGGGGATTCAAATACTGCTTACTTTCACAGGATGGTTGCGACGAGAAGGGCTATTAACCATATCCATTTTCTGGTTGACAGTAATGGCCTTAAATTCGACTCTCAAGAAGGTATTCAGAAACACTGTGTCGATTATTTTTCAAATCTTCTTGGCAGTGAAGAGGGCGATATTCAGTTCTTGCAAGAGGATATTGATGCACTTATGGGCTTCCATTGCTCGTTGGCACAGAAGACAGCCCTTGATATGAGGTTTTCAAATGACGACATTAGAGGTGCTTTTTTCTCTCTGCCAAAAAATAAATGCTGCGGACCAGATGGATATCCTGCCGAGTTCTTCACAGCTAGTTGGGATGTGGTTGGGCCTGAAGTTACTGCAACGGTTTCTGAATTTTTTGAATCAGGGGAGATCCTCAAACAATGGAATGCAACCACTCTTGTTCTTATTCCAAAGACTCCAAATGCATCTAGAACGACATATTTCAGACCCGTTTCATGTCTCAATACGGTCTACAAGGTTATCTCGAGGCTGTTAGCAAGCAGATTGCAAGTGATTCTCCATCAGATAATCTCGCACTCGCAGTCAGCTTTCATGCCAGGTCGGTTATTAGCAGAAAATGTTCTACTTGCTTCAGAAATTGTCCATGGCTATAATAGAAGTCATATTCAACCAAGAGCAATGTTGAAGGTTGATTTGAGGAAGGCTTTTGATTCGGTGAGATGGGATTTCGTTCTAGCAGCTCTCAAAGCAATTGGTATTCCTAATAGATTCCTGAACTGGATCTCTCAGTGCATATCAACTCCGACCTTCTCAATTGCAATAAATGGAAGCTCTAGTGGCTTTTTCAAGAGCTCAAAGGGGCTGAGGCAAGATGATCCTCTATCCCCTTATCTCTTTGTTCTAGCAATGGAGGTTTTCTCTAGATTACTCAAGTTTCGTTTCCATTCGGGCCTCATTTTCTACCACCCGAAAACAGAGGAGCTAGATATCTCACATCTCATGTTCGCTGACGACGTTATGATCTTTTTCGATGGAAGCTGCAACTCCCTTCACGGCATTGTTGAGACTCTGAATGATTTCGCTTCCTGGTCAGGGCTGCGGATGAATCAGGAGAAAACAGAGTTGTTTCATGCGGGATTGAACCAATATGAATCCGCTACTATCACTAGATTTGGTTTCAAAATTGGCTCTTTGCCCATAAGATACTTGGGGCTGCCTCTTATGCATAGAAAGCTCAGAATCGGAGAGTACGCACCTTTGCTTGACAAGATTGCGGGAAAATTCAGAACCTGGGCAGTGAGAACTCTCTCTTTCGCGGGTAGGGCTTAGCTTATTACTTCCGTAATCGCAGGAGCTATCAATTTTTGGATATCAACTTTCGTTATACCAAAATGGTGTATAAGGAAAATAGAGGCCCTTTGCTCGAGATTTTTCTGGTCAGGCGACATTGAAAAACCAAAGGCTGCAAAGGTTGCTTGGTCTACGGTATGTCTTCCAAAATTTGAAGGGGATTTGGGTCTTAGGAGTTTCAGTACCTGGAACACAACTCTATGCCTTCGCCTAATATGGCTGCTGTTTTCCGGAAGTGGTTCGTTGTGGGTGGCATGGCACCGATACCATCACATAAAAACCAGTAGTTTCTGGTCTTTAGAGGAGAAGCAGGTAGACCCGTGGAACTGGAAATCTCTGTTAAAGTTGAGACATGTTGCCGAGAAATTCATCAGATGTGAGGTTCGAAATGGAAAAAAGGCCAGTTTTTGGTTTGATGTTTGGGCCCCTCTAGGTCCTCTCATCAAATATATCGGAGAAGAAGGGCCGAGTGCTTAGCGTATCCCCTTATCAAGCTTTGTCTCCGAAGCCTGCAACACCATAGGCTGGATATTGGCCTCACCTAGATCAGAGAGAGCGCTTGTTTTGCATACGCACCTAACGACTGTAAGTCTCCCTAGTCCATCTCTCTCGGAAGATTTGTATGGCTGGTTTGTGAATGGTGTAAAGTGTAGGGGTTTCTTATCTTCACAAACATGGGAAGTTCTTAGACCGAGAAAGGCAAGGGAAACTTGGGCTACCTCAATTTGGTTTAAGGGAGCTACACCAAAGCATGCTTTTATGATGTGGATCTCGCACCTTGACAGGTTACCGACGCGAGTCAGGCTGGCTTCTTGGGGTCTCTCGGTTCCGAAATCCTGTACTATCTGTTCGCGACATGACGAGACTAGAGATCACCTTCTGCTACGGTGTGATTTCAGCTCTGGTATTTGGGTTTCAGTGTTTCGCAGGCTCGGTTTATCACTAGCACCCTTCGGCTCTTGGGACTCTCTCTCAGCATGGACAAACGCAGCGACACCGTCTTCTCCTCTCACTCTTAGAAGACTTGTGGCTCAGGCGACGGTTTATTCCATCTGGCGGCAGCGCAACAACCTTCTTTTCAACTCGCAGATCGTTCCCCCAACAACGATCTTCAAGGACATCTATCGTTCGATTCGTAACTCCATCTCCGCAAAAAGGCAAAGGCGCAAGTTCAAGAACCTCATGCCTCTTTGGCTAATTTGAAAGAAACTCATCTTTCCTAAGCATTTTGTTCCTTGTTTTTTATTCTTTTTTGCCAAGGTAACAAAAATATAGGTCTGACTTTTTGTAAAGCCTCACATTCATTCCTTAATGATATTTAAAGTTGTAGCAAAAAAAAAAAAACAAAAATATAAATATTTGGTGTCACTGAAATTAATATGTAAATACTATTTACTTGAGGATTAGGCGGATTTGGTATGTTTGCAAAACCTGGATTTGGTATGTTCGCAAAAACTGCAGCAAAACTTGCAGCCCATGCAGTTGCCTAAAAAAATTTTAGTGTAACATTTAGTTTTATATATCAAATTATAATAATGCATTTTAGATGATAAATTATATTATATTATTACTTGTTCACCGGTTGAAGTACCAAGTATTTGTTGGATGAATGTAGTCATTCCCTTAACTTGATATTCTAATCCTTTCATTTGTGCTTTCATCACTTCAGAATTTTCTATCTCAGGTCTAGTTGTAGTTCGGCGTTTCGCTAATTTTGAAGGTGTGGGTCCACGACCAACACATCGTACTCGTCATGGACGCTCTGGTCCAAACAATTGAGCATATTCATCATCCAAGCTAGCTGTAACATTGCGTGTGACTTGCGGATTTTGACTCAACAAACTAGTAAATCCACCAGACTAGAAGGACACATCTCAAAACTTGGTTTCTTCGAAGTTCACTACCAAAAATAAAACTCAAAGTTCTCTTTAATCCTAGATTGGTTAAGAAAAAATAAATTTCAGAATAATAAATAACCAATAGTGAGCTGTAACTAAAAAATACGAGTTCGCCCTAAAGAGCTCTCTCCCAGGCACGAAGTCCAAGACAGCCGCCGCTCGAAGCTTTCCCACCAGAATGCTCCTCCGACGTCGCCTCTCTTCCGGCAGCCGTATCTTCTAACTCCCCTAAAGCCGCTTCTCCTTCGGACTTCTCTTAGTTTCTGATCGGAGGCTGCATTCTTCCTCCATCACGTTTCGTTTTTCCGACGAGCTCGACGTCCCTCTCCTCCCCATGACCCCGTTGCTGCAGTTTGGTAGCCGTGGAAGCTTCCCTCCTCCGGAGCCTCCAGATCCGGCGAATGCTGTGAATCCGCCGGACCCTCTAGACCCCCCTGGCCCGCCGGATTTCGGTGGAGTCATGTCACCACCGGTTATCCTCCTCACCGTCTGGCCTCCTTGGTTATGTGCATGCACTGTCCTCTTGTTTTCTCTCGCCCTCTCGGATGAGGAGAGACTCTCCGGTGCGGTTTTCGCCGTCTTCGCCGAGTTTCCCATGCCTCGATCTAGCCCCTTTCCTTCTACTGCCGGGAGAAGCCTCTCTGTCGCTGGCACGGAGTTTTTTTCTGGCGACCTGAAGCTGGATCTCGTCTCATCCCCATCGGTATCTCGTTCCCTCTCACTTTGGTATTCAAGGTGCTTTATCTACATGCTCTCGTTGGGTCAGACGAATCGGATTAGGAGCTGCCTTTCTAGGTCACTTGCGAGGACACTTGATGGCCTTGAGCGCATCTCCGAGTCGATTCCAACTGATTCTCCGACCAGCCACTTCTCTCAGCCTCCGCTGCCACTTTCAAACACTCGGTGTTTCATCACCGGAACCCTTCTCATACCCTCCGTCTCTTCAAAGAGGTGTAATAAATCCGGATACACTTCAGCGTGGGCATGGCCCATATTGACGGCTCATTTTGCCGGTCCGGTTCTTCTTCGGTTTCACACCATTGGCCCTCCGCTAATTCGGTCCATCCACCGACAACAGCTGCCTCCTTCACCCGCCCTTGTTACCTCTCGTCTCATTCGATTCAGCCATCGTAAAAGGCTTCCGCCTCCTTCACCATTTCGGTTCAGCAATCATCAAAAGTTATCTTCTCCATCCGCCTCCCTTAGGTCAAAATTTTATGTTGACTTACTTGGTCTTTTCGTCAAGATAGTCATGGTTACTCTTTTGTTGGGTATGGCGCTTACAACAATTCCCCTCCTTTTGAGAGGTGGATTCATCCTGATCCTTGTGCCGGGAAAACCTAAGAACGTCTTTACCGACATGTTCTCTTGTGTAACAGTCTGTTCGGGGCCAGAAGAAACATACGATTTCGTTTCTACGAATATCGGATGTAGAAATTCGCCTGCAAAGTCACTTGTGACGAATTCCAGACTCTCCGGTTTTGCCGTGAAATTAATGAAGCATTTGAGCTCTGTCTCAAATTCGTTGTCCATCTATCAAGATGATGATCTATCTGCTCTATGTTTTATTGTTTTGATTTTATGTTGTAGTGATCTGAGAGGATGCTTAATTCCCTCTCCTTGTATCTTTGAAGTTTAATCCAATGAAGTATGTGTAACAAAATAAAAAATAAAAAAAAATAACCAATGGTGATTTCAAATAAAACTAACCGCGCGTGTTCTTGCCTCCTCACATATAAAGGTTCCATCAGGTTTCGTGCGCGCCTCAATGAAAAACTCTCCTCGACATGGTATTTTTTCAGTCTTGATTTTCTTCTTTAAAGATGCATGCATAAACAATATACAATATCAATACGTATGATAGACTAGTTTTATATGACAACTTATAAGTTACTCACAATATCATTTCTTTTTCTTGAAAAACTCTTTCTTCCACATAAGTGAGGCATGATATTGTTTTTTTGGTTCTTTGTATTCCGCTCTTGCATTTTTTGAAAGCTCACACATTAAAAAAAAATTACTTTCATTTTATATAGAGACATACAACTACATATAAATATCCAACGAATAAACTTTACCTTCCACTTTTCAGTAAACCCCATGTGAACGAAATGATACCATTGATCTTCAGGAACATTCTTGGGTCGATCTGCAATGTTTTACTCTGATTACTTCGTTTGTAATCTTTCCAAAGATGTAGTTTGACATCCTTGCATCTGCTACCTAGTGCACCCATCACATATCATTTTCTCATCATCGGATCATCGAACCAAAATTTAGACGAAAATGATAGCGCACGTAAAACGAGTCATCAAACCAAAATATTTTCTTAAAACATCGCAAGATAAAAAAAAATCAGTAGAGATTAATATATACTAGATGCTACCTGAATTACTTCCCATGCCTTGTCTTTTATGTGAAGATTAACCAACCTCCAATCGCATTAGTTAATGGGTAGCAAATTCACATCATTGCTTAATTGACCTAACCATGATCCAAGTAAACCTCCGGAATCTCCAATTGGTTGACCGACATCGTCATCGAAATGCACAATCACTTTCCTATTTTGCAATTTCCAGACATCTTTAGACGTCATCATTTTGCCTTCTATGTTTCCATCAGTATCTTGTTGATGAACACATATATATTAGAAAAAATTTCAGAAAAATATATTAAAGAAACCAACTTTATTTATATTACCTATGAATTGTATTTTCCATTTGAAACTTCTACATTCTGGAGCAAGCGCAGGAGGCATATTGTAATTTGTTTCCAGATGTGGTAATTTATCTGGTGATTGTGTCTCTAAATCCGTAAAATCCATGATCCTAAAGAAGATAAAAAAACTAGTTAGCACTATTGAAGAACGGATGAAACAGTCAACCGTAAAATAAAAATGATGAAAAGTATAAGTAAATGAAATCTATGACGAAGCAAACAAAATAAGTTGTAAGTAAGCAAAACAACGCCAGAGAGAAAATCCCACTTTCATATGTGAGAGTATGTATGTATGTATCTTACTATAAAAAGAAAAAAGCATATGAAAATATTAATCAACGGAGATGCTAGGGTCAGATTCACCATCAAATAGTTATGAATCATTTGGATCACCCATATCAAATAGGTCTCTAGGCTGAACATGAACTGCGATATTCCATTCTACCTCACAAGGATCTTTGACATAATATACCATTCTTGCCTGAGATGCCAAAACATATGGCTTATCCTCCTCATTATCCCCAAGGTGTAACACACGTGAAAAATTTACCATATGATGACCATATGCATCCATTTTATATCCTCGTTCCGTACGATTGTCAGCCCATTTCCACTTGAATAATACAACTTTAAAAACCTCATAGTAGTTTAACTCCGTAACTTCAACCAGATTTCCATAATTAGGTACAATTCATGTTCTTGGGTTAGGATCACGAGAACTAGCATAGCTCATAGTCTCAGCAGCCACATAAACACCATTATTTTATGTTTTCAGGTCAGCATCTCTTTCTGTTGTCTGGAATTTGCAACCATTGACATTGTAAGTTGTATACTTCATTACCTTTTCAGATGGACCCAGAGCTAAGCATCGTAAATCATCAGTTATCCCATCTAACTCATTTTTCTCTACTTTCTCCTTGATCCATTTTGCAAAATTAAGATGCGTTTCTCGGCCAATGTCGATAGCACGGTTCCTCTTGCTCTGATAAGATTGTTTCCTCCACAACTCATTTTTATACTTCCTAGATAGACAATTAGAAGAACTTATATATTAAATAACTTCAATCAAACATAATAAAAATTAGTTGTTCTTGAATGAGAGAAACTTACTCTCGTAAGTGATCAAGTAGTTGACAATTGACCAATACATGTCGATGTGCTTGCAGTCTCTCTACATGGTTAAGAGTATACATCTGACCCGCTCCAACAAATCTTCCAAGGCTTGGAAAAATATGTGGAAGTTCTAAATTTGGTCTTATGCTAGTCCCAGCTAGAGGTCGATCATCAACGCGGCCAACCCGAGTAAATCGTGTCTCTATATCATAGAGATACATTGAACAAAATGTTATACACTCATCAGCTAAATACTGCTCACAAATAGAACCTTCAGGCTTAGCGCGATTCCGAACATATGACTTGAAGTGTCCTAAAGTCATGTAGATAATTGAAACAAGTAAGTTTCCAGTTGTGTATATATATACTTACATAGAACACGGAAAAAAGAAAAATCACCTCTCAATCGGATACATCCAACGAAATGGAACTGGTCCACCAAATTTTGCCTCCTCTGTGAGATGGACTATTAAATGTACCATCACTGTGAAAAATGGAGGAAAAAACATCTCCATGCGACATAAGGTTGATATATCGTAGTTTTTACCCCTTTTTAGCCATGATATAAGTCCTTTTTATAGAGTTTTTTTTGTATTATGGAGTATTTTCGAGTCATGATATAAGTCCTTTTTAGCCATGATATAAGTCCTTTTTATAGAGTTTTTTTTGTATTTTGGAGTATTTTCGAGTCTTTTTGAGTCTTTACAGGTTTTAGGTGAATTTGATAGAAAATGAGCCGTTTTTGGTGAAAATGAGCATATGGAGATGCAGAATCATGCAGAGACGTCAGAAGTTTGGCATTCGTTGAAGAACTTTCCACCGATGGATTGAGCTCAAATTTGGACACAAGACAAATCGATAAATTAGCTTTCATTTGGAAGTGGATCAGTTCTATATCGACTAATGAAAAATTCAAAGACTGACCAGTTGACTAGAAAACACCGATGTCTCCAGCAGAGTTCTTCTAAAGCCGAAGCCAAAAATTTTGCACTTCATTGATGCAGTTGATGTTTACAGGGCATCATTCATATATGACAAAGGAACCCATGTGCTTGAAAGTAATGGTATCTCTCTCTCCCCTGTTACAAGTTAATAAATTTCCAATGATCCCATTATTCTATTTGGAAGAAATGATCACACAAAGGTTGGAAGCGAGGTTAGGAAAATTTCCCGTGATACCACTATTCGCCTACGCCTTTGATACATAGAGAGGGAAGAACCAGGGATTCGGTGGTAAACACCATCAATACTCGCGTTCCAGACCTTAATGTGTATATGCAGATCTAAAAAAAGAGAGAAAGAACATGATGAGAAACAAGTCTGGGGGAGAGAAAACAATACCAAAAGGTGTGCAATTTGGGTGGTTCTTTTGTCATGATGTTGTATGGGAAAGAATCTAGAAGGCTCTTGAACATTGGCTGCAGCGATGAAACTGGCGATGAGGGCTTTATTGGATAATGCTGTGAGATTCTGTGTGGAGTCTGGGAAGCTGCGAATGTCTACGGAGAAGTACATGGTGGTTAGATCTGGAGCTGGTTAGGTGATATCTGGAAAGCTTAGGAAAAGGGTCATTGCGATGGTTCAGGAACATGTGAGTCTCCATGTTTTCAAACCTCTTTCTCTCGTTTGATTTTCTGTTTGCTTGAGGGCAAGCAAATGGTAAGTCTGGGGGAGTTGATATATCATGGTTTTTACCCCTTTTTAGCCATGATATAAGTCCTTTTTATAGTCTTTCTTGTATTTTGGAGTATTTTCGAGTCTTTTTGAGTCTTTACAGGTTTTAGGTGACTTTGGGAGAAAATGTGCAATTTTGGGTGAAAATGAGCATATGAAGATACATAGTCATGCAGAGACGTCAGAAGTTTGGCATTCGTTGAAGAACTTTCCACCTATGGGTTAAGCTCAAAATTGGACACAAGATAGATAGATGGATTAGCTTTCATTTGGAAGTAGTTTGAGGTCATTTCAACGGTGAGATCAAAATTTATGCCAGTTTTCGTGAAGACAGTCCAGTCTGGCGAGCAGACGAGTCGACACAGAGAATGTGTATCGATCGATACCACTTATGGTATCGATCGATACTGCTTGGGAGAAGAAGGAAACGTGACTTTTTACAAGTTTTAAGTTTGCACTTTGGTCCATAAGACTTTAATAACTACTAGAAGCCCCAAAAACGTGTTTTAGCTTTATAACTAGGTTTTTCAGCAACTTTTTTGGCTACGCTTTATTTTACTTTGGTTTGGAGAGAGAACTTGGTGAGGGAGACAAGTCAGAACTCTGTTCGCCTGAGAGAAGATTTTGAAGCCTCTTGTTACTCTTTTCTTATTGTTTAATTTAATGATCTATTCAGTTATGTTGATTGTTTCATTCTCCATGTCTGAGTAGATCTCATGTTAGGTTTAGGGTTCTCTCATATAGGATTTCTTTGAATGCTAGGTTAATTGGTTGATTAGGGTTCATAATCTGAATTAGTTCTTCACCATAGGTTGTTCTCATAGCTAATTCTAGGTTGACGAATCTGGAACTTAGATCTTAGGTTAATCGATTAGGCACGACAGTGCAATTGAGAAACCTGATAGAACTTAGGGTGAGCAAAATAACTATTCGCAAAGAGATTTGGTTTAGTTGTTTTGTGGACAAATCAAACTTGAATTAAAAGCTGGTTTAAACTTTAGGATTCGCAACGAGAGTTGGTTAATTATACCTTAGTGATTTGAGTTCAAGAACCGTGCGCAACCTGAACCCTGATTAATTAGTTTGTCTGCATTCATTGATTTTCTGAGAAATATCTTGAACCTATCTTTCTCCCATCGAACTTACACTCGTTTAATTTACGTATTTGCTTTCAATTACATTGATCACTTAGCTTAATTTTCATCTATACAATCTATTGTGTGTTTCCTTAAGTCTCTGTGGATTCGATCCCTAAGTATTACAACCGACAAAGCTTTAGTACTTTTAGGGTATTAATTTGATCTTATCAAAGGTCACTATAATACGGTCTTGTAATTTATCGAGCTCATCAACCTTGAGGACCTTTGCAGATATATCTCTAAAAAATGACAAAGCTCGACAATGGCTGATGTCACATCTTTTGGCAGCAGATTCCGAATTGCGATTGAAAATAAATCTCTCATTATGACATGACAATCATGGCTTTTTAAGCCTGATAGCTTTCGACTGTTAACATGAACACAACTTGATAAGTTAGAACCGTAACCATCATGGAGTTTTACATTCTTTAAAACACTTAAAAAAGTGTATTTCCCATCATTGCTCAGAGTAAAACATGCTGCTTGATACTTCTCATTGTCATCAGGCCACAAGTCAGAACGTATACCTAGCTCACGGAGATCTTTTCTAGCACTCAGATTATCTTTCGATTTCTCTTTTTCATCCAATAATGTGTAGACTAGATTGTCAAACACATTCTTCTCTATGTGCATGATATCCAAATTATGCTGCAACATAATAAATTCCCAGTAAGGCAACTAAAAAAATATACTTTTTTTCTTCCACTGCTGAGTATCACTTCGATCTCTCTTTCTTCTAACTCCAACTAAACCATGTTTCTTACCAAGAATAACACGTGACTGGTGGGGATCTTGTTTCTATTTTTCCGTCAAAATTAGTTCTATTTTGACGAAAGGCATGATCTTGAGGAAGAAAACGACGATGACCCACAAAACAATTTTTTTCCCCATGGCGTAAACGTTGTCTGATGTCATCATAATTGCAGATTGGACAAGCTGATGTTGTATATGTATTCCAACCCGACAAATTTTCAAGACCAGGAAAATCACTAATGGTCCACATGATGGCTGCTCGCATGTCAAATCTTTGTTTTGTGGAAGCATCTAACGTGTCAATCCCATCAAACCATAACTCCTTCAACTCTTTAATAAGTGGTTGTAAGTAGACATCAATATCATTACCAGGCATGTGTTTTCTAGGGATAACCATAGAGAGGATCATTGATGTCTCCTTCATTGACATCCACGGTGGAAAATTATAAGGAAATAGTATCACTGGCCAGATGCTATAACTACTACTCATTGAACCAAATGGGTTAAAACCGTTAGTCGCCAAGCCTAATCCGATATTTCTTGGATCAGATGAAAATTCAGGATATTTTTGATCAAATGCCTTCCAAGCCCCTCCATCTCTTGGATGTCGAAGCTTACCATCATTGTTACTAGCAGCTGCATGTCATCTCATGTGGGTAGCAGTTTTTGATAACATGAATAAACGTTGTAGTCGTAGCTTCAGAGGAAAATAACGCAAAACCTTTGCAGGAGATTTCTTTTTTCTATTCTCTGATCCAGAAACCTCTGCATGAGCTTTCTTTTTTCTATTCTCTGATCCAGAGACCGTATTCTTTGCAGAAATAGTTTCTTTCCAACGAGAAGTTTCACAAACTTTACAAATTTCCATTTCTGCATCTGCCTCCCAATATAACATGCAATCATTTGGACATGCATGAATTGACTTATAAGTCAATCCTAGTTTGCAAATAACCTTTTTCATGTCAGTAACTAAATCTGGCAATTTGGCATGTGTAAATGCTTCTTTCAGCAAATCAAGCACCATGGATATCCTCTTGTCACTAATCCCACACATGCATTTGATATGATACAACTTCAATATAAAGGACAACTTTGTGAACTTAGTGCATCCAGTATATAGCTCTTGATTAAAATCAGTAAGTAACTCATCAAAACCTTCTCCTTTTCCACAATTTCCACTTGAACTTGATGGTCTATCAGTATCCATAGGCTGCTCAGACGATTCAGGTCCATCTCCACCATATATATTCGTATTAATATCAGGAAAAAGATCATCCAAGAGATTCAAAGTTGAATCTAATTCAACCGGAGCAACATCAGAAGGTACTCTTGCATTTCCTATGACACATATATCCTCTCCGTGTAATACCCAATTTGTGTAAGAACTTAAGATGCCAAATCACATCAAATCACCTTCGATACCTTCTCTTGACTTAGATTTGGCTAGAGAACAACAGTTAGATGGACATTTCATCATATGTGCATTTGTGATAAGCTCAAATTAATACCCTAACAGATACTAAAGCGGTTGTTGTAGTACAGGTAGGGGTCGAACCACAAAGACTCAGTTATCACACAATAAATTAAATAGATCCAAAACACGCTAAATCAATAGATTGTAAACGAAAGCAGTGCAGAAATTAAAAAGGTTGTAAATCAATGGAGAGAATATAGGCCCAAGGTATTTCTCAGGAAATCAATGAATGCAGCTAAATTAACTAACAGGATTCAGATTATGCACGGTTCGTGAACTCAAATCACTAAAATATAGCTAACCAACTCTCGTTGCGAAAACTATCTAAATCTAAATCCTAGGAATTCCAAATCTCTTTGCGAATCCTAAATTCTAAATAAGCTTTAATAACAAGTTTGATATGTTCACAAATAAATTAGACCAAATCTCTTTGCGAATAATCAATTTGCTCACCTAGGTTCTATCAGATAATTAATCGCACTCTCGTGCCTAATCAATTATCCTAAGATCTAAGTTCCAGATTCGTCAACCTAGAATTAGCTTTGAACACAACTTAAGGCAAAGAACTAATTCAGATAGTGAATCCTAAACAGATAATTAACCTAGCATTCAAAGAAGTCCTTTATGAGAAAACCCTAAACCTAAAGTGGATCTACTCAGACATGGCAATTGAATCAATAGACATGTTTGAATAAATCATCAATAGAATAATAACAAGAGGTTCTTGAGATCTGATCTCGGACGAAGGGAGATTCAGACTTGTCTCAAACCAAAGTATAATAAAACACAGAAATAAAGTATAGCCTAAACAAGTGGCTGTAAAATCCTATTTATAACCTAAAACACGTTTTGGGCCTTCTTGTAAATATCAAAGTCTTCTGGGCACTTTTGCAAATCATTAAGTCTTGGAAAAAGTCGCGGCCCATGAATTCTCGAGGAGTGTCGATCGATACCAGGGGGTATCGATCGATGCTTGTTGCTCAGATCGGGCCAGACTTCAGTTTCGCTCCAGAATGCTCCAGTATCTCCAATAATACTCCAAATGTGCTAAAACCTGTAAAGGACTCTAAAAGACTCCAAAATACTATAAAGACTCTATAAAAATGACTTATATCATGGTCTAAACAGGGTAAAAACCATGATATATCAACTCCCCCAGACTTAGCATTTGCTTGCCCTCAAGCAAATAGAAGACAAAACAGAGAAAGAGGTTTGAAAACGCGGAGACTCACCTGTTCATGAACCATCGAAAAGACCCTTTTCCCAAGCACCCAAATGTCACCTGATCAGCTTTTGATCTAACCACCATGTACTTCTCCGTAGACATTCGCAGCTTTTCTAGACTCCACACAAAATCCCACAGCATTGTTCAAGTAAAGCCCTCATCGCCAGTTTTATCGCTGCAGTTAATATTCAAGAACCTTCTAGACTCTTTACCAGACAATATCATGACAAGGAACCACCTTTTTCACACTTTTTGTATCAATCTATCTCCCCCAGACTTATTTCTTATTATGTTCTTATTATTATTTTTATTTTTAGCTTAGCATATACACATCAAGGTATGAGACGCGAGTATTGATGGTATTTGCCACCAAATCCCCGGTTCTTCCCTCTAAATGTATCAAAGGATGTAGGCGAATAATGGCATCATAGGGAAATCCTAGCCTCGCTTCCAATCCTTTGTATGATCATTCCCTCTTAAGTAGAATAATGGGATCGCTGGAAATTTTCCTAACCCTCTACTCAGAAGAAAATCATTTCATCTTTTATGATCTTATCTATCAACTTATAACAGGGGAGAGAGATACCATAATTCTAAACACATTGGTTCCTTTATCAGATATGAATGATGAATCAAGCTCTAAAAACACTAACCACATTGATGAAGTGCAAAAATTTGGCTCAGGCTTCAGAAGAACTCTGCTGGAGACATGGATGTTTTCTAGTCAACTGGTCAGTCTTTGGATTTTTCATTAGTCGATCTAGAACTGATCCTGTAACACTGTGCACTCAAAAACAAAATCAAATCAATAGTTCAAGCACAAGATCATCATCTCCAACAGGTTTTGACTCAATAAAACGACAAATTTTTTTTTTTAATTTTATGACTCTAAGAAAAACAAACACATTGTCAGCAGACACCTCCCCCAGACTTGAACAACACTGTCCCCAATGTTATCTAACCTAGAGTCAGTGAAATAAAACAAAAGAACAGACTAAAAATGGGAAAAACAAGAAGTTACCTTGCTGGAACGTCAGGTATCGATCGACACACAGCCTGGTATCGATCGATACAGGCTTAGATCGACTTGACGAACCTTTCATTCGCGATTGCTATGCGATTTCGAGTTTTTGCTCCTTGTTTATCCTGACACAAACGTAAATCGAACGAAAATAAAAACAAAAACGACTCAAAAACAGACTCACCAGTGGGTTGCCTCCCACCAAGCGCTCGTTTAACGTCAATAGCTTGACTGTAACGCCCTTCAGGCTGGATAAGAGTGAGAGCTTGCACCAAAACAGGCTCCACAACTTGACATCGCTATCTTCAGAGTTCTGCTCAGCATGCTGTCCACGAACTCCTGTCCTTTCTCTTTCAGCTCAGAAGTAAGAAGGATCCTAGCCTCGGAGAATGGTTTCGAAGCTCCTTTGCACTTCACTTTGTACTCAATCGAATCTCCATTGCACTTATGTGGTATCAAAGTGACATGGGGATCATCGACCTTGTTGCTCTTGGCCTTCTTCTTTGTTGCCTTGGTCTTCTTCTTGATAACTTCCTTGGGAATGCTGGGCGGTTCAGCTGGAACGTCTGCGACAGTAGGCTCATCAGGAGGCTCTTCCAAAAGATCAACTGCTAGCCACTCTCCTGTGACAACCTCGATGCTAGAGACATGTGTGGGAGCACTCCTAGGGGGAATGACATCATAATAGACCCCTCCGTCTATGTAAGAGAAAGATAGTATCTTATTAGGTGTGTCTATGATCGCGCCAGCAGTAGCCATGAATGGTCGTCCCAAAAGTATAGGCATACGAGATATCGCACCCATCTCCACAACCTGAAAATCAGTCGGCACCAGACAATCTCCTACTTTGACCAGCAAACCATGGATAGTACCGTGTGGAAGCGAGGTGGAGTTGTTCGCGAATGTGATAGATGCCTCTGGTGATCGAATATCAGCCCCTAACCGCTCTGCAATTGTCCTGGAGATGACATTGACACTAGCTCCTGAGTCAACGAGGGACTCTTTGAAATCAACTCCAGAGATAGAGCATGGAACCGCGAATTTCCCTGGATCTTCCCTTTGGGTCAACTGTCTCAGTGGAGGTGGACCTCTAGCCTTAATGAAGAGTGCCTTAATCTCTTCCTCAGTTTCTCTGCAATCTTTGAAGTGACTTAGCAGAGGACGACACTCTAGAGTTTCTTCAAAGGTTGAATCAGCGGAAATCTTTCTTACCATCTTCTCAAAGCCACGCAGCTGCTTTGGAGAGATGGGATCTCTGAGGTGTTTAGGAACAGGATTCACCTTCTTGGGTTTGCGAGCTCTTTCTTTGATCGACTCACGTGTTTCCACAGGTTCTGGCTCGTTCTGCGATGGGTATCGATCGATACCAGGTAGGTTATCGATCGATGCTATCGCGGATGAATCATCCTTGACAGATTTATCATCACCAAGAGGTTCCACAATCAGACTATCCAGCATAGCCTTGCATCTGGCATCTTCTACCTCCTTCTTAGCCTTCTCAAGAGCTCTGGGATAAGGTATCCTCGGTATGTAGATCCTCTCTGGAAGTATTTTAGGTACCACAGTCGACATCTCCGGTGTCTCCTCTGAAATCGCCTCAGTATCGACCGATACCAATGGAGTATCGATCGATACACGAGTTTTGGAAGTGTCCCGTTTCAGAATTGTAACCGACATCGATCGACACCTGGGGGTATCGATCGATGCTTTGGCGATTTCAGGATCATCTTCGAAATTTTCTGCACATGAGGAAGTGATTGCATTGACGTGAGCATTGTGTGCATGAACCGCCTTTCCCTTGGGATTTGCTGCAGTCTGAGCTACTTGCGTCTCCAGCATCATGTGGCTCGTTTTTAGAGCTTCGATCCTTTCACTCAAATCGGTGTACATGGTGTCCATCTTACCATTGAAGTTCACTGTGATTTGCTGCTGTCCTTGAACGAGCGTTTCAAGCATAGCTTCAATCTTACTCTCAGGAGCCTTGGGTGGTGGGGATTGGTACCCTCCTTGCTGACCGTAGTTGGTGAAGTTTCGATTGGTGTTGTACCCAAATCTCTGACCCTGAAAACCAGAACCACCAACGTAGTTACAATCTTCCACTTCATTCTCAGCAGCAAAGTGGACGACCTTTGTTGTCTTTCCCAGCAGAAGACTGTGCATAGAATCCAGCTGAGCTTTCACTTCAGCGATCTGCGACCCATCCATATTGCCAGCCAGCTTCTTGCGCTCGAAGTCTGCGCTCTTGGTGCTACTGCTAAATGCAAAGTTTTCAATCAACACATAAGCATCCTCAGGGTACCTAGTGTTGAAATTACCATTGCTCGAAGAGTCCAGAGCCATCTGATACCTCCAATCTACTCCTCTAAAGAAGATACCCAACAGCTGCACATCAGAGTATCCGTGAAGTGGACAATCTCTCTGATACGATCTGAATCTCGTCCAAGCAGCCTTGAACGCCTCAGTAGGTCCTTGAGAAAATTGGGAGATTTTATTCCTCAGATCTTCAGATCGTCCATCATCATAGAAATTAATCATGAATGCTCTCTTAGTGTCCTCCCAATTAGTCAGCGATCCAGCAGGTAGCTGCCTCAGCCAGTAAGTAGCATCTCCACCTAGAGAGTAGGGGAAGAGCCTGCAGAAGAGATAGTCGTAGGACACTCCATTGCTCTTGATGCTAGTGACCAAGTCCTCAAACTTCTCTACGTGGTCCATTGGATGTTCATGAGGAAGACCATGAAAGAGATGCTGTCCCACAAGAGTAAAGTAAGCAGGTTTCAGCTCAAAGTCATTCCTCTCATACGCAGGAGGACGAATAGCTGACCGATTGGCGAAAAACTGCTTTGGCCTGTTGTATTCACCAATCGTTCTTCCACGATTAACCACAGCATTCCCAGCGGCATTCTCAGCGACAACAGGAGCAGTTGGAATGATGATCCCCTCTCCATCCAGACGTTGCCCCTGCTCATTACACAACCGACCCTCTTGGTCTCTGTAGGCACCAGCTGCATCACGAACTAAACCCACTTGGTTGTTGTTCATCTTTGTTGATTTCTTTGCTTTCCTGTTCGTTCGTTCCACGTGTGCTAGCTGTTCCAGTGATAGATCAACTAGCGGAGTACTCTTTTTACTTCTGGTTTCTCGATTAGGCATGCACCTGAAATCCAAAAGTAAAGAGCATAAGTAACTGAAATTTACGACGGGTATCGATCGATACTCGGGCGATTTAGACGAATTTCTTAGCTAAAATCTAATGGCGAAATTGAGTCCCCGGCAACGGCGCCAAATTTGATACGCTCAAATTAATACCCTAACAGATACTAAAGCGGTTCTTGTAGTACAGGTAGGGGTCGAACCACAAAGACTCAGTTATCACACAATAAATTAAATAGATCCAAAACACGCTAAATCAATAGATTGTAAACGAAAGCAGTCCAGAAATTAAAAAGGTTGTAAATCAATGGAGAGAATATAGGCCCAGGATATTTCTCAGGAAATCAATGAATGCAGCTAAATTAACTAACATGATTCAGATTATGCACGGTTCTTGAACTCAAATCACTAAAATATAGCTAACCAACTCTCGTTGCGAAAACTATCTAAATCTAAATCCTAGGAATTCCAAATCTCTTTGCGAATCCTAAATTCTAAATCAGCTTTAATAACAGGTTTGATATGTTCACAAATCAATTAGACCAAATCTCTTTGCGAATAATCAATTTGCTCACCTAGGTTCTATCAGGTAATTAATCGCACTCTCGTGCCTAATCAATTATCCTAAGATCTAAGTTCCAGATTCGTCAACCTAGAATTAGCTTTGAACACAACCTAAGGCAAAGAACTAATTCAGATAGTGAATCCTAAACAGATAATTAACCTAGCATTCAAAGAAGTCCTTTATGAGAAAACCCTAAACCTAAAGTGGATCTACTCAGACATGGCAATTGAATCAATAGACATGTTTGAATAAATCATCAATAGAATAATAACAAGAGGTTCTTGAGATCTGATCTCGGACGAAGGGAGATTCAGACTTGTCTCAAACCAAAGTATAATAAAACACAGAAATAAAGTATAGCCTAAACAAGTGGCTGTAAAATCCTATTTATAACCTAAAACACGTTTTGGGCCTTCTTGTAAATATCAAAGTCTTCTGGGCACTTTTGCAAATCATTAAGTCTTGGAAAAAGTCGCGGCCCATGAATTCTCGAGGAGTGTCGATCGATACCAGGGGGTATCGATCGATGCTTGTTGCTCAGATCGGGCCAGACTTCAGTTTCGCTCCAGAATGCTCCAGTATCTCCAATAATACTCCAAATGTGCTAAAACCTGTAAAGGACTCTAAAAGACTCCAAAATACTATAAAGACTCTATAAAAATGACTTATATCATGGTCTAAACAGGGTAAAAACCATGATATATCAACTCCCCCAGACTTAGCATTTGCTTGCCCTCAAGCAAATAGAAGACAAAACAGAGAAAGAGGTTTGAAAACGCGGAGACTCACCTGTTCATGAACCATCGAAAAGACCCTTTTCCCAAGCACCCAAATGTCACCTGATCAGCTTTTGATCTAACCACCATGTACTTCTCCGTAGACATTCGCAGCTTTTCTAGACTCCACACAAAATCCCACAGCATTGTTCAAGTAAAGCCCTCATCGCCAGTTTTATCGCTGCAGTTAATATTCAAGAACCTTCTAGACTCTTTACCAGACAATATCATGACAAGGAACCACCTTTTTCACACTTTTTGTATCAATCTATCTCCCCCAGACTTATTTCTTATTATGTTCTTATTATTATTTTTATTTTTAGCTTAGCATATACACATCAAGGTATGAGACGCGAGTATTGATGGTATTTGCC
The DNA here is from genome assembly GCA_030161315.1 of Eutrema japonicum. Taxonomy (NCBI): domain Eukaryota; kingdom Viridiplantae; phylum Streptophyta; class Magnoliopsida; order Brassicales; family Brassicaceae; genus Eutrema; species Eutrema japonicum. The sequence continues at coordinate 56,584,875 of BSQW01000011.1, forward strand.
ACCAAATCCCCGGTTCTTCCCTCTAAATGTATCAAAGGATGTAGGCGAATAATGGCATCATAGGGAAATCCTAGCCTCGCTTCCAATCCTTTGTATGATCATTCCCTCTTAAGTAGAATAATGGGATCGCTGGAAATTTTCCTAACCCTCTACTCAGAAGAAAATCATTTCATCTTTTATGATCTTATCTATCAACTTATAACAGGGGAGAGAGATACCATAATTCTAAACACATTGGTTCCTTTATCAGATATGAATGATGAATCAAGCTCTAAAAACACTAACCACATTGATGAAGTGCAAAAATTTGGCTCAGGCTTCAGAAGAACTCTGCTGGAGACATGGATGTTTTCTAGTCAACTGGTCAGTCTTTGGATTTTTCATTAGTCGATCTAGAACTGATCCTGTAACACTGTGCACTCAAAAACAAAATCAAATCAATAGTTCAAGCACAAGATCATCATCTCCAACAGGTTTTGACTCAATAAAACGACAAATTTTTTTTTTTAATTTTATGACTCTAAGAAAAACAAACACATTGTCAGCAGACACCTCCCCCAGACTTGAACAACACTGTCCCCAATGTTATCTAACCTAGAGTCAGTGAAATAAAACAAAAGAACAGACTAAAAATGGGAAAAACAAGAAGTTACCTTGCTGGAACGTCAGGTATCGATCGACACACAGCCTGGTATCGATCGATACAGGCTTAGATCGACTTGACGAACCTTTCATTCGCGATTGCTATGCGATTTCGAGTTTTTGCTCCTTGTTTATCCTGACACAAACGTAAATCGAACGAAAATAAAAACAAAAACGACTCAAAAACAGACTCACCAGTGGGTTGCCTCCCACCAAGCGCTCGTTTAACGTCAATAGCTTGACTGTAACGCCCTTCAGGCTGGATAAGAGTGAGAGCTTGCACCAAAACAGGCTCCACAACTTGACATCGCTATCTTCAGAGTTCTGCTCAGCATGCTGTCCACGAACTCCTGTCCTTTCTCTTTCAGCTCAGAAGTAAGAAGGATCCTAGCCTCGGAGAATGGTTTCGAAGCTCCTTTGCACTTCACTTTGTACTCAATCGAATCTCCATTGCACTTATGTGGTATCAAAGTGACATGGGGATCATCGACCTTGTTGCTCTTGGCCTTCTTCTTTGTTGCCTTGGTCTTCTTCTTGATAACTTCCTTGGGAATGCTGGGCGGTTCAGCTGGAACGTCTGCGACAGTAGGCTCATCAGGAGGCTCTTCCAAAAGATCAACTGCTAGCCACTCTCCTGTGACAGCCTCGATGCTAGAGACATGTGTGGGAGCACTCCTAGGGGGAATGACATCATAATAGACCCCTCCGTCTATGTAAGAGAAAGAGAGTATCTTATTAGGTGTGTCTATGATCGCGCCAGCAGTAGCCATGAATGGTCGTCCCAAAAGTATAGGCATACGAGATATCGCACCCATCTCCACAACCTGAAAATCAGTCGGCACCAGACAATCTCCTACTTTGACCAGCAAACCATGGATAGTACCGTGTGGAAGCGAGGTGGAGTTGTTCGCGAATGTGATAGATGCCTCTGGTGATCGAATATCAGCCCCTAACCGCTCTGCAATTGTCCTGGAGATGACATTGACACTAGCTCCTGAGTCAACGAGGGACTCTTTGAAATCAACTCCAGAGATAGAGCATGGAACCGCGAATTTCCCTGGATCTTCCCTTTGGGTCAACTGTCTCAGTGGAGGTGGACTTCTGGGCACTTTTGCAAATCATTAAGTCTTGGAAAAAGTCGCTGCCCATGAATTCTCGAGGAGTGTCGATCGATACCAGGGGGTATCGATCGATGCTTGTTGCTCAGATCGGGCCAGACTTCAGTTTCGCTCCAGAATGCTCCAGTATCTCCAATAATACTCCAAATGTGCTAAAACCTGTAAAGAACTCTAAAAGACTCCAAAATATTATAAAGACTCTATAAAAAGGACTTATATCATGGTCTAAACAGGGTAAAAACCATGATATATCAATTTGATTTACCAAATGCAAAATCCAAGAAATTTTTCACCCCTAATATGTAATCTTGAGATAAACGTGGTTTGTTTATCCATGATTTATCCATCAAAACCTGGAAAAAAAAATCGATTTCCACAATCTGTAAGTTTCAGAAATTCAAAAAAAAATGGAACATTAAATTTCAAAACCCATAAAAGTTCAAATTAATAAAGTAATAAAGAGAACAATATAAACCAGTAATCATTCGTCACGTTTTCTTAAACCTCTAGAATCTAGTAAAAAAACAAATTACTTGATTCCAATCTCATTCAATAGAAATAAAACATATGTCAAAACGATTGAAACCGAGAATCAAGTTACCTTAATTGTATTTTGACAAAAAAAAAGTTACCTTAATTGTATGCGATTACCGATTCTCTGAAATTGTTCACTATAAGTTTTATCCCAAAGAGAATTGAAAAACAAATCATGACAATGAGGCTCGTATCAGAGCTGTTGTCGATCTTAAGCAAGAGAAATATGTCGCTTTCAATCCAAAACCTAGAATATATCGTTGTTGTTTAATTTAATAAAGAAGGGGCTGAAAAAATGTTTAATTTAATAAAGAAGGGGCTAAAAAAATATTATTCTGATCAAAGATAATATTGTTTACTAGCTACAAAATAAATATTTCTATTTTGACTTTTTTTTTATAGATATCTTTTAAAAAAAGATAATTAAAATACCTTTTACGCTGATTGATATATATCGATATATATATTACTCTTTTTATTACTCTTTTTATGTATGTATATATATATATATATATATTACTCTTTTTATTATAATCAATTTTTATTGATGTAAATTTGTATTATTTTTATAAGTGATGTTAACAAAACTAAATAAATATATGGATTATCTAATTGATGGAAATTAATAATTTACTATCAATTTGTTGAAGTGATACAACCTAATAGCAATTGTATCAGTTTTATTTAATTGATGCCAAACTAGTTAATTACAACATCAGTTACAGTAAATGATGTTAAACCATGTATATTTGTTTCATTTCTAAAAAAAGTAATTTAAAATAGTATCACTCAATTTTGTGATACAATTTAAGTGATACAATACACTCTGTTTTTTGTAGTGTTGGGTTTAACCTCTTTATTTGTGCAAACTTATCTTATATTGATTTTAACTTTGAGTTACTTCAAATGTAAGCAGATGGCGCTTTGCGAAAGAGTAAATCTCATTTGTTACATAATTAAAAAATGGTTGAAATCATAGATAATAACTAGAAATTTTATTAAAATGGTTTCAGAAATGATCGATTTGAATTTGATCTTCAGTTCTAATAATAGAGGCGAGCGAACAATAAATATATTTTTCATAATCTTTGGATGATCAAAATTTCTTGCTTTAATCTCCCCTTCGGTATTATGCCACTTTGATTTGGTTGATGTAGTTTTGCACCATACCTCGTAAGGTATCAACCATACCACATCACCCAAGACACCGCAGCATCTCCGAGTTCTGTGTATCTGCCGTACCACTCCACTCGGTAATATAACCCGCAAGAGTCTCAATACCTCATACCACTCAATTCCAGGCAATATATCCTACGTCTAGGATATATTCCTTACGAATCCACGGTATCACGTATCACTCTAGGCTATAAACCTCCCGAGTCTGGGTACATCGCCACTCACACTCTCAAGACACACAGTCCTGCGAGCTATCGGCACCAGAGGAACCAGTCCTCTCAACGAGCAATAACAATAAGTCACACATCTATAAGCATCTCGACTGAACTACCTCCCGTGATCCGTGTAAATCCTCGCAAGGCAACACCGGCATCACCTATATTCCGTACCCGGAATATCTGCATGCATAACCAATAACCCGGCCATCGCACCGCCCTTGCGCACCCTCCAGTGTCGGCTTGCTTTAGAAAGACTTGTCAAGACAACTATGACCAGGCTAACTTTAACACCCAACAACTCTCTGCAGTAGGTCATCAATACAAACGTAATAAAACAAACAAGTACCATACACCTGCAATCCGACCCACCACATAGAACTGCTAAGTGAATTAACCCGGTCCCGTCACTCGACTCATTTTTCCGAACAAGCTTAACTGAAAACACGCAACACTCACAACAGCAATAAGATCATCCATCTTATCACTCTTTTGCATTAACGCTTTTTACCCCAAACGTAATGCGAAGCCGTGACTCCCAAAGTCACCAATAATAAGAAATACTCATCTTATTACACATCATAATGAAACATCGTTCTACACAACGGAAATACAAAATGAAACACACATAGCATACAACTATAACCGAAACTGGAACCTCTCGATGGAACTCAAGCCGCAGCTTGCTTCTGGAACCACTTCTGGAACCTCGCTTCCATCCTAGCCTCTGGCTCCCAAGTTTCCTCCTGCACCCCGCCAGCGTCCCACAGAACTCGCATCATCGGAATCTTCTTCCGACGAAGCTCCTTGACCCTCCGCTCGAGAACTCTCAAAGGTCTCGCCTCAACGGTCATATTGGGCTGGAGATCTGACAGAATCTCAGCCAATACCTCGTCATCCCTATGCAAACACTTCTTCAGCATTGACACATGGAAGACCTTATGAAATGCTTGCATAACCGCGGGTAACTCCAACCGATACGCTACCAGTCCAACACGCTCTACAATCCGGAACGGCCCCATATACCTCGGACTCAACTTAGTCGCAGCAATGGACCTGTTCGGACCTCTCAGTAAAGCCATCTTGAGATACACACTATCTCCCACCTCAAACACAAGCTCTTTCCGCCTCTTATCGGCATAACTCTTTTGCCGATCTTGGGCCTCTTTCATGTTCAGCTTCAACACCCGAATCTTCTTCGTGGTTTCCTGAACAAAACTCGCACCCAAAGTGCTCCTCTCCCCCACTTGTGTCCAACACAAGGGGGTACGACATGGCCTCCCATACATAGCCTCATATGGAGCCATCCCAATACTCGCCTGGTAGCTATTGTTATACGCAAACTCTACCAAGGTCAAGTGATCCACCCAGTGACCACCCCAATCCAGCACGCACATCCTCAACAAATCCTCCAGAGTCTGGATGGTCCTCTCGGACTGCCCATCTGTCTGAGGATGATACGCCGTGCTCAAGTGCACTTTCGTGCCCATCTCCGCCTGAAACGCATTCCAGAACTCCGATGTGAACTTAGGATCCCGGTCCGAGACAATGCTCACTGGTACTCCATACAGTCTCACAATCTCCTGCACGTACTTCCTAGCCAAAACTGCATCAGTCTTCTTAATGGCCAGAAAACGCGCACACTTGGTCAATCGATCAACGATGACCCAAATAGCATCCTTGGTCCGAGAAACTGGTAAACCCACCACGAAATCCATCGTGATCATATCCCATTTCCACTCTGGAATGGGTAAACTCCGCAACAAACCACTCGGGACCTGATGCTCCGCCTTCACTAACTGGCACACGTTGCACGACGCAACCCAGTTAGCCACATCCTTCTTCATCCCGACCCAATGATAGTAGCGCTTGAGATCGCGATACATCTTAGTCGCTCCTGGATGAATCGAGAACATACTCGAATGAGCCTCACTCAGGATCTCTCGCCGCAAATCCTCATCCAAAGGTACGCATACCCTCCCACTAACAAGGATAGTGCCGTTCGCAGACACCTGATACTCAGAACCCTCCGCTTTCGAAGCCTTAACCAAAACCTCATCTTTTTCCTGAGCCAACCGAACTCTGCTCAAAAGATCCGCCTGGTTAGCCGCCTCTAAGCCCAAAGGTTCCTGAGATACAACACATAAGCGCAATGTGCTAATCTCGCTCACCAAGGACTCAACCTCGAGCTCTCGAGCCAAAGCCACCCGCTTCCGACTCAACGCATCCGCAACCAGATTAGCCTTAACAGGATGGTAAGCTATCTCCAGATCATAATCGGCCACTAGCTCCATCCAGCGCCTCTGCCTCAAATTCAACTCAGGCTGAGTGAAAAGGTACTTCAAGCTCTTATGATCGGTGAACACCTGCACCTTTCCGCCATAAAGATAAGATCTCCAAATCTTTAAAGCGAAAACTACTGCAGCCATCTCTAAGTCATGGGTAGGGTAGTTGCCCTCATGCTTCCGCAGCTGCCGCGAAGCATAGGCAATAACCTTCCCCCGCTGCATCAACACACAACCAAGACCCACTCCCGACGCATCGGTGTACACCACGTAAGGCTCGCCCGACACAGGCAACACCAATACTGGAGTACTAGTCAACATGGCCTTCAGTTCCGCGAAACTCTCCTCACACTCCGAGGACCACACGAAAGGAACATCCTTTCCCGTCAGCTTCGTCATAGGCTTGGCCAAACTCGCGAAACCCTTGACGAACAGCCGATAATACCCTGCCAACCCGAGAAAACTCCGAATCTCAGTAGCATTCCTCGGCCTCGACCAAGTACTAATGGCCTGGATCTTCTCCGGATCTACCGACACTCCCTCCGCATAGACAATGTGACCCAGAAAACCGATCTCCCGCTGCCAGAAGATACACATGCTCAACTTAGCAAATAACTTCTGTTCCCGCAGCTTCGAAAGAACCACACGCAGATGCACCTCATGCTCCTCCCGGCTCCTCGAATACACCAAGATATCATCGATAAAGATGATCACGAACTCATCTAGATACTCCTGGAAAACGCGGTTCATCAATCTCATAAATGCAGCCGGTGCATTTGTCAACCCAAATGGCATCACCACAAACTCGTAGTGGCCATAACGAGATCTGAAAGCCGTCTTCCGGATATCTACCTCATCGATGGGAATCTGATGATATCCCGACGCCAAGTCAATCTTGGAGAACCAAGTAGCCCCTCTCAACTGATCCAACAACTCATCAATCCGAGGAAGAGGATACATGTCCTTCACTGTGACTCGGTTAAGTCCCCGGTTCCAACTCGATCGTGAAAGTATCCGACCTGGACGGTGGCAACCCCTGCAACGACTGGAACACATCCTGGAACTCACGAACCACCCGAATATCATGAACCCTAGCCTCTCCGACGGCCTCCGGCAAGGAAATAGTAGCCAAATACGCCTTGCAACCCCTCTCGATCAGACGCTCCGCGTGCACAACCGAGATCACGAGACTCCCGGAAGTCGGTCTCACACCCTGATATACCCACTTCCCTTTCCCCTGGTCGAACTCGACTCGCCCTCGGTGACAGTCCAGATGCACTCTGAACTTCCTGAGCCAATCCATGCCCAAGATGACATCGTACAGCTCCACTGAGCAGATAATCAAATCGGCAGGCATGGACTCTCCTGCTACCTGAACATCCACGTCTCGCACCCGACCATGAATTCTCAGGAGCTTCCCTCCGGCAACCTCCACGAAACCCAAGCTCACACCGGGCTCGCTTCGAAGGTTAGCCTTCTCGGCCAACTCCGGAGAAACGAAGCAATGCGATGCTCCCGTGTCAAACAACACATGACACTCTACACCCCCAACACACAAGGTCCCTGCACATATACATGTGCCGAGAACCTTAACACCCCGAAAAGCACGACATTCCCCAACACATAATTAAACTTAGATGAGTCTAAGAAAATACCTGTGATCGGCCTGGAACTCGGCTCTCCGGACTCGGTAATGGAGTACACTCGAGGCGCTGATGCCACCTGCCTGATGGGCTGCACCACCGTGGTCTCACTCTGCCGCAACTGGGGACACTGAGGCCTGATGTGACCCACCTCCTTGCAGTGATAGCACACTCGAGAATCCACTCGCACTCCGCCCTTCTGAGGACAGTTCGCCACTCGGTGATCCATGCTCCCACATCCAAAGCAACCCGGACCACCCCGACTACCTCTCGAAGCGCTCTCCCGCTTCCGCTTCTGTCCTTGCGTCGGCTTACCGCCTCTGCTCGGACCGGACTGCTGCTGCACAGATCTCGCCTGAAAACTCGGTGTAACCGCTACCACCTCGTCCTTCAGACCCTCCTCAAGTAAAGCTGCAGTCTCAACCAACTCATCAACCGTGCAAAAAGTCCTCACCATGCAACAGTTCCTCAAGTCAACCCGAAGACCCATCAGGAATCTCTGCACACGGGCCGACTCACTCTCAACCGCTCGTCTAAAATAAGACCCGAGCCGGTTGAACTCCACCTCATACTCGCGTACCGAACGATCCCCCTGAGTCAAACTCGCGAGCCTCGACTCTATCCGGTTGAACGCCTCCTGAGGGAAGTACTTGGAGTTAAACTCCTCCACAAAATCCGCCCAAGACATCGCGGCCTGAACTCTCCGTTCTGCCACACCCCTCCACCAGAGATGCGCATCACCCTCCAGATAATGGACCGCAATGTCCACTTGGTATCCCGCGGGACACCTACTCGAGAGGAAATTCCTCTCTACCCTCCTCAGCCACGCATCCGCGTCCTCAGGATTAGCACCTCCAGAGAAGAACCCCGTGCCAATCCTCTGTATCTGCTCCATCATCCTAAGGTAGGATGGGACTTCCTCAGCAACCGCAGCTGCCAACTGAGGTTGAACCTCCACAACTGCTGGAACCACAAGAGCCTGAGCCGGTACCCTCTCTGGTAACCGCTCCAACAACCTCGTCAACAGATCCGCTATGCGATCATCTCGGGCCCGAGCATCACCCGCTGCTACACCCGCAGCACCCGCTGGAACACCAGCCACACTGGCGCTCACGCCAGCCCCAACGGCACTCACACCGGCCGCCCCCTCAGACCCAACCTGACTCGCACGCAACTCCTCGACCTGCTCTTCCGGCACACGGCCACGACCCCTACCACAGCCACGACCTCTACCACGCCCTCTAGCCATCTGCACACGTGCAGAAGCACAAGCTAAGGAAAACTAAAAACAATCATCACAATAAAGATACTCACCGTGGAATCTCGCAAGGCTCGAAGAGGATGATTCTAAGACCCCACACAACACCCAATTTATTCTAGAACCACCTAGGCTCCTAGAACCGTATGGGCTCTGATACCAAATTGAAAGGACCGCATTTTTTTTTTTTTTTGCAGAAATAATTACACACTAATAATTAAACAATAATTATACAATACAAGAACAATACCAGTTCTACAGCTTACACAAGCTAACAGTTTAACAGTAAAACAACAACAACAGAAACAAAACCCCAAGTCCTAATCATCCCCTCTTCACTGCCTCGATTCCACGATCACGCCTTATCTTTACCTGCATCGACAAAAGTGATGCATCAACATTTGGCTAACCAAATGCTGAGTGAGATTGATCATCCCAACAACAGGATACCAATAAGCACAATAAACAACAATTATCAAATAACAATACTAAGAATTAATTAACACCAATTAAAACTTTCAGCACAAAAACAACTGGTATCGATCGATACTCCCCTAGTGTTGATCGATACCCAAACAGCACACGACTCCAGCACAAAAACAACTGGTATCGATCGATACTCCCCTAGTGTCGATCGATACCCAAACAACACACGACTCCCGACAAGGGACTGGTATCGATCGATACTAAAACAACACCTGGTATCGATCGATACAGACACAACTCGAGTCTATCAACAAATGGACGGGTATCGATCGATACTTACATGGTATCGGTCGATACTCACGGGATCTAAACCCAGAAATCCCCCATACAAGCCACAACATGCATCAATCAAGCTTAACAAGGCACCACACAAGCTTAATTGCTAACCTTTGGTCACAACTCACCTTAGATCGGCTGGATCTAGCTCTAGAAAGACTTCCCCAAGCTCAAGAAGACCTCCCTCTCTTCTCACAAGCTCACGCCAAAACCAAGCTCTTCCAACCTCTTCTTCAAGCTTCCCTCAAGCTCAAACTCTCTTGATCTCGCAAGATCCAAGTTTTACCAAGCTTTTCTTTCTCTCTCTCTCTCCTCCTCTCTCTCTCTCTTCCTCTCTCTTTCACGACCAACTCTGATCTTATCCAAAAAGGATAGGTTTTTATACTCAAAAGAAGATAAGAGAAGAAGACAACAAGGAGAAAAACCCGACTGGTGTCGATCGATACAAGCCAGTATAGATCGATACCACCCCCGGAACAACCCGAATTAATTATTTCCCCAATAATCAATTCTTCCGGAACGCGGGCGTTACAGTAAATTACATCTGTTGATTGAACAAGAACCATTACAATCTAAATACGTGACGTTGGATCAATTTTCAAAGTTGGTGTTGTTTTCGATCGAATTTAAACTTGTTGATAGAAAAGTTTCGTTTTGTGTAATTCTTTATAAATATTCAAATGTGGTGTGATATTAAACTTCTAGTAGAACTGTATATCGATCACTCAAAACAGAAAGTACTTGCTTAATTTGTATATTATTTATTTATTCAAACTTGGTTGGATTCCGACGCAACTACTAACATTAATTAGTGTTTCATAACAGAATTGTCTAAGCTCTCAAAAACCAACTGAAACTAAAAACACATGTTCATGTGGCTGGTAGAACTTCGGTTACTAAAAAAAGCATAAATATAAAAAATGTGAAGTCATAGAATTCCTAATTTCCCTCCCTTTTTTTAGTGTTCTATATGCATTTTTAAGGGATAACCTTGTGATTTTCCTTCCTCAAGAAGAGAAGAAAATTCTTTTTTTATAACAATAGAATAGTTACATATATAAATCATTCCATCGAGACAAAAGAAAGAGCCAAAAGAAAAACAAACAAAAAATGTCTAAGAGTGTCAATGGTAGTGGCTCAGTCGCTCTTTTCCTGATTTGTTTGTTCATTTCGATAGGTAATTTATATTATAATATATGAATCTCACCAATTCGTTAATTGTTGTGTTTATGATGATTGTGTATTTTAAAAATTAATTTGGTAACCTTTAGCATCTTTAAAAAAAAACAAAAAAAATTATTATTGATTAACAACAAACACAAATAAAAAATTACATTTTAATTTAAAGTTTTATGTTTACATTTCGTATAACTCATTTATAAGAACATTAGTTAAATTTTAAATTTTTTAATATGTAATAAAAAAAACACTTATAATGCAAATTTTTGACTTCTTAAACAATCCAAACCCATGTAATTGGTGATTTTGTATACAATAGAATGGATTGTGTTTTTATTAGTTGACAACAAAACAAAACAAAAAATGATTTTGTTAAGATCAATGATTTTGTTAAGATCATTTTTTTTGTTAAAGGGTCTTCTTGAGTTTAAAATTAGGAAACTACATTATTATAAAAATAAATTATACTTATTTAATCAAAATGATTATAATATTTCGTACTCAATATTTACTACTTTATCAGGAATGCTAAATGCTCAGGGAAAAACTCCTGCCTATCGAGGAAGTCCTGACCGTAAAAATCGTTATTGTTCAAAATATCCAAGCAAGTTGGCACCACCTAGCATCTGTACTAAACCAAATGCTGATGCGTTGTGCTACACGTCTTGCAAAAACGAAAGAAAGCTTCAAGGCAAATGTCTAATACATAAACTACAAAGTCCAAAGAAATTGTGCTACTGTTGGTATTATGATTCTGATGGGTCTGTGGATTGTTGGTAATAAATCTGATGAGAAATGCCACTCATGGAAATTCCTCTTCAATCGACTACTTAATATCGATAAATGTGTTTTTTTATTTCTCTTATTGTTTGTGGTTTTTTATGCATGTAATAATGAAAGAAGTAATCGTCGGTTTGGCTTACTCTTCTTCACTAATAAAGATTTATTGTATTAGGTTATTTTCATTTTTCAGATTCTAAAAGCATGATTCTTATTTAAAAAATCTTTTATAATAATATAATTTAGAATAACATTGTTTTTTAGTGTAAAACAACTTTCTCGTCACATTACACTATCAAATCTTTATTATATAAAGCTTAATATTTCGTTTATGTAAACTCGGTACCCCGGTTTGGCTAACCGAACCAGTATAGGTGCTTATGCTGTTGACAAAAAAAAAATTTAATATTTCAAAATTGCTAACTCACCTGAACGCGATACGTAACGTGTCACACGTTTCAAGTAAATCATTCATATTATAATATGTGTAACAAGAATTTCTAACTTTTTTTAATAAATTTACAATTGATTCATACTCCAAAAATATAAAGTTACTAAATTAAAAGAAAAATATATATAACTTATCTTAAAAGCCAAAATTAACAAAAATAATAATAATAATAATAATAATAATAATGGTTCAGAAAATTTAATAACCGAGAAAGTTAAAGTTACTAAACAAAAAAGGAAAAAACAGAAAATTTAAATTTATCCTAGAAGGAAAAGTTAAGAAAAGAAGGAAAAAAATTCATTAGTATTTCCATTTAGGTTAAAAAAATTTAAGAAATGGATTATTAATCTTAAAAGAAAAATAATTCTAATTTCTCATTTGTATATAAACAATTTGGTAGTATGTCAATTACATACCAAAAAAAATCAAAAGTCCAATAATTGTTTCCAAAGCTATTTAGTGTATCCGCTCCACAAAATTCTACCTTCAAGGTATATATTTATTTCATCGGAAACTTTATTTCTAAATTTGTATATTATTTATTTTCACGGATGATTTAATTTTTTTTTTTTACGGATTATAAAATATCTTAATATATAAAGCTAATTATTTCAAAGGATGATGCGGTCATCAGCCTTGATCAAACTAGACCAGACCAAGGAGACCGAATTGAAGCTGAACCGGAGGAAGAAGTGGAGTTCAAAGGAGAGCCAAACCGACTTAGTAAAGATTCTATTCGACCCGAGAAGACCCACAAATTTTGTTCAGCCCAGATGAAATCCAAGATCAACTGGTCCACCCCAATGACCACTTGGAATACATTCTTAGATAAACCAAAGCACGCCTCGAAGTGGAATCAGTCCAATTGGAGTTTAGACGAAAGAGTTATTCAATATACAAATCGGGTGATCCCCAACTTAGATGATTTGGACATACGCGGCTTAATTAGAAGTCTCTGACCAAACCAGAAGGAATTAAGTTACAAATCGACTGGGTCTGGAGTCTTGATTCATCAGAGACATACAGAAAATTAGATTTATGCCAATACCGGTTTTGGTTGGGAAGTTATTCATTTTACAAGTTGGCGGTCTAGGCCAAAGATCGTGTTACACAGCCCAACTTAGCAACGATCTCGATCCAGAACCACTTGGAGAATATTATTGGGTCTCTTATGGTTCCAACAAGCCCAAAATCCAAAGAAATGTCCATCGGATCCTCAAGATACTCCCCATTTTCAAAAATGGGTGGACTTGGTTCTAAACATGGAAAGTCCTAGACCCACTTGGTTTAGAAGCTTTCATACTTATGTGTGGCGACTAGGAGAGATTATTAGACGTCTAAGGGAAGGAGTCCAAAATCATATTCCCATGCACCAGAAACCACAGGATCAGGCGGATCCTCTTGCTAGTCTACTTTCCATATGTGGCCGCATTCACATCTTATGTCTTAAACCACCAACATCTATATTTTCGAAACTACAGCAACTTGTGCCTAGGTTCAACGCACATGGACTTCCCAAGGCACCACACTTACTCACCCAAGCTGTCAAGACTCAAGCGTGGCTCATTTTTCCTTATTTGACCGAGACGAGATCAACTCCAATGGCTAGTTTTTGTATTGTTGTGATTTCTTTTTTTGCTTTTGATTTTTAGACCGTTAGTCTTGTCTAGTTCGAGCAGTATATAAGCTTCTCTTAGTCCATTGTAAAAACTCACCTTTCAATCAAATTAATACAAGTATTTTTGTTTTCTTCCAAAAAGTGTCTTTGCAAAGATTGTTCTTGCACCAACGTTGAGTTGGCCTAGTGGTTAAGGAGGAGTGGGTATGTGCCTCTTCTACCGGCACTGGGTTCGATTCCCGTTGGGATGGGTCTTTAGAAATCATAGATAATAACTATAACTTTTATTAAAATGGTTTCAGAAATGTTCGATTTGAATTTGATCTTCAGTTCTAATAATAGAGGCGAGCGAACAATAAATATATTTTTCATAATCTTTGGATGATCAGAATTTATTGCTTTAATCTCCCCATTCGGTGTTATGCCACTTTGATTTGGTTGATGTAGTTTTGCTTTCTATTGAGTTTTGATTTTTAATTATGAAATCTTTTGTTTGAAAGAGAAGGTTTAGGTTTAAAATCTTGTTTAAGGTCATGATTTATTTGGCGGGTAATGGTTGCAAAATCGATTTAGTTTAATTTTGCTCCGACATTTCTTGGATCAGATGAAAATTCAGGATATTTTTGATCAAATGCCTTCCAAGCCCCTCCATCTCTTGAATGTCGAAGCTTACTGAAACAACCGCACCCTTTTTTTTTTTTTTTTTTTTTTGCAAATAATTACTAAAATCCCATAAATAATAATAATTGAACCTCACCAATTAATTTCCGGTTCAAGATTAAAATCCGAATAATCAAGGTCATAAATTATTAAATAAAATCACCAAATAAACGACAAGTCTATATCACCCCCTCTTCCTCGCCCTGATCCCACGGTCACACATTCTCTTTTCCTGCATCAATTAAAATATAAGAGATGCATAAGTATTTCGAAAAATACTTAGTGAGACAATCCTCCCATCTACAGGCTAACAAATAATTAAGATAATTAATATAGACTATCACGAAAAATACCGAATAAATCAAACATTTCATGAAACACTCGATCTAGACCCTCCAAGATCGTAAACGGCCTATAATCACGAAATCACATCAATTATCAAAATTATTTAATTACGCCTATGGTCCTGCACTCACCTTATTCCCGCACAGAAAGTTTCACGGGAAAATTCAGCAATTTTCTAGAACTCCCCGGGATGAATAACCTTCTATTAATCCACCGTGGCGAAGAGGAGATATCGCCGAGACTTGGCTCACGGCGACCCACCCACTTGATCTTTCTCTCGATTCCTCACCCCTACTCTCCCTTGTCTCCCACGCCACACAGCAACACAACTCGACGGCTAGGTCAATGGGGGAAACTCGGAGACGGCGAGACATACGCACGTCTATGTATGTGTTTCAAGTTTCCCTTATTACACCAACCGGTCCTCGCACTTCCTCCCCTTCCGAAAGTTGACCCCAAACTTTCAAAATTATCAATTAAACCCAACTGGAAAACTTGATTTAACTCCCAACTTCTAATTATTCAATTTCAACCTCAAAATTGAATTAGGGATGTTACAATTCTCCCCCACTAACATAGATTCGCCCTCGAATCTAACATCCAGCTACCATCCACAACATAGCACAACCGCTATTCCAACTCAGCGTAGCCCGACCGCTATTCCAACTCCACTAACAACGGTATCACGGCTCAACACCATAGCGCCCTAGTTTCCTACTTGGTTTGGCCAACCACTGCAACGCCCGGGAGTATAACGACTTCACGACCCAACACCATGGATCGATCCGTCTAACGCATAGAGAGCCAGACAACGGCAATCTCTCTAGTGACCTGTCTCACCAATCAGGAATCACGCCGAAACCCAACCGGCCAGGTACACTCGGCAGTGACTCACCAGTGCACTCCGATGCCGCTATATGGGTCACCACCCTGTGCCAAACCAACCCGGATCTATCAGCCCTATGCAGCTACTAAACACCTAGTATCCGCACCCCGCTATCGGACCACTACCACTAGTAGCCCGCCAACCTGTCTACTAATCCTCTAGTAGACCCACCACTCAACACATTCAATGAAAACACCTCTTTATTGAATAATCAAAAGCTCCAAAGTACATCGATTAATTATAACACCATAAAATAGACGAGTACAACAACGCAATAACTCCCAAAATCCCAACACCATGGTTACAACGATATGGAAACACCCGGCTAACCCTCCAGTTTGCCGAACCACTTGGGAAATTTGCGCTTCAACTTCGCTTCCGGCTCCCAAGTCACCTCCTCGGCTCCATTGCAGTCCCACAGCACCTGCATCTCAGGAACCTTCTTCCTCCTGATCACTCTCACCCGGCGATCTAGGACTCTCAGAGGCCTCGCCTCCACCACCATGCTCGGTGTCAAATCTGATGGCACCCCCGTGACCACCTGATCATCATTGTGCAGACATTTCTTCAGCATCGACACGTGGAACACCTTGTGAAATGCCTGCATAGACTCCGGAAACTCTAGCCGATAAGCCACCGGTCCGACCCGCTCCAGCACCCTGACGGGACCCATATATCGCGGACTCAACTTAGTCTCGGAGATGGACCTGTTCGGACCCCTCAACATGGCCATCTTCAGATAGACCAAATCGCCCACTGCGAACTCCAGCTCCTTCCTACGCCGATCTGCGTAGCTTTTCTGACGATCTTGAGCTTCCTTCATGTTCAACTTCACAATCCGGACCTTCTCAGTCGTCTCCTGCACAAAGTCAGCCCCCAACAGGCTCCTCTCCCCCACTTGTGTCCAACACAACGGGGTCCTGCAAGGCCTACCATACAACGCCTCAAATGGTGCCATGCCGATACTAGCCTGGTAGCTGTTATTGTACGCAAACTCCACTAGATTCAGATGATCCGCCCAATGTCCACCCCAATCCAACACACACATCCTCAACAGATCCTCCAACGTCTGGATAGTCCTCTCCGACTGCCCATCGGTCTGGGGATGATAAGCTGTACTCATGTGTACCTTAGTGCCCATCTCCTTCTGGAAAGCGCCCCAGAACAACGAGGAGAACTTCGGATCTCGATCTGACACTATACTCACCGGTACCCCATGCAGCTTCACAACCTCCCTGACGTACCTCTTGGCCAACACTTCCGCACCGTCGGTCTTTTTTATGGCCAAGAAGTGCGCAGACTTGGTCAACCTATCGACGATGACCCAAATAGCGTCATTGGTTCGCGAAACCGGCAGACCCACCACGAAATCCATGGTGATCATGTCCCACTTCCACTCCGGAATGGGTAAACTCCTCAACAACCCGCTCGGAACCTGATGCTCAGCCTTCACCAACTGACAGGTAT
This sequence comes from Eutrema japonicum, assembly GCA_030161315.1. Taxonomy (NCBI): domain Eukaryota; kingdom Viridiplantae; phylum Streptophyta; class Magnoliopsida; order Brassicales; family Brassicaceae; genus Eutrema; species Eutrema japonicum. Next base: position 56,601,894 of record BSQW01000011.1, read on the forward strand.
CACACCCCGCAACCCAGTTGGCAACATCCTTCTTCATCCCTACCCACTGGTAATACCGTTTGAGGTCACGGTACATCTTGGTAGCTCCGGGATGAATAGAGAAACGGCTCTGATGTGCTTCCCTCAGGATTTCCTGCCTCAGCACTTCGTCCTTCGGTACACACACCCTGCCCCTCAAAAGGATAGTTCCATTGTTGGAGAACTCATACTCAGACCGCTCTGCCCTGCCCGCCTGCATTAATTCTGCATCCAACTGCTGTGCTACCCGCACCCTAGTCAGAATATCTGCCTGATCCACCGCCTCTAATCCCAACGGCTCAGGCTCCTCAGACACAGCACACATTCTCAGGGCACTCACCATGCCTACCAACGCCTCTGTATCTCGCTCAGTGTCTAAAATAACCCGCTTCCTGCTCAAAGCATTGGCTACAAGATTCGCTATACCGGGATGGTAAGCTATCTCCAGGTCATAATCCGCAACAAGCTCCATCCATCGCCTCTGTCGCAGATTCAGCTCCGGCTGGGTAAAGATGTACTTCAGACTTTTGTGGTCTGTGAACACCTGAACCTTACCGCCATACAGATAAGACCTCCAGATCTTCAATGCAAACACCACTGCAGCCATCTCAAGATCGTGAGTAGGATAATTGCATTCATGTTTCCTCAGCTGCCTGGAAGCATATGCGATTACCTTACCCTGCTGCATCAATACACAACCGAGCCCCAGCCTGGACGCGTCTGTGAACACGACGTACGGCTCATCCTGCTTCGGCAAGGCCAACACCGGAGTACTCACCAGCATCTCCTTGAGCTTAACAAAGCTCTCCTCACACTGGTCCGACCACACGAAAGGAACGTCCTTCCCGGTCAACTTGGTCATGGCCTGCGCCATACTAGCAAACCCCTTGACGAACCTCCTGTAATAACCCGCCAGACCCAGAAAACTGCGAATCTCCGAGGCATTCTTCGGTCTCGGCCACTCCTCAATCGAGCGAATCTTCTCCGGATCCACTGAAACACCACGGTCAGATACGACGTGCCCCAGAAATCCGATCTCCCGCTGCCAGAAACTACACTTGCTCAGCTTAGCGAACAACTTTTGCTCCCGTAGCTTCTCCAGAACTTTCCTCAGGTGAACCATGTGCTCCTCAGGACTCTTCGAATACACTAGAATGTCGTCGATGAAAATGATGACGAACTCATCCAGATGCTCCTGGAACACGCCGTTCATCAACCTCATAAACGCAGCCGGTGCATTCGTCAACCCAAACGGCATCACCACAAACTCGTAGTGCCCGTATCTCGTCCTGAAAGCCGTCTTCCTGATGTCCGACTCCGCTATCGGGATCTGATGATAACCCGATGCCAAATCAATTTTAGAGAACCACGAAGCACCCTGCAACTGATCTAGCAACTCGTCGATCCTTGGTAATGGATACTTGTTCTTCACAGTAACCCGGTTCAGCCCCCGATAATCAATGCACAACCGGAAGCTCCCATCCTTCTTCTTGACGAACAGTACCGGTGCACCCCACGGAGAACTGCTCGGTCTAATGAAACCCTTTTCCAACAACTCCTCAAGCTGCTTCTTAAGCTCAGCCATCTCCGCTGGAGCCATCCTGTAAGGAGTCTTAGACAACGGGGTCGTCCCCGGCTCTAACTCAATGGTAAAAGGATCCGACCTGGATGGTGGTAACCCGCTCAACTGCTGGAACACATCCTCGAACTCCCAGACCACCTCAATATCCCGCACCGCTGACTCCCCAACCTCCCCAGGTATCGAAATGGTAGCCAAATAGGCCTCACAACCCTGCTCGATCAAACGCTCCGCTTGAACCGCGGAAACGACGATGCCTCCCGGCACCGGTTTCACTCCCTGATAAACCAGTCTTCTGTTAGCATGCTCGAAAACCACACGACCCCGGTGACAATCCAAATGAGCCTTGAACTTTCCTAGCCAGTCCATACCTAAAATGATGTCATAGAGTTCTACTGGACACACTATCAAATCCGCTGGCATCAGCTCCCCGGCGATAAGAATGTCGACACTCTCCACACAGCCCTGAGTCCTCAACAAACGACCCCCAGCAACTCTCACCACACCCGAGTGGTCCCCAAACCCCTCTTGTATACCGCTCCCCGACACCCAATCCGGTGTGGCAAAACTGTGGGACGCTCCGGAGTCAAACAACACATGTGACTCTACCCCAGCCACACTAAGGGTCCCTAAGCACGAAAAGGATTTAAGGCAAACAGCAAACACCAAATACAGAGCGAGTAACTGAAATTACAATCCTACAAGAACATAGTTAAGGTAACTAACCAGTAATCGGTCTGCTGCCGCTCGCCTCGCCTGACTCCACGCCTATGGTGAACACCCTCGGTGCCACTGCGGCCCGTTTCGGAGGCGGTGCCTCGATCCTCACAAATGGCTGAGCCAACTTCGGACAATCCTTCCTGATGTGACCGGGTTCCTTGCAATGGAAGCACACCGGACCCCCTCGAGAACAATCCGCCACGCGATGTCCATAGGCTCCGCACCCGAAACAACGTGGTCCAGAACCCGCTTCCTTGGAAGTATCCTCCCACTTCCTCTTCTGTCCCTGCTGCTGACCAGACTTACCGCCCTTGCTCGGAGCAACACTCTGACTTTGAGGCCGTCGCGGAACCTCTGGTACTGCAGCCTTTAAACTAGCCTCCTGCCTCATCCCCTCCTCAAGCTGCGCTACACACTCCACCAGTTCGGATACCGACTCGAACTTGCGGACTATGCATCGATTCCTGAGATCAATACGCATACCTCGCATGAAAGCACAAATCAACTCATACTCGGTATCTGCACCCCGACCAGCAAACCGCTTCAGCCGGTTAAACTCGGCCTCGTACTCTCGAACCGAACGAATCCCCTGTGACAAGTACAGAAACTCCGCCTGTAACCTGTCGCGAGCCTCCCGCGGAAAATACTTGAGATCGAACTCCCTCCGGAACTCGTCCCAAGACAACACTACTTCCGCCCTCCTCGCAGCAACACCCTGCCACCACTCATGTGCATCTCCCTCCAGATAATGCACCGCCAAGTCAACCCTATACTCCTCAGGGCATCTGATCGACTGGAAGTTCCTCTCCAACCTGGACCTCCACTCATCAGACTCAATCGGTCGAGCACCACCACTGAAAAACTTGGTGCCCAACCTCTGCATATGCTCCATCACCCTCAGGTACGACGGAACCCCTGGCTCGGCCTCAGCAACCACTCCCGGAACTCCCGGAGCAACAACACCCGGCATCGCGGCAACCCCCTGTGGCGCCACTGGAGCTGGAGCCGGTACCACACCAGGTAACCTCTCCAAGAGCTGGGCCAACATACCCAAAACAGCCGCCGTCGGGTTCGGGCCCGCACCCGCCTGAGCACCGCCCGGCGCCGGCATCGCACCATACACGGCCGCTGGCTCCGACTGACCCTCCCCCTCGGCGTGATCATACGCCCCCTGCTCCACCGTGACACTCTGCGTCACATTCGCAGCTGCTCTGCCACCTCTACCACCCCTGCCGCCACGGCCTGTTCTGCCGCCCCGACCACGGCCGCCACGACCACCCCGACCTCTGAGACCTTGCCCAACGCTATCAGAATCAACCATCTTCAATAACCACTTGTTACTACTTGACAACAGCAATAGTAAAACAAACACGAGTCTTACCGTGGAATCTCATTGAAGGCTCGAAGAGGATGATCTAGAACTTCAAGCTCAACAATTGACTAACTCACATAGACAGTTCTAATAGCGGAAATTTTTTTAAAAGCCGTCCTAGAACCGTAAATGCTCTGATACCAAATTGAAACAACCGCACCCTTTTTTTTTTTTTTTTTTTTTTGCAAATAATTACTAAAATCCCATAAATAATAATAATTGAACCTCACCAATTAATTTCCGGTTCAAGATTAAAATCCGAATAATCAAGGTCATAAATTATTAAATAAAATCACCAAATAAACGACAAGTCTAGATCACCCCCTCTTCCTCGCCCTGATCCCACGGTCACACATTCTCTTTTCCTGCATCAATTAAAATATAAGAGATGCATAAGTATTTCGAAAAATACTTAGTGAGACAATCCTCCCATCTACAGGCTAACAAATAATTAAGATAATTAATATAGACTATCACGAAAAATACCGAATAAATCAAACATTTCATGAAACACTCGATCTAGACCCTCCAAGATCGTAAACGGCCTATAATCACGAAATCACATCAATTATCAAAATTATTTAATTACGCCTATGGTCCTGCACTCACCTTATTCCCGCACAGAAAGTTTCACGGGAAAATTCAGCAATTTTCTAGAACTCCCCGGGATGAATAACCTTCTATTAATCCACCGTGGCGAAGAGGAGATATCGCCGAGACTTGGCTCACGGCGACCCACCCACTTGATCTTTCTCTCGATTCCTCACCCCTACTCTCCCTTGTCTCCCACGCCACACAGCAACACAACTCGACGGCTAGGTCAATGGGGGAAACTCGGAGACGGCGAGACATACGCACGTCTATGTATGTGTTTCAAGTTTCCCTTATTACACCAACCGGTCCTCGCACTTCCTCCCCTTCCGAAAGTTGACCCCAAACTTTCAAAATTATCAATTAAACCCAACTGGAAAACTTGATTTAACTCCCAACTTCTAATTATTCAATTTCAACCTCAAAATTGAATTAGGGATGTTACACTTACCATCATTGTTACTAGCAGCTGCATGTCATCTCATGTGGGTAGCAGTTTTTGATGACATGAATAAACGTTGTAGTTGTAGCTTCAGAGGAAAATAACGCAAAACCTTTGCAGGAGATTTCTTTTTTCTATTCTCTGATCCAGAAACCTCTGCATGAGCTTTCTTTTTTCTATTCTCTGATCCAGAGACCATATTCTTTGCAGAAATAGTTTCTTTCCAACGAGAAGTTTCACAAACCTTACAAATTTCCATTTCTGCATCTGCCTCCCAATATAACATGCAATCATTTGGACATGCATGAATTGACTTATAAGTCAATCATAGTTTGCAAATAACCTTTTTCATGTCAGTAAATAAATTTGGCAATTTGGCATGTGTAAATGCTTCTTTCAGCAAATCAAGCACCATGGATATCCTCTTGTCACTAATCCCACACATGCGTTTGATATGATACAACTTCAATATAAAGGACAACTTTGTGAACTTAGTGCATCCAGTATATAGCTCTTGATTAAAATCAGCAAGCAACTCATCAAAACCTTCTCCTTTTCCACAATTTCCACTTGAACTTGATGGTCTATCAGTATCCATAGGCTGCTCAGACGATTCAGGTCCATCTCCACCATATATATTCGTATTAATATCAGGAAAAAGATCATCCAAGAGATTCAAAGTTGAATCTAATTCAACCGGAGCAACATCAGAAGGTACTCTTGCATTTCCTATGACACATATATCCTCTCCGTGTAATACCCAACTTGTGTAAGAACTTAAGATGCCAAAGCACATCAAATCACCTTCGATACCTTCTCTTGACTTAGATTTGGCTAGAGAACAACGGTTAGATGGACATTTCATCATATGTGCATTTGATTTACCAAATGCAAAATCCAAGAATTTTTTCACCCCTAATATGTAATCTTGAGATAAACGTGGTTTGTTTATCCATGATTTATCCATCAAAACCTGGAAAAAAAAAATCGATTTCCACAATCTGTAAGTTTCAGAAATTCAAAAAAAAAGGAACATTAAATTTCAAAACCCAGAAAAGTTCAAATTAATAAAGTAATAAAGAGAACAATATAAACCAGTAATCATTCGTCAAGTTTTCTTAAACCTCTAGAATCTAGTAAAAAAACAAATTACTTGATTCCAATCTCATTTAATAGAAATAAAACATATGTCAAAACGATTGAAACCGAGAATCAAGTTACCTTAATTGTATTTTGACAAAAAAAAAAAGTTACCTTAATTGTATGCGATTACCGATTCTCTGAAATTGTTCACTATAAGTTTTATCCCAAAGAGAATTGAAAAACAAATCATGACAATGAGGCTCGCATCAGAGCTGTTGTCGATCTTAAGCAAGAGAAATATGTCGCTTTCAATCCAAAACCTAGAATATATCATTGTTGTTTAATTTAATAAAGAAGGGGCTGAAAAAATGTTTAATTTAATAAAGAAGGGGCTGAAAAAATATTACTCTGATCAAAGATAATATTGTTTACTAGCTACAAAAAAAATATTTCTATTTTGACTTTTTTATAGATATCTTTAAAAAAAAGATAATTAAAATACTTTTTACGCTGATTGATATATATCGATATATATATTACTCTTTTTATTACTCTTTTTATGTATGTATATATATATATATATATATATATATATATATTACTCTTTTTATTATAATCAATTTTTATTGATGTAAATTTGTATTATTTTTATAAGTGATGTTAACAAAACTAAATAAATATATGGATTATCTAATTGATGGAAATTAATAATTTACTATCGATTTGTTGAAGTGATACAACCTAATAGCAATTGTATCAGTTTTATTTAATTGATGCCAAACTAGTTAATTACAACATCAGTTACTGTAAATGATGTTAAACCATGTATATTTGTTTCATTTCTAAAAAAAGTAATTTAAAATAGTATCACTCAATTTTGTGATACAATTTAAGTGATACAATACACTCTATTTTTTGTAGTGTTGGGTTTAACCTCTTTATTTTTGCAAACTTATCTTATATTGATTTTAACTTTGAGTTACTTCAAATGTAAGCAGAGGGCGCTTTGCGAAAGAGTAAATCTCATTTGTTACATAATTAAAAAATGGTTGAAATCATAGATAATAACTAGAAATTTTATTAAAATGGTTTCAGAAATGATCGATTTGAATTTGATCTTCAGTTCTAATAATAGAGGCGAGCGAACAATAAATATATTTTTCATAATCTTTGGATGATCAAAATTTCTTGCTTTAATTTCCCCCTTCGGTATTATGCCACTTTGATTTGGTTGATGTAGTTTTGCTTTCTATTGAGTTTTGATTTTCAATTATGAAATCGTTTATTTGAAAGAGAAGGTTTATGTTTGAAATCTTGTTTAAGGTCATGATTTATTTGGCGGGTAATGGTTGCAAAATCGATTTAGTTTAATTTTGATCGTAAATCACATCTGTTGATTGAACAAGAACCATTACAATCTAAATACGTGACGTTGGATCAATATTCAAAGTCGGTGTTGTTTTCGATCGAATTTAAACTTGTTGATAGAAAAGTTTCGTTTTGTGTAATTCTTTATAAATATTCAAATGTGGTGTGATATTAAACTTCTAGTAGAACTGTATATCGATCACTCAAAACAGAAAGCACTTGCTTAATTTGTATATTATTTATTTATTCAAACTTGGTTGGATTCCGACGCAACTACTAACATTAATTAGTGTTTCATAACATAATTGTCTAAGCTCTCAAAAACCAACTGAAACTAAAAACACATGTTCATGTGGCTGGTAGTACTTCGGTTACTAAAAAAAGCAAAAATATAAAAAATGTGAAGTCATAGAATTCCTAATTTCCCTCCCTTTTTTTAGTGTTCTATATGCATTTTTAAGGGATAACCTTGTGATTTTCCTTCCTCAAGAAGAGAAGAAAATTCTTTTTTTATAACAATCGAATAGTTACATATATAAATCATTCCATCGAGACAAAAGAAAGAGCCAAAAGAAAAACAAACAAAAAATGTCTAAGAGTGTCAATGGTGGTGGCTCAGTCGCTTTTTTCCTGATTTGTTTGTTCATTTCGATAGGTAATTTATATTATAATATATGAATCTCACCAATTCGTTAATTGTTGTGTTTATGATTATTGTGTATTTTAAAAATTAATTTGGTAACCTTTAGCATCTTTAAAAAAAACAAAAAAATTTATTATTGATTAACAACAAACACAAATAAAAAATTACATTTTAATTTAAACTTTTATGTTTACATTTCGTATAACTCATTTATAAGAACATTAGTTAAATTTTAAATTTTTTAATATGTAATAAAAAAACACTTATAATGCAAATTTTTGACTTCTTAAACAATCCAAACCCATGTAATTGGTGATTTTTTATAGAATAGAATGGATTGTGTTTTTATTAGTTGACAACAAAACAAAACAAAAAGTGATTTTGTTAAGATCATATTTTTTTGTTAAAGGGTCTTCTTGAATTTAAAATTAGGAAATTACATTATTATAAAAATAAATTATACATATTTACTATTATAAAAATAAATTATACATATTTCATCAAAATGATTATAATATTTTGTACTCAATATTTACTACTTTATCAGGAATGCTAAATGCTCAGGGAAAAACTCCTGCCTATCGAGGAAGTCCTGCCCGTAAAAGTCCTTATTGTTCAAAATATCCAAGCAAGTTGGCACCACCTAGCATCTGTACTAAACCAAATGCTGATGCGTTGTGCCACACGTCTTGCAAAAACGAATATTACCTTCAAGGCAAATGTCTAATACATAAACCACAAAGTCCAAAGAAATTGTGCTACTGTTGGCATTATGATTCTAATGGGTCTGTGGATTGTTGGTAATAAATCTGATGAGAAATGCCACTCATGGAAATTCCTCTTCAATCGACTACTTAATATCGATAAATGTGTTTTTTTATTTCTCTTATTGTTTGTGGTTTTTTATGCATGTAATAATGAAAGAAGTAATCGTCGGTTTGGCTTACTCTTCTTCACTAATAAAGATTTATTGCATTAGGTTATTTTCATTTTTCAGATTCTAAAAGCATGATTCTTATTTAAAAAATCTTTTATAATAATATAATTTAGAATAACATTGTTTTTTAGTGTAAAACAACTTTCTCGTCACATTACACTATCAAATCTTTATTATATAAAGCTTAATATTTCGTTTATGTAAATTCGGTACCCCAGTTTGACTCACCGAACCGGTATAGGTGCTTATGCTGTTGACAAAAAAAAATAGCTTAATATTTCAAAATTGCTAACTCACCTGAACGCGATACGTAACATGTCACACGTTTCAAGTAAATCGTTCATATTATAATATGTGTAACAAGAATTTCTAACTTTTTTTAATAAATTTACAATTGATTCATACTCCGAAAATATAAAGTTACTAAATTAAAAGAAAAATATATATAACTTATCTTAAAAGCCAAAATTAACAAAACAACAAAATAATAATAATAATAATGGTTCAGAAAATTTAATAACCAAGAAAGTTAAAGTTACTAAACAAAAAAGGAAAAAACAGAAAATTTAAATTTATCCTAGAAGGAAAAGTTAAGAAAAGAAGGAAAAAAATTCATTAGTTTTTCCATTTATGTTAAAAAAATTAAGAAATGGATTATTAATCTTAAAAGAAAAATAATTCTAATTTCTCATCTCTATATAAATAATTTGGTAGTATGTCAATTACATACCAAAAAAAATCAAAAGTCCAATAATTGTTTCCAAAGCTATTTAGTGCATCCGCTCCACAAAATTCTACCTTCAAGGTATATATTTATTTCATCGGAAACTTTATTTCTAAATTTGTATATTATTTATTTTCACGGATGATTTAATTTTTTTTTTTTTTACGGATTATAAAATATCTTAATATATAAAGCTAATTATTTCAAAGGATGATGCGGTCATCAGCCTTGATCAAACTAGACCAGACCAAGGAGACCGGATTGAAGCTGAACCGGAGGAAGAAGTGGAGTTCAAAGGAAAGCCAAACCGACTTAGTAAAGATTCTATTCAACCCGAGAAGACCAACAAACTTTGTTCAGCCCAGATGAAATCCAAGATCAACTGGTCCACCCCAATGACCACTTGGAATACATTCTTAGATAAACCAAAGAACGCCTCGAAGTGGAATCAGTCCAATTGGAGTTCAGACGAAAGAGTTATTCAATATACAAATCGGGTGATCCCCAACTTATATGATTTGGACATACACGGCTTAATTAGAAGTCTTCGACAAAACCATAAGGAATTAAGTTACAAATCCACTTGGTCTGGAATCTTGATTCATCAGAGACATACAGAAAATTAGATTTATGCCAATACCGGTTTTGGTTGGGAAGTTATTCACTTTACAAGTTGGCGGTCTAGGCCAAAGATCGTGTTACACAGCCCAACTTAGCAACGATCTCGATCCAGAACCACTTGGAGAATATTATTGGGTCTCTTATGGTTCCAACAAGCCCAAGATCCAAAGAAATGTCCATCGGATCCTCAAGATACTCCCCATTTTCAAAAATGGGTGGACTTGGTTCTAAACATGGAAAATCCTAGACCCACTTGGTTTAGAAGTTTCATACTTATGTGTGGCGACCAGGAGGGATTAAACTTCTAGTAGAACTACGGGTGGATCTACACCTATGTCGTATTTCTGAGGTGGAAATACGTCGTTTTTCCTAAATATTCAAATGTGGTGTGGTATTAAACTTCTAGTAGAACTGTATATCGATCACTCAAAACAGAAAGTACTTGCTTAATTTGTATATTATTTATTTATTCAAACTTGGTTGGATTCCGACGCAACTACTAACATTGATTAGTGTTTCATAACAGAATTGTCTAAGCTCTCAAAAACCAACTGAAACTAAAAAAACATGTTCATGTGGCTAATAGAACTTCGGTTACTAAAAAAAGCAAAAATATAAAAAATGTGAAGTCATAGAATTCCTAATTTCCCTCCTTTTTTTAGTGTTCCATATGCATTTTTTAGGGATAACCTTGTGATTTTCCTTCCTCAAGAAGAGAAGAAAATTCTTTCTATATAACAATAGGATAATTACATACATAAATCATTCCATCGAGACACAAGAAAGAGCCAAAAGAAAAACAAAGAAAAATGTCCAAGAGTGTCAATGGTGGTGGCTCCGTCGCTCTTTTCCTGATTTGTTTATTCATTTCGATAGGTAATTTATATTATAATATAAGAATCCCACCAATTCGTTAATTGTTGTGTTTATGATTATTGTGTATTTTAAAATTTAATTTGGTAACCTTTAGCATCTTTAAAAAAACAAAACAAAATATTATTGATCAACAACAAACACAAAAAAATATTACATTTTAATTTAAAGTTTTAGGTTTACATTTCGTATAACTCATTTATAAGAACATTAGTTAAATTTTTAAAAATTTAATATGTAAAAAAAAAAAAAAGCACTTATAATGCAAATTTTTGAATTCTTAAACAATCCAAACCCATGTAATTGGTGATTTTGTATACAATAGAATAGATTGTGTTTTTATTAGTTGACAACAAAACAAAACAAAAAATGATTTTGTTAAGATCATTTTTTTGTTAAAGGGTCTTCTTGAGTTTAAAATTAGGAAACTACATTATTATAAAAATAAATTATACATATTTAATCAAAATGATTATAATATTTCGTACTCAATATTTACTACTTTATCAGGAATGCTAAATGCTCAGGGAAAAACTCCTGCCTATCGAGGAAGTCCTGACCGTAAAAATCGTTATTGTTCAAAATATCCAAGCAAGTTGGCACCACCTAGCATCTGTACTAAACCAAATGCTGATGCGTTGTGCTACACGTCTTGCAAAAACGAAAGAAAGCTTCAAGGCAAATGTCTAATACATAAACTACAAAGTCCAAAGAAATTGTGCTACTGTTGGTATTATGATTCTGATGGGTCTGTGGATTGTTGGTAATAAATCTGATGAGAAATTCCTCTTCAATCGACTACTTAATATCGATAAATGTGTTTTTTTATTTCTCTTATTGTTTGTGGTTTTTTTATGCATGTAATAATGAAAGAAGTAATCGTCGGTTTGGCTTACTCTTCTTCACTAATAAAGATTTATTGTATTAGGTTATTTTCATTTTTCAGATTCTAAAAGCATGATTCTTATTTTAAAAATCTTTTATAATAATATAATTTAGAATAACATTGTTTTTTAGTGTAAAACAACTTTCTCGTCACATTACACTATCAAATCTTTATTATATAAAGTTTAATATTTCGTTTATGTAAACTCGGTACCCCCAGTTTGACTCACCGAACCGGTATAGGTGCTTATGCTGTTGACAAAAAAAAATAAGCTTAATATTTCAAAATTGCTAACTCACCTGAACGCGATACGTAACGTGTCACACGTTTCAAGTAAATCGTTCATATTATAATATGTGTAACAAGAATTTATAACTTTTTTTAAAAAAATTTACAATTGATTCATACTCCGAAAATATAAAGTTACTAAATTAAAAGAAAAATATATATAACTTATCTTAAAAGCCAAAATTAACAAAACAACAAAATAATAATAATAATAATAATGGTTCAGAAAATTTAATAACCGAGAAAGTTAAAGTTACTAAACAAAAACAGAAAATTTAAATTTATCCTAGAAGGAAAAGTTAAGAAAAGAAGGAAAAAAATTCATTAGTTTTTCTATTTAGGTTAAAAAAAATTAAGAAATGGATTATTAATCTTAAAAGAAAAATAATTCTAATTTCTCATTTGTATATAAACAATTTGGTAGTATGTCAATTACATACCAAAAAAAATCAAAAGTCCAATAATTGTTTCCAAAGCTATTTAGTGCATCCGCTCCACAAAATTCTACCTTCAAGGTATATATTTATTTTATCGGAAACTTTATTTCTAAATTTGTATATTATTTATTTTCACGGATGATTTAATTTTTTTTTTTACGGATTATAAAATATCTTAATATATAAAGCTAATTATTTCAAAGGATGATGTGGTCATCAGCCTTGATCAAACTAGACCAGACCAAGGAGACCGGATTGAAGCTGAACCGGAGGAAGAAGTGGAGTTCAAAGGAGAGCCAAACCGACTTAGTAAAGATTCTATTCGACCCGAGAAGACCAACAAACTTTGTTCAGCCCAGATGAAATCCAAGATCAACTGGTCCACCCCAATGACCACTTGGAATACATTCTTAGATAAACCAAAGAACGCCTCGAAGTGGAATCAGTCCAATTGGAGTTCAGACGAAAGAGTTATTCAATATACAAATCGGGTGATCCCCAACTTACATGATTTGGACATACACGGCTTAATTAGAAGTCTTCGACAAAACCATAAGGAATTAAGTTACAAATCCACTTGGTCTGGAATCTTGATTCATCAGAGACATACAGAAAATTAGATTTATGCCAATACCGGTTTTGGTTGGGAAGTTATTCACTTTACAAGTTGGCGGTCTAGGCCAAAGATCGTGTTACACAGCCCAACTTAGCAACGATCTCGATCCAGAACCACTTGGAGAATATTATTGGGTCTCTTATGGTTCCAACAAGCCCAAGATCCAAAGAAATGTCCATCGGATCCTCAAGATACTCCCCATTTTCAAAAATGGGTGGACTTGGTTCTAAACATGGAAAGTCCTAGACCCACTTGGTTTAGAAGTTTCATACTTATGTGTGGCGACCAGGAGGGATTAAACTTCTAGTAGAACTACGGGTGGATCTACACCTATGTCGTATTTCTGAGGTGGAAATACGTCGTTTTTCCTAAATATTCAAATGTGGTGTGGTATTAAACTTCTAGTAGAACTGTATATCGATCACTCAAAACAGAAAGTACTTGCTTAATTTGTATATTATTTATTTATTCAAACTTGGTTGGATTCCGACGCAACTACTAACATTGATTAGTGTTTCATAACAGAATTGTCTAAGCTCTCAAAAACCAACTGAAACTAAAAAAACATGTTCATGTGGCTAATAGAACTTCGGTTACTAAAAAAAGCAAAAATATAAAAAATGTGAAGTCATAGAATTCCTAATTTCCCTCCTTTTTTTTAGTGTTCCATATGCATTTTTTAGGGATAACCTTGTGATTTTCCTTCCTCAAGAAGAGAAGAAAATTCTTTCTATATAACAATAGGATAATTACATACATAAATCATTCCATCGAGACACAAGAAAGAGCCAAAAGAAAAACAAAGAAAAATGTCCAAGAGTGTCAATGGTGGTGGCTCCGTCGCTCTTTTCATGATTTGTTTATTCATTTCGATAGGTAATTTATATTATAATATAAGAATCCCACCAATTCGTTAATTGTTGTGTTTATGATTATTGTGTATTTTAAAATTTAATTTGGTAACCTTTAGCATCTTTAAAAAAACAAAACAAAATATTATTGATCAACAACAAACACAAAAAAAATATTACATTTTAATTTAAAGTTTTATGTTTACATTTCGTATAACTCATTTATAAGAACATTAGTTAAATTTTTAAAAATTTAATATGTAAAAAAAAAAAAAGGCACTTATAATGCAAATTTTTGAATTCTTAAACAATCCAAACCCATGTAATTGGTGATTTTGTATACAATAGAATAGATTGTGTTTTTATTAGTTGACAACAAAACAAAACAAAAAATGATTTTGTTAAGATCATTTTTTTGTTAAAGGGTCTTCTTGAGTTTAAAATTAGGAAACTACATTATTATAAAAATAAATTATACATATTTAATCAAAATGATTATAATATTTCGTACTCAATATTTACTACTTTATCAGGAATGCTAAATGCTCAGGGAAAAACTCCTGCCTATCGAGGAAGTCCTGACCGTAAAAATCGTTATTGTTCAAAATATCCAAGCAAGTTGGCACCACCTAGCATCTGTACTAAACCAAATGCTGATGCGTTGTGCTACACGTCTTGCAAAAACGAAAGAAAGCTTCAAGGCAAATGTCTAATACATAAACTACAAAGTCCAAAGAAATTGTGCTACTGTTGGTATTATGATTCTGATGGGTCTGTGGATTGTTGGTAATAAATCTGATGAGAAATTCCTCTTCAATCGACTACTTAATATCGATAAATGTGTTTTTTTATTTCTCTTATTGTTTGTGGTTTTTTTATGCATGTAATAATGAAAGAAGTAATCGTCGGTTTGGCTTACTCTTCTTCACTAATAAAGATTTATTGTATTAGGTTATTTTCATTTTTCAGATTCTAAAAGCATGATTCTTATTTTAAAAATCTTTTATAATAATATAATTTAGAATAACATTGTTTTTTAGTGTAAAACAACTTTCTCGTCACATTACACTATCAAATCTTTATTATATAAAGTTTAATATTTCGTTTATGTAAACTCGGTACCCCCAGTTTGACTCACCGAACCGGTATAGGTGCTTATGCTGTTGACAAAAAAAAATAAGCTTAATATTTCAAAATTGCTAACTCACCTGAACGCGATACGTAACGTGTAACATCCCGATTTCTTGTATATGCGGAGAGGCTTATAAGAATTGATTTGGCTACCTATGTCACCAAAGTGCACTTATCTTTTCGGGAACTTGTCCAGAGAGAACTCCAGAGTTAAGGGTGCTTGAGCTGGAGCAATTTAAGGATGGGTGACCTTCCGGGAAGTGATTCGCGGTATCGTGTGAGTGAGGACAAAACACGGGGAAAGATCACGTGGTGATTGCAGTGTCAGTAAACAAGTATTACAAGCCTCCCGGACTAACGCACCGGCCGTCGGACGAGGGTGGGCCCACGGGCCGGGAGATGTCGTTGGGGCCCACAGGTAGGGGCGGTCGGGGCGTTATAAGTGGTATCAGAGCCGAACCCAAACACGTGTGTGGAGTCAGGTGGGCCCACACCGTCTAGGGTGACGATCCTGGTGCGCAACGAGGACGTTGCGCTCTATGAGTGGGGGTGATTGTAACATCCCGATTTCTTGTATATGCGGAGAGGCTTATAAGAATTGATTTGGCTACCTATGTCACCAAAGTGCACTTACCTTTTCCGATCACTTGCCCGAAAGAACTCCAGAGTTAAGGGTGCTTGGGCTGGAGTAGTCTAAGGATGGGTGACCTTCCGGGAAGTGATTCGCGGTATCGTGTGAGTGAGGACAAAACACGGGGAAAGGTCACGTGGTGATTGCAGGGTCAGTAAACAAGTCTTACGAGCCTCCCGGACTAGCGCACCGGCCGTCGGACCAGGGTGGGGCCCACGTGCCGGGAGAGGGCATGGGGCCCAGGTAGGGGCGGTCGGGGCGTTATAAGTGGTATCAGAGCCGAACCCAAACACGTGTGTGAAGTCAGGTGGGCTCACACCGTCTAGGGTGACGATCCTGGTGCGCAACGAGGACGTTGCGCTCTATGAGTGGGGGTGATTGTAACATCCCGATTTCTTGTATATGCGGAGAGGCTTATAAGAATTGATTTGGCTACCTATGTCACCAAAGTGCACTTATCTTTTCGGGAACTTGTCCAGAGAGAACTCCAGAGTTAAGGGTGCTTGAGCTGGAGCAATTTAAGGATGGGTGACCTTCCGGGAAGTGATTCGCGGTATCGTGTGAGTGAGGACAAAACACGGGGAAAGATCACGTGGTGATTGCAGGGTCAGTAAACAAGTATTACAAGCCTCCCGGACTAACGCACCGGCCGTCGGACGAGGGTGGGCCCACGGGCCGGGAGATGTCGTTGGGGCCCACAGGTAGGGGCGGTCGGGGCGTTATATAACGTGTCACACGTTTCAAGTAAATCGTTCATATTATAATATGTGTAACAAGAATTTATAACTTTTTTTTAATAAATTTACAATTGATTCATACTCCGAAAATATAAAGTTACTAAATTAAAAGAAAAATATATATAACTTATCTTAAAAGCCAAAATTAACAAAACAACAAAATAATAATAATAATAATGGTTCAGAAAATTTAATAACCAAGAAAGTTAAAGTTACTAAACAAAAAAGGAAAAAACAGAAAATTTAAATTTATCCTAGAAGGAAAAGTTAAGAAAAGAAGGAAAAAAATTCATTAGTTTTTCCATTTAGGTTAAAAAAAATTAAGAAATGGATTATTAATCTTAAAAGAAAAATAATTCTAATTTCTCATTTGTATATAAACAATTGGTAGTATGTCAATTACATACCAAAAAAAATCAAAAGTCCAATAATTGTTTCCAAAGCTATTTAGTGCATCCGCTCCACAAAATTCTACCTTCAAGGTATATATTTATTTCATCGGAAACTTTATTTCTAAATTTGTATATTATTTATTTTCACGGATGATTTAATTTTTTTTTTTACGGATTATAAAATATCTTAATATATAAAGCTAATTATTTCAAAGGATGATGCGGTCATCAGCCTTGATCAAACTAGAACAGACCAAGGAGACCGGATTGAAGCTGAACCGGAGGAAGAAGTGGAGTTCAAAGGAGAGCCAAACCGACTTAGTAAAGATTCTATTCGACCCGAGAAGACCAACAAACTTTGTTCAGCCCAGATGAAATCCAAGATCAACTGGTCCACCCCAATGACCACTTGGAATACATTCTTAGATAAACCAAAGAACGCCTCGAAGTGGAATCAGTCCAATTGGAGTTCAGACGAAAGAGTTATTCAATATACAAATCGGGTGATCCCCAACTTACATGATTTGGACATACACGGCTTAATTAGAAGTCTTCGACAAAACCATAAGGAATTAAGTTACAAATCCACTTGGTCTGGAATCTTGATTCATCAGAGACATACAGAAAATTAGATTTATGCCAATACCGGTTTTGGTTGGGAAGTTATTCACTTTACAAGTTGGCGGTCTAGGCCAAAGATCGTGTTACACAGCCCAACTTAGCAACGATCTCGATCCAGAACCACTTGGAGAATATTATTGGGTCTCTTATGGTTCCAACAAGCCCAAGATCCAAAGAAATGTCCATCGGATCCTCAAGATACTCCCCATTTTCAAAAATGGGTGGACTTGGTTCTAAACATGGAAAGTCCTAGACCCACTTGGTTTAGAAGTTTCATACTTATGTGTGGCGACCAGGAGGGATTAAACTTCTAGTAGAACTACGGGTGGATCTACACCTATGTCGTATTTCTGAGGTGGAAATACGTCGTTTTTCCTAAATATTCAAATGTGGTGTGGTATTAAACTTCTAGTAGAACTGTATATCGATCACTCAAAACAGAAAGTACTTGCTTAATTTGTATATTATTTATTTATTCAAACTTGGTTGGATTCCGACGCAACTACTAACATTGATTAGTGTTTCATAACAGAATTGTCTAAGCTCTCAAAAACCAACTGAAACTAAAAAAACATGTTCATGTGGCTAATAGAACTTCGGTTACTAAAAAAAGCAAAAATATAAAAAATGTGAAGTCATAGAATTCCTAATTTCCCTCCTTTTTTTTAGTGTTCCATATGCATTTTTTAGGGATAACCTTGTGATTTTCCTTCCTCAAGAAGAGAAGAAAATTCTTTCTATATAACAATAGGATAATTACATACATAAATCATTCCATCGAGACACAAGAAAGAGCCAAAATAAAAACAAAGAAAAATGTCCAAGAGTGTCAATGGTGGTGGCTCCGTCGCTCTTTTCCTGATTTGTTTATTCATTTCGATAGGTAATTTATATTATAATATAAGAATCCCACCAATTCGTTAATTGTTGTGTTTATGATTATTGTGTATTTTAAAATTTAATTTGGTAACCTTTAGCATCTTTAAAAAAACAAAACAAAATATTATTGATCAACAACAAACACAAAAAAAATATTACATTTTAATTTAAAGTTTTATGTTTACATTTCGTATAACTCATTTATAAGAACATTAGTTAAATTTTTAAAAATTTAATATGTAAAAAAAAAAAAAAGCACTTATAATGCAAATTTTTGAATTCTTAAACAATACAAACCCATGTAATTGGTGATTTTTTATACAATAGAATAGATTGTGTTTTTATTAGTTGACAACAAAACAAAACAAAAAATGATTTTGTTAAGATCATTTTTTTGTTAAAGGGTCTTCTTGAGTTTAAAATTAGGAAACTACATTATTATAAAAATAAATTATACATATTTAATCAAAATGATTATAATATTTCGTACTCAATATTTACTACTTTATCAGGAATGCTAAATGCTCAGGGAAAAACTCCTGCCTATCGAGGAAGTCCTGACCGTAAAAATCGTTATTGTTCAAAATATCCAAGCAAGTTGGCACCACCTAGCATCTGTACTAAACCAAATGCTGATGCGTTGTGCTACACGTCTTGCAAAAACGAAAGAAAGCTTCAAGGCAAATGTCTAATACATAAACTACAAAGTCCAAAGAAATTGTGCTACTGTTGGTATTATGATTCTGATGGGTCTGTGGATTGTTGGTAATTAATCTGATGAGAAATTCCACTTCAAACGACTACTTAATATCGATAAATGTGTTTTTTTATTTCTCTTATTGTTTGTGGTTTTTTATGCATGTAATAATGAAAGAAGTAATCGTCGGTTTGGCTTACTCTTCTTCACTAATAAAGATTTATTGTATTAGGTTATTTTCATTTTTCAGATTCTAAAAGCATGATTCTTATTTTAAAAATCTTTTATAATAATATAATTTAGAATAACATTGTTTTTTAGTGTAAAACAACTTTCTCGTCACATTACACTATCAAATCTTTATTATATAAAGTTTAATATTTCGTTTATGTAAACTCGGTACCCCCAGTTTGACTCACCGAACCGGTATAGGTGCTTATGCTGTTGACAAAAAAAAATAAGCTTAATATTTCAAAATTGCTAACTCACCTGAACGCGATACGTAACGTGTCACACGTTTCAAGTAAATCGTTCATATTATAATATGTGTAACAAGAATTTATAACTTTTTTTTAATAAATTTACAATTGATTCATACTCCGAAAATATAAAGTTACTAAATTAAAAGAAAAATATATATAACTTATCTTAAAAGCCAAAATTAACAAAACAACAAAATAATAATGGTTCAGAAAATTTAATAACCGAGAAAGTTAAAGTTACTAAACAAAAAAGGAAAAAACAGAAAATTTAAATTTATCCTAGAAGGAAAAGTTAAGAAAAGAAGGAAAAAAATTCATTAGTTTTTCCATTTAGGTTAAAAAAATTAAGAAATGGATTATTAATCTTAAAAGAAAAATAATTCTAATTTCTCATTTGTATATAAACAATTGGTAGTATGTCAATTACATACCAAAAAAAATCAAAAGTCCAATAATTGTTTCCAAAGCTATTTAGTGCATCCGCTCCACAAAATTCTACCTTCAAGGTATATATTTATTTCATCGGAAACTTTATTTCTAAATTTGTATATTATTTATTTTCACGGATGATTTAATTTTTTTTTTACGGATTATAAAATATCTTAATATATAAAGCTAATTATTTCAAAGGATGATGCGGTCATCAGCCTTGATCAAACTAGACCAGACCAAGGAGACCGGATTGAAGCTGAACCGGAGGAAGAAGTGGAGTTCAAAGGAGAGCCAAACCGACTTAGTAAAGATTCTATTCGACCCGAGAAGACCAACAAACTTTGTTCAGCCCAGATGAAATCCAAGATCAACTGGTCCACCCCAATGACCACTTGGAATACATTCTTAGATAAACCAAAGAACGCCTCGAAGTGGAATCAGTCCAATTGGAGTTCAGACGAAAGAGTTATTCAATATACAAATCGGGTGATCCCCAACTTACATGATTTGGACATACACGGCTTAATTAGAAGTCTTCGACAAAACCATAAGGAATTAAGTTACAAATCCACTTGGTCTGGAATCTTGATTCATCAGAGACATACAGAAAATTAGATTTATGCCAATACCGGTTTTGGTTGGGAAGTTATTCACTTTACAAGTTGGCGGTCTAGGCCAAAGATCGTGTTACACAGCCCAACTTAGCAACGATCTCGATCCAGAACCACTTGGAGAATATTATTGGGTCTCTTATGGTTCCAACAAGCCCAAGATCCAAAGAAATGTCCATCGGATCCTCAAGATACTCCCCATTTTCAAAAATGGGTGGACTTGGTTCTAAACATGGAAAGTCCTAGACCCACTTGGTTTAGAAGTTTCATACTTATGTGTGGCGACCAGGAGGGATTAAACTTCTAGTAGAACTACGGGTGGATCTACAACTATGTCGTATTTCTGAGGTGGAAATACGTCGTTTTTCCTAAATATTCAAATGTAGTGTGGTATTAAACTTCTAGTAGAACTGTATATCGATCACTCAAAACAGAAAGTACTTGCTTAATTTGTATATTATTTATTTATTCAAACTTGGTTGGATTCCGACGCAACTACTAACATTGATTAGTGTTTCATAACAGAATTGTCTAAGCTCTCAAAAACCAACTGAAACTAAAAAAAACATGTTCATGTGGCTAATAGAACTTCGGTTACTAAAAAAAGCAAAAATATAAAAAATGTGAAGTCATAGAATTCCTAATTTCCCTCCTTTTTTTTAGTGTTCCATATGCATTTTTTAGGGATAACCTTGTGATTTTCCTTCCTCAAGAAGAGAAGAAAATTCTTTCTATATAACAATAGGATAATTACATACATAAATCATTCCATCGAGACACAAGAAAGAGCCAAAATAAAAACAAAGAAAAATGTCCAAGAGTGTCAATGGTGGTGGCTCCGTCGCTCTTTTCCTGATTTGTTTATTCATTTCGATAGGTAATTTATATTATAATATAAGAATCCCACCAATTCGTTAATTGTTGTGTTTATGATTATTGTGTATTTTAAAATTTAATTTGGTAACCTTTAGCATCTTTAAAAAAACAAAACAAAATATTATTGATCAACAACAAACACAAAAAAAATATTACATTTTAATTTAAAGTTTTATGTTTACATTTCGTATAACTCATTTATAAGAACATTAGTTAAATTTTTAAAAATTTAATATGTAAAAAAAAAAAAAAGCACTTATAATGCAAATTTTTGAATTCTTAAACAATCCAAACCCATGTAATTGGTGATTTTGTATACAATAGAATAGATTGTGTTTTTATTAGTTGACAACAAAACAAAACAAAAAAATGATTTTGTTAAGATCATTTTTTTGTTAAAGGGTCTTCTTGAGTTTAAAATTAGGAAACTACATTATTATAAAAATAAATTATACATATTTAATCAAAATGATTATAATATTTCGTACTCAATATTTACTACTTTATCAGGAATGCTAAATGCTCAGGGAAAAACTCCTGCCTATCGAGGAAGTCCTGACCGTAAAAATCGTTATTGTTCAAAATATCCAAGCAAGTTGGCACCACCTAGCATCTGTACTAAACCAAATGCTGATGCGTTGTGCTACACGTCTTGCAAAAACGAAAGAAAGCTTCAAGGCAAATGTCTAATACATAAACTACAAAGTCCAAAGAAATTGTGCTACTGTTGGTATTATGATTCTGATGGGTCTGTGGATTGTTGGTAATTAATCTGATGAGAAATTCCACTTCAAACGACTACTTAATATCGATAAATGTGTTTTTTTATTTCTCTTTTAATTTGTGGTTTTTTTATGCATGTAATAATGAAAGAAGTAATCGTCGGTTTGGCTTACTCTTCTTCACTAATAAAGATTTATTGTATTAATTGATTTTCATTTTTCAGATTCTAAAAGCATGATTCTTATTTTAAAAATCTTGTATAATAATATAATTTAGAATAACATTATTTTTAGTGTAAAACAACTTTCTCGTCACATTACACTATCAAATCTTTATTATATAAAGTTTAATATTTCGTTTATGTAAACTCGGTACCCCCAGTTTGACTCACCGAACCGGTATAGGTGCTTATGCTGTTGACAAAAAAAAATAAGCTTAATATTTCAAAATTGCTAACTCACCTGAACGCGATACGTAACGTGTCACACGTTTCAAGTAAATCGTTCATATTATAATATGTGTAACAAGAATTTATAACTTTTTTTTAATAAATTTACAATTGATTCATACTCCGAAAATATAAAGTTACTAAATTAAAAGAAAAATATATATAACTTATCTTAAAAGCCAAAATTAACAAAACAACAAAATAATAATAATAATAATAATGGTTCAAAAAATTTAATAACCGAGAAAGTTAAAGTTACTAAACAAAAAAGGAAAAAACAGAAAATTTAAATTTATCCTAGAAGGAAAAGTTAAGAAAAGAAGGAAAAAAATTCATTAGTTTTTCCATTTAGGTTAAAAAAAATTAAGAAATGGATTATTAATCTTAAAAGAAAAATAATTCTAATTTCTCATTTGTATATAAACAATTTGGTAGTATGTCAATTACATACAAAAAAAAAATCAAAAGTCCAATAATTGTTTCCAAAGCTATTTAGTGCATCCGCTCCACAAAATTCTACCTTCAAGGTATATATTTATTTCATCGGAAACTTTATTTCTAAATTTGTATATTATTTATTTTCACGGATGATTTAATTTTTTTTTTTTACGGATTATAAAATATCTTAATATATAAAGCTAATTATTTCAAAGGATGATGCGGTCATCAGCCTTGATCAAACTAGACCAGACCAAGGAGACCGGATTGAAGCTGAACCGGAGGAAGAAGTGGAGTTCAAAGGAGAGCCAAACCGACTTAGTAAAGATTCTATTCGACCCGAGAAGACCAACAAACTTTGTTCAGCCCAGATGAAATCCAAGATCAACTGGTCCACCCCAATGACCACTTGGAATACATTCTTAGATAAACCAAAGAACGCCTCGAAGTGGAATCAGTCCAATTGGAGTTCAGACGAAAGAGTTATTCAATATACAAATCGGGTGATCCCCAACTTACATGATTTGGACATACACGGCTTAATTAGAAGTCTCCGACAAAACCATAAGGAATTAAGTTACAAATCCACTTGGTCTGGAATCTTGATTCATCAGAGACATACAGAAAATTAGATTTATGCCAATACCGGTTTTGGTTGGGAAGTTATTCACTTTACAAGTTGGCAGTCTAGGCCAAAGATCGTGTTACACAACCCAACTTAGCAACGATCTCGATCCAGAACCACTTGGAGAATATTATTGGGTCTCTTATGGTTCCAACAAGCCCAAGATTCAAAGAAATGTCCATCGGATCCTCAAGATACTCCCCATTTTCAAAAATGGGTGGACTTGGTTCTAAACATGGAAAGTCCTAGACCCACTTGGTTTAGAAGTTTCATACTTATGTGTGGCGACCAGGAGGGATTAAACTTCTAGTAGAACTACGGGTGGATCTACACCTATGTCGTATTTCTGAGGTGGAAATACGTCGTTTTTCCTAAATATTCAAATGTGGTGTGGTATTAAACTTCTAGTAGAACTGTATATCGATCACTCAAAACAGAAAGTACTTGCTTAATTTGTATATTATTTATTTATTCAAACTTGGTTGGATTCCGACGCAACTACTAACATTGATTAGTGTTTCATAACAGAATTGTCTAAGCTCTCAAAAACCAACTGAAACTAAAAAAACATGTTCATGTGGCTAATAGAACTTCGGTTACTAAAAAAAGCAAAAATATAAAAAATGTGAAGTCATAGAATTCCTAATTTCCCTCCTTTTTTTAGTGTTCCATATGCATTTTTTAGGGATAACCTTGTGATTTTCCTTCCTCAAGAAGAGAAGAAAATTCTTTCTATATAACAATAGGATAATTACATACATAAATCATTCCATCGAGACACAAGAAAGAGCCAAAAGAAAAACAAAGAAAAATGTCCAAGAGTGTCAATGGTGGTGGCTCCGTCGCTCTTTTCCTGATTTGTTTATTCATTTCGATAGGTAATTTATATTATAATATAAGAATCCCACCAATTCGTTAATTGTTGTGTTTATGATTATTGTGTATTTTAAAATTTAATTTGGTAACCTTTAGCATCTTTAAAAAAACAAAACAAAATATTATTGATCAACAACAAACACAAAAAAAATATTACATTTTAATTTAAAGTTTTATGTTTACATTTCGTATAACTCATTTATAAGAACATTAGTTAAATTTTTAAAAATTTAATATGTAAAAAAAAAAAAAAAAAGCACTTATAATGCAAATTTTTGAATTCTTAAACAATCCAAACCCATGTAATTGGTGATTTTGTATACAATAGAATAGATTGTGTTTTTATTAGTTGACAACAAAACAAAACAAAAAATGATTTTGTTAAGATCATTTTTTTGTTAAAGGGTCTTCTTGAGTTTAAAATTAGGAAACTACATTATTATAAAAATAAATTATACATATTTAATCAAAATGATTATAATATTTCGTACTCAATATTTACTACTTTATCAGGAATGCTAAATGCTCAGGGAAAAACTCCTGCCTATCGAGGAAGTCCTGACCGTAAAAATCGTTATTGTTCAAAATATCCAAGCAAGTTGGCACCACCTAGCATCTGTACTAAACCAAATGCTGATGCGTTGTGCTACACGTCTTGCAAAAACGAAAGAAAGCTTCAAGGCAAATGTCTAATACATAAACTACAAAGTCCAAAGAAATTGTGCTACTGTTGGTATTATGATTCTGATGGGTCTGTGGATTGTTGGTAATTAATCTGATGAGAAATTCCACTTCAAACGACTACTTAATATCGATAAATAAGTTTTTTTATTTCTCTTTTAATTTGTGGTTTTTTTATGCATGTAATAATGAAAGAAGTAATCGTCGGTTTGGCTTGCTCTTCTTCACTAATAAAGATTTATTGTATTAATTGATTTTCATTTTTCAGATTCTAAAAGCATGATTCTTATTTAAAAAAACTTTTATAATAATATAATTTAGAATAACGTTGTTTTTTTAGTGTAAAACAACTTTTTTTGTCACATTACACTATCAAATCTTTATTATATAAAGCTTAATATTTCAAAATTGCTAACTCACCTGAAGGCGACACGTTTCAAGTAAATCTTTCAGATTCTAATATGTGTAAAAAGAATTTCTAATTTTTTTATATAAATTTACAATTGATTCATACTCCGAAAATATAAAGTTACTAAATTAAAAGAAAAAAAATATATAACTTATCTTAAAAGCCAAAATTAACAAAAAATAATAATAATAATAATGGTTCAGAAAATTTAATAACCGAGAAAGTTAAAGTTACTAAACAAAAAAGGAAAAAACAGAAAATTTAAATTTATCCTAGAAGGAAAAGTTAAGAAAAGAAGGAAAAAACTTCATTAGTTTTTCCATTTAGGTTAAAAAAAATTAAGAAATGGATTATTAATCTCAAAAGAAAAATAATTCTAATTTCTCATTTGTATATAAACAATTGGTAGTATGTCAATTACATACCAAAAAAAATCAAAAGTCCAATAATTGTTTCCAAAGCTATTTAGTGCATCCGCTCCACAAAATTCTACCTTCAAGGTATATATTTATTTCATCGGAAACTTTATTTCTAAATTTGTATATTATTTATTTTCACGGATGATTTAATTTTTTTTTTTTACGGATTATAAAATATCTTAATATATAAAGCTAATTATTTCAAAGGATGATGCGGTCATCAGCCTTGATCAAACTAGACCAGACCAAGGAGACCGGATTGAAGCTGAACCGGAGGAAGAAGTGGAGTTCAAAGGAGAGCCAAACCGACTTAGTAAAGATTCTATTCGACCCGAGAAGACCAACAAACTTTGTTCAGCCCAGATGAAATCCAAGATCAACTGGTCCACCCCAATGACCACTTGGAATACATTCTTAGATAAACCAAAGAACGCCTCGAAGTGGAATCAGTCCAATTGGAGTTCAGACGAAAGAGTTATTCAATATACAAATCGGGTGATCCCCAACTTACATGATTTGGACATACACGGCTTAATTAGAAGTCTTCGACAAAACCATAAGGAATTAAGTTACAAATCCACTTGGTCTGGAATCTTGATTCATCAGAGACATACAGAAAATTAGATTTATGCCAATACCGGTGATGGTTGGGAAGTTATTCACTTTACAAGTTGGCGGTCTAGGCCAAAGATCGTGTTACACAGCCCAACTTAGCAACGATCTCGATCCAGAACCACTTGGAGAATATTATTGGGTCTCTTATGGTTCCAACAAGCCCAAGATCCAAAGAAATGTCCATCGGATCCTCAAGATACTCCCCATTTTCAAAAATGGGTGGACTTGGTTCTAAACATGGAAAGTCCTAGACCCACTTGGTTTAGAAGTTTCATACTTATGTGTGGCGACCAGGAGGGATTAAACTTCTAGTAGAACTACGGGTGGATCTACACCTATGTCGTATTTCTGAGGTGGAAATACGTCGTTTTTCCTAAATATTCAAATGTGGTGTGGTATTAAACTTCTAGTAGAACTGTATATCGATCACTCAAAACAGAAAGTACTTGCTTAATTTGTATATTATTTATTTATTCAAACTTGGTTGGATTCCGACGCAACTACTAACATTGATTAGTGTTTCATAACAGAATTGTCTAAGCTCTCAAAAACCAACTGAAACTAAAAAAACATGTTCATGTGGCTAATAGAACTTCGGTTACTAAAAAAAGCAAAAATATAAAAATTGTGAAGTCATAGAATTCCTAATTTCCCTCCTTTTTTTTAGTGTTCCATATGCATTTTTTAGGGATAACCTTGTGATTTTCCTTCCTCAAGAAGAGAAGAAAATTCTTTCTATATAACAATAGGATAATTACATACATAAATCATTCCATCGAGACACAAGAAAGAGCCAAAAGAAAAACAAAGAAAAATGTCCAAGAGTGTCAATGGTGGTGGCTCCGTCGCTCTTTTCCTGATTTGTTTATTCATTTCGATAGTTAATTTATATTATAATATAAGAATCATACCAATTCGTTAATTGTTGTGTTTATGATTATTGTGTATTTTAAAATTTAATTTGGTAACCTTTAGCATCTTTAAAAAAACAAAACAAAATATTATTGATCAACAACAAACACAAAAAAAATATTACATTTTAATTTAAAGTTTTATGTTTACATTTCGTATAACTCATTTATAAGAACATTAGTTAAATTTTTAAAAATTTAATATGTAAAAAAAAAAAAAGCACTTATAATGCAAATTTTTGAATTCTTAAACAATCCAAACCCATGTAATTGGTGATTTTGTATACAATAGAATAGATTGTGTTTTTATTTGTTGACAACAAAACAAAACAAAAAATGATTTTGTTAAGATCATTTTTTTGTTAAAGGGTCTTCTTGAGTTTAAAATTAGGAAACTACATTATTATAAAAATAAATTATACATATTTAATCAAAATGATTATAATATTTCGTACTCAATATTTACTACTTTATCAGGAATGCTAAATGCTCAGGGAAAAACTCCTGCCTATCGAGGAAGTCCTGACCGTAAAAATCGTTATTGTTCAAAATATCCAAGCAAGTTGGCACCACCTAGCATCTGTACTAAACCAAATGCTGATGCGTTGTGCTACACGTCTTGCAAAAACGAAAGAAAGCTTCAAGGCAAATGTCTAATACATAAACTACAAAGTCCAAAGAAATTGTGCTACTGTTGGTATTATGATTCTGATGGGTCTGTGGATTGTTGGTAATAAATCTGATGAGAAATTCCTCTTCAATCGACTACTTAATATCGATAAATGTGTTTTTTTATTTCTCTTATTGTTTGTGGTTTTTTATGCATGTAATAATGAAAGAAGTAATCGTCGGTTTGGCTTACTCTTCTTCACTAATAAAGATTTATTGTATTAGGTTATTTTCATTTTTCAGATTCTAAAAGCATGATTCTTATTTTAAAAATCTTTTATAATAATATAATTTAGAATAACATTGTTTTTTAGTGTAAAACAACTTTCTCGTCACATTACACTATCAAATCTTTATTATATAAAGTTTAATATTTCGTTTATGTAAACTCGGTACCCCCAGTTTGACTCACCGAACCGGTATAGGTGCTTATGCTGTTGACAAAAAAAAATAAGCTTAATATTTCAAAATTGCTAACTCACCTGAACGCGATACGTAACGTGTTACACGTTTCAAGTAAATCGTTCATATTATAATATGTGTAACAAGAATTTATAACTTTTTTTTAATAAATTTACAATTGATTCATACTCCGAAAATATAAAGTTACTAAATTAAAAGAAAAATATATATAACTTATCTTAAAAGCCAAAATTAACAAAACAACAAAATAATAATAATAATAATAATGGTTCAGAAAATTTAATAACCGAGAAAGTTAAAGTTACTAAACAAAAAAGGAAAAAACAGAAAATTTAAATTTATCCTAGAAGGAAAAGTTAAGAAAAGAAGGAAAAAAATTCATTAGTTTTTCCATTTAGGTTAAAAAAATTAAGAAATGGATTATTAATCTTAAAAGAAAAATAATTCTAATTTCTCATTTGTATATAAACAATTGGTAGTATGTCAATTACATACCAAAAAAAATCAAAAGTCCAATAATTGTTTCCAAAGCTATTTAGTGCATCCGCTCCACAAAATTCTACCTTCAAGGTATATATTTATTTCATCGGAAACTTTATTTCTAAATTTGTATATTATTTATTTTCACGGATGATTTAATTTTTTTTTTTTTACGGATTATAAAATATCTTAATATATAAAGCTAATTATTTCAAAGGATGATGCGGTCATCAGCCTTGATCAAACTAGACCAGACCAAGGAGACCGGATTGAAGCTGAACCGGAGGAAGAAGTGGAGTTCAAAGGAGAGCCAAACCGACTTAGTAAAGATTCTATTCGACCCGAGAAGACCAACAAACTTTGTTCAGCCCAGATGAAATCCAAGATCAACTGGTCCACCCCAATGACCACTTGGAATACATTCTTAGATAAACCAAAGAACGCCTCGAAGTGGAATCAGTCCAATTGGAGTTCAGACGAAAGAGTTATTCAATATACAAATCGGGTGATCCCCAACTTACATGATTTGGACATACACGGCTTAATTAGAAGTCTTCGACAAAACCATAAGGAATTAAGTTACAAATCCACTTGGTCTGGAATCTTGATTCATCAGAGACATACAGAAAATTAGATTTATGCCAATACCGGTTTTGGTTGGGAAGTTATTCACTTTACAAGTTGGCGGTCTAGGCCAAAGATCGTGTTACACAGCCCAACTTAGCAACGATCTCGATCTAGAACCACTTGGAGAATATTATTGGGTCTCTTATGGTTCCAACAAGCCCAAGATCCAAAGAAATGTCCATCGGATCCTCAAGATACTCCCCATTTTCAAAAATGGGTGGACTTGGTTCTAAACATGGAAAGTCCTAGACCCACTTGGTTTAGAAGTTTCATACTTATGTGTGGCGACCAGGAGGGATTAAACTTCTAGTAGAACTACGGGTGGATCTACACCTATGTCGTATTTCTGAGGTGGAAATACGTCGTTTTTCCTAAATATTCAAATGTGGTGTGGTATTAAACTTCTAGTAGAACTGTATATCGATCACTCAAAACAGAAAGTACTTGCTTAATTTGTATATTATTTATTTATTCAAACTTGGTTGGATTCCGACGCAACTACTAACATTGATTAGTGTTTCATAACAGAATTGTCTAAGCTCTCAAAAACCAACTGAAACTAAAAAAACATGTTCATGTGGCTAATAGAACTTCGGTTACTAAAAAAAGCAAAAATATAAAAAATGTGAAGTCATAGAATTCCTAATTTCCCTCCTTTTTTTTAGTGTTCCATATGCATTTTTTAGGGATAACCTTGTGATTTTCCTTCCTCAAGAAGAGAAGAAAATTCTTTCTATATAACAATAGGATAATTACATACATAAATCATTCCATCGAGACACAAGAAAGAGCCAAAAGAAAAACAAAGAAAAATGTCCAAGAGTGTCAATGGTGGTGGCTCCGTCGCTCTTTTCCTGATTTGTTTATTCATTTCGATAGGTAATTTATATTATAATATAAGAATCCCACCAATTCGTTAATTGTTGTGTTTATGATTATTGTGTATTTTAAAATTTAATTTGGTAACCTTTAGCATCTTTAAAAAAACAAAACAAAATATTATTGATCAACAACAAACACAAAAAAATATTACATTTTAATTTAAAGTTTTATGTTTACATTTCGTATAACTCATTTATAAGAACATTAGTTAAATTTTTAAAAATTTAATATGTAAAAAAAAAAAAAAAAAAGCACTTATAATGCAAATTTTTGAATTCTTAAACAATCCAAACCCATGTAATTGGTGATTTTGTATACAATAGAATAGATTGTGTTTTTATTAGTTGACAACAAAACAAAACAAAAAATGATTTTGTTAAGATCATTTTTTTGTTAAAGGGTCTTCTTGAGTTTAAAATTAGGAAACTACATTATTATAAAAATAAATTATACATATTTAATCAAAATGATTATAATATTTCGTACTCAATATTTACTACTTTATCAGGAATGCTAAATGCTCAGGGAAAAACTCCTGCCTATCGAGGAAGTCCTGACCGTAAAAATCGTTATTGTTCAAAATATCCAAGCAAGTTGGCACCACCTAGCATCTGTACTAAACCAAATGCTGATGCGTTGTGCTACACGTCTTGCAAAAACGAAAGAAAGCTTCAAGGCAAATGTCTAATACATAAACTACAAAGTCCAAAGAAATTGTGCTACTGTTGGTATTATGATTCTGATGGGTCTGTGGATTGTTGGTAATTAATCTGATGAGAAATTCCACTTCAAACGACTACTTAATATCGATAAATGTGTTTTTTTATTTCTCTTATAATTTGTGGTTTTTTTATGCATGTAATAATGAAAGAAGTAATCGTCGGTTTGGCTTGCTCTTCTTCACTAATAAAGATTTATTGTATTAGGTTATTTTCATTTTTCAGATTCTAAAAGCATGATTCTTATTTTAAAAATCTTTTATAATAATATAATTTAGAATAACATTGTTTTTTAGTGTAAAACAACTTTCTCGTCACATTACACTATCAAATCTTTATTATATAAAGTTTAATATTTCGTTTATGTAAACTCGGTACCCCCAGTTTGACTCACCGAACCGGTATAGGTGCTTATGCTGTTGACAAAAAAAAATAAGCTTAATATTTCAAAATTGCTAACTCACCTGAACGCGATACGTAACGTGTCACACGTTTCAAGTAAATCGTTCATATTATAATATGTGTAACAAGAATTTATAACTTTTTTTTAATAAATTTACAATTGATTCATACTCCGAAAATATAAAGTTACTAAATTAAAAGAAAAATATATATAACTTATCTTAAAAGCCAAAATTAACAAAACAACAAAATAATAATAATAATAATAATGGTTCAAAAAATTTAATAACCGAGAAAGTTAAAGTTACTAAACAAAAAAGGAAAAAACAGAAAATTTAAATTTATCCTAGAAGGAAAAATTAAGAAAAGAAGGAAAAAAATTCATTAGTTTTTCCATTTAGGTTAAAAAAAATTAAGAAATGGATTATTAATCTTATAAGAAAAATAATTCTAATTTCTCATCTCTATATAAACAATTTGGTAGTATGTCAATTACATACCAAAAAAAAAATCAAAAGTCCAATAATTGTTTCCAAAGCTATTTAGTGCATCCGCTCCACAAAATTCTACCTTCAAGGTATATATTTATTTCATCGGAAACTTTATTTCTAAATTTGTATATTATTTATTTTCACGGATGATTTAATTTTTTTTTTTACGGATTATAAAATATCTTAATATATAAAGCTAATTATTTCAAAGGATGATGCGGTCATCAGCCTTGATCAAACTAGACCAGACCAAGGAGACCAAATTGAAGCTGAACCGGAGGAAGAAGTGGAGTTCAAAGGAGAGCCAAACCGACTTAGTAAAGATTCTATTCGACCCGAGAAGACCCACAAACTTTGTTCAACCCAGATGAAATCCAAGATCAACTGGTCCACCCCAATGACCACTTGGAATACATTCTTAGATAAACCAAAGAACGCCTCGAAGTGAAATCAGTCCAATTGGAGTTCAGACGAAAGAGTTATTCAATATACAAATCGGGTGATCCCCAACTTACACGATTTGGACATACACGGCTTAATTAGAAGTCTCCGACAAAACCATAAGGAATTAAGTTACAAATCGACTTGGTCTGGAATCTTGATTCATCAGAGACATACAGAAAATTAGATTTATGCCAATACCGGTTTCGGTTGGGAAGTTATTCACTTTACAAGTTGGCGGTCTAGGCCAAAGATCGTGTTACACAGCCCAACTTAGCAACGATCTCGATCCAGAACCACTTGGAGAATATTATTGGGTCTCTTATGGTTCCAACAAGCCCAAGATCCAAAGAAATGTCCATCGGATCCTCAAGATACTCCCCATTTTCAAAAATGGGTGGACTTGGTTCTAAACATGGAAAGTCCTAGACCCACTTGGTTTAGAAGTTTCATACTTATGTGTGGCGACCAGGAGGGATTAAACTTCTAGTAGAACTACGGGTGGATCTACACCTATGTCGTATTTCTGAGGTGGAAATACGTCGTTTTTCCTAAATATTCAAATGTGGTGTGGTATTAAACTTCTAGTAGAACTGTATATCGATCACTCAAAACAGAAAGTACTTGCTTAATTTGTATATTATTTATTTATTCAAACTTGGTTGGATTCCGACGCAACTACTAACATTGATTAGTGTTTCATAACAGAATTGTCTAAGCTCTCAAAAACCAACTGAAACTAAAAAAACATGTTCATGTGGCTAATAGAACTTCGGTTACTAAAAAAAGCAAAAATATAAAAAATGTGAAGTCATAGAATTCCTAATTTCCCTCCTTTTTTTTAGTGTTCCATATGCATTTTTTAGGGATAACCTTGTGATTTTCCTTCCTCAAGAAGAGAAGAAAATTCTTTCTATATAACAATAGGATAATTGCATACATAAATCATTCCATCGAGACACAAGAAAGAGCCAAAAGAAAAACAAAGAAAAATGTCCAAGAGTGTCAATGGTGGTGGCTCCGTCGCTCTTTTCCTGATTTGTTTATTCATTTCGATAGGTAATTTATATTATAATATAAGAATCCCACCAATTCGTTAATTGTTGTGTTTATGATTATTGTGTATTTTAAAATTTAATTTGGTAACCTTTAGCATCTTTAAAAAAACAAAACAAAATATTATTGATCAACAACAAACACAAAAAAAATATTACATTTTAATTTAAAGTTTTATGTTTACATTTCGTATAACTCATTTATAAGAACATTAGTTAAATTTTTAAAAATTTAATATGTAAAAAAAAAAAAAGCACTTATAATGCAAATTTTTGAATTCTTAAACAATCCAAACCCATGTAATTGGTGATTTTGTATACAATAGAATAGATTGTGTTTTTATTAGTTGACAACAAAACAAAACAAAAAATGATTTTGTTAAGATCATTTTTTTGTTAAAGGGTCTTCTTGAGTTTAAAATTAGGAAACTACATTATTATAAAAATAAATTATACATATTTAATCAAAATGATTATAATATTTCGTACTCAATATTTACTACTTTATCAGGAATGCTAAATGCTCAGGGAAAAACTCCTGCCTATCGAGGAAGTCCTGACCGTAAAAATCGTTATTGTTCAAAATATCCAAGCAAGTTGGCACCACCTAGCATCTGTACTAAACCAAATGCTGATGCGTTGTGCTACACGTCTTGCAAAAACGAAAGAAAGCTTCAAGGCAAATGTCTAATACATAAACTACAAAGTCCAAAGAAATTGTGCTACTGTTGGTATTATGATTCTGATGGGTCTGTGGATTGTTGGTAATAAATCTGATGAGAAATTCCTCTTCAATCGACTACTTAATATCGATAAATGTGTTTTTTTATTTCTCTTATTGTTTGTGGTTTTTTTATGCATGTAATAATGAAAGAAGTAATCGTCGGTTTGGCTTACTCTTCTTCACTAATAAAGATTTATTGTATTAGGTTATTTTCATTTTTCAGATTCTAAAAGCATGATTCTTATTTTAAAAATCTTTTATAATAATATAATTTAGAATAACATTGTTTTTTAGTGTAAAACAACTTTCTCGTCACATTACACTATCAAATCTTTATTATATAAAGTTTAATATTTCGTTTATGTAAACTCGGTACCCCCAGTTTGACTCACCGAACCGGTATAGGTGCTTATGCTGTTGACAAAAAAAAATAAGCTTAATATTTCAAAATTGCTAACTCACCTGAACGCGATACGTAACGTGTCACACGTTTCAAGTAAATCGTTCATATTATAATATGTGTAACAAGAATTTATAACTTTTTTTTAATAAATTTACAATTGATTCATACTCCGAAAATATAAAGTTACTAAATTAAAAGAAAAATATATATAACTTATCTTAAAAGCCAAACTTAACAAAACAACAAAATAATAATAATAATAATAATGGTTCAAAAAATTTAATAACCGAGAAAGTTAAAGTTACTAAACAAAAAAGGAAAAAACAGAAAATTTAAATTTATCCTAGAAGGAAAAATTAAGAAAAGAAGGAAAAAAATTCATTAGTTTTTCCATTTAGGTTAAAAAAAATTAAGAAATGGATTATTAATCTTATAAGAAAAATAATTCTAATTTCTCATCTCTATATAAACAATTTGGTAGTATGTCAATTACATACCAAAAAAAAAAATCAAAAGTCCAATAATTGTTTCCAAAGCTATTTAGTGCATCCGCTCCACAAAATTCTACCTTCAAGGTATATATTTATTTCATCGGAAACTTTATTTCTAAATTTGTATATTATTTATTTTCACGGATGATTTAATTTTTTTTTTTACGGATTATAAAATATCTTAATATATAAAGCTAATTATTTCAAAGGATGATGCGGTCATCAGCCTTGATCAAACTAGACCAGACCAAGGAGACCAAATTGAAGCTGAACCGGAGGAAGAAGTGGAGTTCAAAGGAGAGCCAAACCGACTTAGTAAAGATTCTATTCGACCCGAGAAGACCCACAAACTTTGTTCAACCCAGATGAAATCCAAGATCAACTGGTCCACCCCAATGACCACTTGGAATACATTCTTAGATAAACCAAAGAACGCCTCGAAGTGAAATCAGTCCAATTGGAGTTCAGACGAAAGAGTTATTCAATATACAAATCGGGTGATCCCCAACTTACACGATTTGGACATACACGGCTTAATTAGAAGTCTCCGACAAAACCATAAGGAATTAAGTTACAAATCGACTTGGTCTGGAATCTTGATTCATCAGAGACATACAGAAAATTAGATTTATGCCAATACCGGTTTTGGTTGGGAAGTTATTCACTTTACAAGTTGGCGGTCTAGACCAAAGATCTTGTTACACAGCCCAACTTAGCAACGATCTCGATCCAGAACCACTTGGAGAATATTATTGGGTCTCTTATGGTTCCAACAAGCCCAAGATCCAAAGAAATGTCCATCGGATCCTCAAGATACTCCCCATTTTCAAAAATGGGTGGACTTGGTTCTAAACATGGAAAGTCCTAGACCCACTTGGTTTAGAAGTTTCATACTTATGTGTGGCAACCAGGAGATATTATTAGACGTCTAAGGGAAGGAGTCCAAAATCATATTCCCATGCACCAGAAACCACAGGATCAGGCGGATCCTCTTGCTAGTCTACTTTCCATATGTGGCTTCATTCACATCTTATGTCTTAAACCACCAACATCTATATTTTTGAAAC
Source organism: Eutrema japonicum (assembly GCA_030161315.1). Classification (NCBI taxonomy): domain Eukaryota; kingdom Viridiplantae; phylum Streptophyta; class Magnoliopsida; order Brassicales; family Brassicaceae; genus Eutrema; species Eutrema japonicum. Next base: position 56,638,451 of record BSQW01000011.1, read on the forward strand.
TACAGCAACTTTCAAAACTACGGGTGGATCTACACCTATGTCGTATTTCTGAGGTGGAAATACGTCGTTTTCCCTAAATATTCAAATGTGGTGTGGTATTAAACTTCTAGTAGAACTGTATATCGATCACTCAAAACAGAAAGTACTTGCTTAATTTGTATATTATTTATTTATTCAAACTTGGTTGGATTCCGACGCAACTACTAACATTGATTAGTGTTTCATAACAGAATTGTCTAAGCTCTCAAAAACCAACTGAAACTAAAAAAACATGTTCATGTGGCTAATAGAACTTCGGTTACTAAAAAAAGCAAAAATATAAAAAATGTGAAGTCATAGAATTCCTAATTTCCCTCCTTTTTTTTAGTGTTCCATATGCATTTTTTAGGGATAACCTTGTGATTTTCCTTCCTCAAGAAGAGAAGAAAATTCTTTCTATATAACAATAGGATAATTAGAGCGCGGTCGATTCTAGGACAGAGTCTAGCATAAGTGGGTTAGTGGGTACATCCATCCTTCCAACGCCTTGTCCTGCAGTAAGTCTGGATTTCTGTGATTGGGGTCTAAGTTAGCTTGCCGGCTAACTTAGTGTATTTGTTCTCACCTTGCAGATGAACACACGAGCTAATCGCAGAAGGCAAGGCGAGGGAGAGAACTCTGTTGAGGACTCTGGTGAAAATTCTGGTATTAACGCGGCAAGGAATGCCGGTCTGAGGAATGGAGAAATTCCAGTTAAGGGGAATCCAAACATTGCGGCAAATGCTGGGCATGCCGAGAACCTGAACACGGGTGCTACTGCCGCTGTTGCTGCTCCAGTGGGCTTGGAAGCAGTGTTGGGTCTGCTGACTCAAGTGTTGGCAAGATTGCAGGCTGTTGCGGCTGCTCCTGTGGCACCCCCGCTAGTTGTGCAACCTGTGCCACCACCGGTTGTGGAAGTTGAGGAAGGGATCGGTAATCCGAGAATCCCATCCTACCTTAAGGTGATGGATTATATGCAAAAGCTGGGGACGAAGTTCTTTTCTGGGGGAACTCAGCCTATCGAGGCGGATGGTTGGATTGATCGTTTGGAGAGAAACTTCGAATCCATCCGTTGTCCGGAGTAGTATAAGAAGGATATTGCCGTTCACTACCTGGAAGGTGACGCGCATATCTGGTGGCGTGGCGTGTCTGTTCAACCAAGGAACCGGTTGTGTTCGTGGGATGATTTCTGTGAATTGTTCCGCGCAAAATACTTTCCACCAGAAGTACATGATCGGATGGAATGTGCGTTTCTTGAGCTGCGTCAAGGAACAAAGTCGGTGCGGGCATATGAAGCTGAATTCAACGGTCTGAAAAGATATGCCGGCCGTGAACTGAGGAGTGAAAGGAAGCAAGTTAATCGGTTCATGCACGGGTTAAGGGTAGAACTCCGTGAGACCTGCCAGATTCGTGATTATGATACGCTGGCTGAACTTGTGGAAAAGGCGGCACAGTTGGAGAGTACCACTGCCGAGAAAACTAAGCTGGCTAGTAATGTTGCTGCTGGTCAGAGAAGGAATGTTCCTTCGGGGAAGCCGTCTGTGAATCGCATCATGGATTCAACCGGTGAAAAAGGGAACTCTCGTGCAAGCTGGCGTGCTTCTGGTGCATGTCTTCGTTGCGGGAGTATGGATCACAAGGTGCGTGATTGTCCAGAGGAAGATAAGAGGGGAAAGAAACAAGAGAACGTTTCTGAAGTAAGGGTTTGCTACCTTTGCGGTGAAACTGGGCATATAAAGCCGAATTGTCCGCAGCGGATGCAACAGGGACATCAATCTGGGAAAAGGCCAAGTGAAGGACTACCACCACCGCCGCCAAAGAGGCAGGCTGTAATGCCGCAGCTGTATTCAGTGGCTGACGAAACTGTGTCCGACCCTAGTTGTTCTCGTCCGATCACTGGTGAGTCCTATCACTCGCCTTAATTTATTTATGCGTGAAATAATTGTTGCGTGTTGCGTTAGTTTTAGCATTCTAGGTGAATGTGTAGGGACCCTTGCCATAGGTGGTGTGGCAACCCATGTTCTGTTTGATTCGGGAGCAACCAATTGCTTCGTGAATCCAGATATGATTGGGAAGGGTGAGTTCTGTAAGGAGTCCGGGGATAACTTTGGACTGGTTCAGGCAGCCGGAGGACAGTTCATGTTTACCCTCAGAAATGTCCGAAATGTATCCGTCTTGATTGGCTCCGTGAACATGCCAGCGGATCTAGAAATCTGCAAGGTAAAGTCTTATGACGTGATCCTTGGGATGGACTGGCTTGGGAAGTACAAGGCACACTTAGACTGTCATCGAGGGAGAGTGCGGTTTGAGACTGAGAAAGGAATCCTGGAGTTTCAAGGAATCAGACCGACCTCGGGAAGTCTAATTGTCTCGGCGGTTCAGGCGGAGCGTATGATGGAGAAAGGATGTGAGGCGTACTTAGCTACGATCACGACGGCGGAAGTTGGGCCGGATGTAGAGTTGACCTGCATCCCGGTTGTAAGAGAGTTTGAGGATGTGTTCAAAGCACTGAATGGTTTACCACCGCCACGTTCTGATCCGTTTACGATAGAGCTTGAGCCTGGAACAGCTCCGATCTCAAAGGCTCCGTATCGGATGGCACCGGCAGAAATGGCAGAGTTGAAGAAGCAGTTGGCTTAACTGTTAGAAAAAGGGTTTGTGAGAGCAAGCAGTTCACCGTGGGGCGCACCAGTGTTGTTTGTGAAAAAGAAGGATGGGAGTTTCCGACTTTGTATCGACTACCGTGGGCTGAACAGAGTCACTATAAAGAACAAGTACCCTCTTCCGCGGATAGATGAGTTATTGGATCAACTCAGAGGTACTACTTGGTTCTTTAAGATCGATCTGGCTTCAGGTTACCATCAGATTCCGATTGATGAATCAGATATCAGGAAGACCGCCTTCCGGACAAGGTATGGTCACTTTGAATTCGTTGTCATGCCATTCGGGCTGACTAATGCACCTGTGGTTTTCATGAAGCTCATGAACAACATCTTTAGAGACTGCCTGGATGAATTCGTAATCATCTTCATAGATGACATCTTAGTCTATTCAAAGAACCGAGAGGAGCATGTGGTTCACCTCAGGACGGTTATGAATAGACTGAGGGAATATAAGTTGTATGCTAAGCTTAGCAAATGCAGCTTTTGGCAAAGAGAGATTGGCTTCTTGGGTCATGTGGTCTCAGATAAGGGAGTATCTGTAGATCCGGAAAAGATCAAGGCAATCGCGGAATGGCCTAGACCTAAGAACGCCTCAGAAATAAGAAGTTTCCTTGGGTTAGCCGGGTATTACCGACGTTTTATTAAAGGCTTTGCGAGCATGGCTCAGCCAATGACTCGGCTAATGGGGAAGGACGTGCAGTATGCGTGGTCTGCTGACTGCGAGAAGAGTTTCTCTAAGCTAAAGGAAATGCTTACGAGTGCTCCGGTATTGGTTCTGCCTGAACCTAACCAGCCGTATGTGGTCTATACAGATGCATCACGGATGGGCTTGGGAAGCGTTTTGATGCAGCAAGGGAAAGTAATAGCTTATGCTTCGAGGCAGTTGAGGAAACATGAGCAAAATTATCCTACCCACGATTTGGAAATGGCAGCGGTAGTTTTCGCGTTGAAGATTTGGCGATCTTATCTTTATGGTGAGAAAGTGCAAGTCTTCACGGATCACAAAAGTCTGAAGTACATATTCACCCAGTCGGAGTTGAATATGAGGCAACGTAGATGGATGGAGTTCGTGGCAGACTACGATTTGGATATCGCCTACCATCCGGGAAAGGCAAATCTAGTTGCGGATGCACTGAGTCGAAAGAGGGTGGCGGCATCTTCGGAGAAAAATTTGGAGGAACTAGTCAGCATGGTTGGGACGTTGCGTCTTGCAGCCTTGACTGACGAAGTGGAACCGTTGGGCTTAGTTGCGGCAAATCGAGCAGATTTGCTAAGTCGGGTACGTTTGGCTCAGGAAAAAGACGGAATCCTTCTCAAGTTGGCGAAGAATGATAAGGCAGGATATCAAACTTCGAGCAATGGGACAGTTTTAGCTAATGGCCGAGTGTGTGTTCCCAGCGACAAGGATCTTCGGGAAGAAATCATTAAGGAAGCTCACCATTCTAAATTTGCGATTCACCCAGGGTCGACCAAGATGTATCGGGACTTAAAACGATACTATCATTGGGTCGGAATGAAGCGAGATGTGGCTAAGTGGGTTGCCGAATGCCAGACTTGTCAGATGGTTAAGACTGAACATCAGGTTCCGAGCGGACTGTTGCAGAGTCTGCCTATTCCAGAGTGGAAATGGGACATGATCACGATGGATTTTGTGACCGGCCTGCCAGTGTGCGGCAAGGTGAATTCAATTTGGGTAATAGTCGATAGACTGACTAAATCCGCGCACTTCCTGGCTGTTAACAAACATGATAAGGCAGATGCACTTGCGAAGATGTATGTAGAAGAGATCGTCAAGTTGCATGGAGTGCCGGCAAGTATTGTCTTCGATCGGGACTCGCGGTTCGCATCAGTCTTTTGGAAAGCTTTTCAGAAGCGTCTTGGAACCAGGGTCCATATGAGTACAGCTTATCACCCGCAAACAGATGGACAGTCCGAAAGAACGATCAGAACACTTGAGGATTTGCTGCGAGCTTGTGTTCTTGATTGGGGTGGACGATGGAAGGATTATTTGCCTTTGTCCGAGTTTTCGTACAATAATAGCTATCAAGCTAGTATTGGGATGTCTCCTTATGAAGCGCTGTATGGTCGGCCATGTCGTACACCGCTATGTTGGACCCAAGTGGGGGAGCGGAACATCTATGGCCGAGACTTTGTGGAAGAAACAACCGAAAGAATTAGAGTGTTGAAACTTAAGATGAAAGAAGCTCAGAATCGGCAAAAGAGTTATGCGGATAAGCGCCGGAAGGAATTAGAATTCCAAGTGGGAGATCTAGTTTTCGTTAAGATGGTTATCAACAAGGGTAAGGATCGAGCTGCCTTATCCGGGAAGTTGAAACCGCGGTACATGGGACCATATAAGATTCTAGAAAGAATCGGACCAGTGGCGTATAAGTTGGATTTACCGCAAGTATTGGAAGTATTCCATAACGTTTTCCATGTATCTTTGTTAAGGAAACGCGTAACACATGGAGAAAATGTTACCGCGGATCCACCACCGGATTTACAAGAGAACTGGACTATCGAGGGAAGACCAGTTCGGATTGTGGGAAAGAGAGTAAAACAGGCTGGCCGAAAGAAGATCAAAATGATCCAAGTTGTCTGGGATTGCGAAGGGGAAGAATATTTGACTTGGGAACCAGAAGAACGGATGAAAGAAAATTTTCCTAAGTGGTTTGAGAAGCAACCAAAGTTAAAGAAAGTTCCAGAAAAAGTCAGAGAGGTTCGAGGACGAATCTAGTCTAAGTGGAGGAGAGTTGTAACACCCGCGTTCCGTAATCTAGGCCAAAACGGGAAAATGGTTAAGGCCGAGAAAAGACATTCGAGACAGAGTTATTCCACTTAAGGATGAGAAATCAAGTGGAATTAGCTAAGGTAATTCGGATGTTCGAGGAAGCTAAGTTTAGCCGAGGAAGGTAGTAAGTCTGGGTGATTACCGGGCTAAAAACTGACCATGAAAACCGCAGGTGCATTAGTCAGCCCGAATGGCATGACAACGAATTCAAAGTGACCATACCTTGTCCGAAAGGCGGTCTTCCTGATGTCTGACTCATCAATCGGAATCTGATGGTAACCTGAAGCCAGATCGATCTTAGAGAACCAAGTAGCACCTCTGAGTTGATCCAATAACTCATCTATCCGCGGAAGAGGGTACTTGTTCTTTATAGTGACTCTGTTCAGCCAACGGTAGTCGATACAAAGTCGGAAACTCCCATCCTTCTTTTTCACAAACAACACCGGTGCGCCCCACGGTGAACTGCTTGCTCTCACAAACCCTTTTTCTAACAGTTCAGCTAACTGCTTCTTCAACTCTGCCATTTCTGCCGGTGCCATCCGATACGGAGCCTTTGAGATCGGAGCTGTTCCAGGCTCAAGCTCTATCGTAAACGGATCAGAACGTGGCGGTGGTAAACCATTCAGTGCTTTGAACACATCCTCAAACTCTCTTACAGCCGGGATGCAGCTCAACTCTACATCCGGCCCAACTTCCGCCGTCGTGATCGTAGCTAAGTACGCCTCACATCCTTTCTCCATCATACTCTCCGCCTGAACCGCCGAGACAATTAGACTTCCCGAGGTCGGTCTGATTCCTTGAAACTCCAGGATTCCCTTCTCAGTCTCAAGCCGCACTCTCCCTCGATGACAGTCTAAGTGTGCCTTGTACTTCCCAAGCCAGTCCATCCCAAGGATCACGTCATAAGACTTTACCTTGCAGATTTCTAGATCCGCTGGCATGTTCACGGAGCCAATCAAGACGGATACATTTCGGACTTTTCCGAGGGTAAACATGAACTGTCCACCGGCTGCCTGAACCAGTCCAAAGTTATCCCCGGACTCCTTACAGAACTTATAACGCCCCGACCGCCCCTACCTGTGGGCCCCATGCCCTCTCTCGGCCCGTGGGCCCCACCCTTGTCCGACGGCCGGTGCGTTAGTCCGGGAGGCTTGTAATACTTGTTTACTGACCCTGCAATCACCACGTGATCTTTCCCCGTGTTTTGTCCTCACTCACACGATACCGCGAATCACTTCCCGGTAGGTCACCCATCCTTAAATTGCTCCAGCTCAAGCACCCTTAACTCTGGAGTTCTCTCTGGACAAGTCCCGAAAAGATAAGTGCACTTTGGTGACATAGGTAGCCAAATCAATTCTTATAAGCCTCTCTGCATATACAACAAATCGGGATGTTACAATCACCCCCACTCATAGAGCGCAACGTCCTCGTTGCGCACCAGGATCGTCACCCTAGACGGTGTGGGCCCACCTGACTCCACACACGTGTTTGGGTTCGGCTCTGATACCACTTATAACGCCCCGACCGCCCCTACCTGTGGGCCCCATGCCCTCTCTCGGCCCGTGGGCCCCACCCTTGTCCGACGGCCGGTGCGTTAGTCCGGGAGGCTTGTAATACTTGTTTACTGACCCTGCAATCACCACGTGACCTTTCCCCGTGTTTTGTCCTCACTCACACGATACCGCGAATCACTTCCCGGTAGGTCACCCATCCTTAAATTGCTCCAGCTCAAGCACCCTTAACTCTGGAGTTCTCTCTGGACAAGTTCCCGAAAAGATAAGTGCACTTTGGTGACATAGGTAGCCAAATCAATTCTTATAAGCCTCTCCGCATATACAAGAAACCGGGATGTTACAATCACCCCCACTCACAGAGCGCAACGTCCTCGTTGCGCACCAGGATCGTCACCCTAGACGGTGTGGGCCCACCTGACTCCACACACGTGTTTGGGTTCGGCTCTGATACCACTTATAAAACAACCGCACCCATTTTTTTTTTTTTTTTTTGCAATTAATTATTAAAATTCCAATAAATAATAATAACTAAACCTCACCAAATAATTTCCGGTTCAAGATTATAAATCCGACTAATCAAGATCATAAATTATTAAATAAAATAATCAAATAAACGACAAGTCTAGATCACCCCCTCTTCCTCGCCCTGATCCCACGGTCACACTTTCTCTTTTCCTTATTCCCGCACAGAAAGTTTCACGAGAAAATTCAGCAATTTTCTAGAACTCCCCGGGATGAATAACCTTCTATTAAACCACCGTGGAGGAGAGGAGGTCGCGTCCCGGCTTGGCTCACGGCGATCCACTCACTCGCTTTCTCTTGATCTCTCACCACGCAGCAATCGTGACGGCTAGGTCAACGCACGCACAAGGTTGGAGAGGGAGATGCATACGGCGATACATATGTGTTTTCAAGTTTCCCTTATTACACCAACCGGTCCTCGCACTTCCTCCTCTTCCGAAAGTTGACCCCAAACTTTCAGAATTATCAATTAAACCCACCCGGAAAAAATTGATTTACGCGAAATTAACCCCCAACTTCTAATTATTCAATTTCAACCTCAAAATTGAATTAGGGATGTTACAATTCTCCCCCACTAACATAGATTCGTCCTCGAATCTAACGTCCAACGAACATCCACAACATAGCACAACCGCTATTCCAACTCAGCGTCGCACGACCGCTCTTCCAACTCTACCAACAACGGTATCACGGCTCAACACCATAGTGCCATAGTTCCCTACTTGGTTTGGCCAACCACTCCAACACCCGGGAGTACAACGACTTCACGACCCAACACCATGGATCGGTCCGTCTAACGCATAGAGAGCCAGACAACGGCAATCTCTCTAGTGACCTGTCTCACCAATCAGGAATCACATCGAAACCCAACCGGCCAGGTACACTCGGCAGTGACTCACCAGTGCACTCCGATGCCGCTATATGGGGCCACCACCCCGTGCCAAACCAATCCGGAACTATCAGCCTTATGCGGCTACCAAACACCTAGTATCCGCACTCCCGCTATCGGACCACTACCACTAGTAGCCCGCCAACCCGTCTACTAATCCCCTAGTAAACCCACCACTCAACATATTCAATGAAAACACCTTTTTATTGAATAATCAAAAGCTCCAAAGTACATCGGTTAATTATAACACCATAAAAATAGACGAGTACAACAACGCAATAACTCCCAAAATCCCAACACCATGGTTACAACGATATGGAAACAACCCGGCTAACCCTCCAGTTTGCCGAACCACTTGGGAAATTTGCGCTTCAACTTCGCTTCCGGCTCCCAAGTCACCTCCTCGGCTCCATTGCAGTCCCACAGCACCTGCATCTCAGGAACCTTCTTCCTCCTGATCACTCTCACCCGACGATCTAGGACTCTCAGAGGCCTCGCCTCCACCACCATGCTCGGTGTCAAATCTGATGGCACCCCCGTGACCACCTGATCATCCTTGTGCAGACATTTCTTCAGCATCGACACATGGAACACCTTGTGAAATGCCTGCATAGACTCCGGCAACTCTAACCGATAAGCCACCGGTCCGACCCGCTCCAGCACCCTGACGGGACCCATATACCGTGGACTCAACTTCGTCTCGGAAATGGACCTGTTCGGACCCCTCAACATGGCCATTTTCAGGTAGACCAAATCGCCAACTGCGAACTCCAGCTCCTTCCTACGCCGATCTGCGTAGCTTTTCTGACGATCTTGAGCTTCCTTCATGTTCAACTTCACAATCCGGACCTTCTCAGTCGTCTCCTGCACAAAGTCAGCTCCCAACAGGCTCCTCTCCCCCACTTGTGTCCAACATAACGGGGTCCTGCAAGGCCTACCATACAACGCCTCAAATGGTGCCATACCGATACTAGCCTGGTAGCTGTTATTGTACGCAAACTCCACTAGATTTAGATGATCCGCCCAATGTCCACCCCAATCCAACACACACATCCTCAACAGATCCTCCAACGTCTGGATAGTCCTCTCCGACTGCCCATCGGTCTGGGGATGATAAGCTGTACTCATGTGTACCTTAGTGCCCATCTCCTTCTGGAAAGCGCCCCAGAACAGTGAGGAGAACTTCGGATCTCGATCTGACACTATACTCACCGGTACCCCATGCAGCTTCACAATCTCCCTGACGTACCTCTTGGCCAACACTTCCGCACCGTCGGTTTTTTTTATGGCCAAGAAGTGCGCAGACTTGGTCAACCTATCGACGATGACCCAAATAGCGTCATTGGTTCGCGAAACCGGCAGACCCACCACGAAATCCATGGTGATCATGTCCCACTTCCACTCCGGAATGGGTAAACTCCTCAACAACCCGCTCGGAACCTGATGCTCAGCCTTCACCAACTGACAGGTATCACACCCCGCAACCCAGTTGGCAACATCCTTCTTCATCCCTACCCAATGGTAATACCGTTTGAGGTCACGGTACATCTTGGTAGCTCCGGGATGAATAGAGAAACGGCTCTGATGTGCTTCCCTCAGGATTTCCTGCCTCAGCACTTCGTCCTTCGGTACACACACCCTGCCCCTCAAAAGGATCGTTCCATTGCTGGATAACTCATACTCAGACCGCTCTGCCCTGCCAGCCTGCATTAATTCCGCATCCAACTGCTGTGCTACCCGCACCCTAGTCAGAATGTCCGCCTGATCCACCGCCTCTAAACCCAACGGCTCAGGTTCCTCAGACACAGCACACAGTCTCAGGGCACTCACCATGCCTACCAACGCCTCTGTATCTCGCTCAGTGTCTAAAATAACCCGCTTCCTGCTCAAAGCATCGGCTACAAGATTCGCTTTACCGGGATGGTAAGCTATCTCCAGGTCATAATCCGCAACAAGCTCCATCCATCGCCTCTGTCGCAGATTCAGCTCCGGCTGGGTAAAGATGTACTTCAGACTTTTGTGGTCTGTGAACACCTGAACCTTACCGCCATACAGATAAGACCTCCAGATCTTCAATGCAAACACCACTGCAGCCATCTCAAGATCGTGAGTAGGATAGTTGCATTCATGTTTCCTCAGCTGCCTGGAAGCATATGCGATTACCTTACCCTGCTGCATCAATACACAACCCAGCCCCAGCCTGGACGCGTCTGTGAACACAACATATGGCTCATCCTGCTTAGGCAAGGCTAACACCGGAGTACTCACCAGCATCTCCTTGAGCTTCACAAAGCTCTCCTCACACTGGTCCGACCACACGAAAGGAACGTCCTTCCCGGTCAACTTGGTCATGGCCTGCGCCATACTAGCAAACCCCTTGACGAACCTCCTGTAATAACCCGCCAGGCCCAGAAAACTGCGAATCTCCGAGGCATTCTTCGGTCTCGGCCACTCCTCAATCGAGCGAATCTTCTCCGGATCCACTGAAACACCACGATCAGATACGACGTGCCCCAGAAATCCGATCTCCCGCTGCCAGAAACTACACTTGCTCAGCTTAGCGAACAACTTCTGCTCCCGTAGCTTCTCCAGAACTTTCCTCAGGTGAACCATGTGCTCCTCAGGACTCTTCGAATACACTAGAATGTCGTCGATGAAAATGATGACGAACTCATCCAGATACTCCTGGAACACGCCTTTCATCAACCTCATGAACGCATCCGGTGCATTCGTCAACCCAAACGGCATCACCACAAACTCGTAGTGCCCGTATCTCGTCCTGAAAGCCGTCTTCCTGATGTCCGTCTCCGCTATCGGGATCTGATGATAACCCGATGCCAAATCAATCTTAGAGAACCACGAAGCACCCTGCAACTGATCTAACAACTCATCGATCCTCGGTAATGGGTACTTGTTCTTCACAGTAACCCGGTTCAGCCCCCGATAATCAATGCACAACCGGAAGCTCCCATCCTTCTTCTTGACGAACAGTACCGGTGCACCCCACGGAGAACTGCTCGGTCTAATGAAACCCTTTTCCAACAACTCCTCGAGCTGCTTCTTAAGCTCAGCCATCTCCGCTGGAGCCATCCTGTAAGGAGCCTTAGACAACGGGGTCGTCCCCGGCTCTAACTCAATGGTAAAAGGATCCGACCTGGATGGTGGTAACCCGCTCAACTGCTGGAACACATCCTCGAACTCCCAGACCACCTCAATATCCCGCACCGCTGACTCCCCAACCTCCCCAGGTATCGAAATGGTAGCCAAATAGGCCTCACAACCCTGCTCGATCAAACGCTCCGCTTGGACCGCGGAAACGACGATGCCTCCCGGCACCGGTCTCACTCCCTGATAAACCAGTCTTCTGTTAGCATGCTCGAAAACCACACGACCCCGGTGACAATCCAAATGAGCCTTGAACTTTCCCAACCAGTCCATACCCAAAATGATGTCATAGAGTTCCACTGGGCACACTATCAAATCCGCTGGCATCAGCTCTCCGGCGATAAGAATGTCGACATTCTCCACACAGCCCTGAGTCCTCAACAAGCGACCCCCAGCAACTCTCACCACACCCGAGTGGTCCCCAAACACCTCTTGGATACCGCTCCCCGACACCCAATCCGGTGTGACAAAACTGTGGGACGCCCCGGAGTCAAACAACACATGTGACTCTACCCCAGCCACATTAAGGGTCCCTAAGCACGAAAAGGATTCACGGCAAATAGCAAACACCAATTACAGAGCGAGTAACTGAAATTACAATCAAACAAGAACATAATTAAGGTAACTAACCAGTAATCGGTCTGCTGCCGCTCGCCTCGCCTGACTCCGCGCCTATGGTGAACACCCTCGGTGCCACTGCGGCCCGTTTCGGAGGCGGTGCCTCGATCCTCACAAATGGCTGAGCCAACTTCGGACAATCCTTCCTGAGGTGACCGGGTTCCTTGCAATGAAAGCACACCGGGCCCCCTCGAGAACAATCCGCCACGCGATGTCCATGGGCTCCGCACCCGAAACAACGTGGCCCAGAACCCGCTTCCCTGGAAGTATCCTCCCACTTCCTCTTCTGTCCCTGCTGCTGACCAGACCTACCGCCCTTGCTCGGAGCAACACTCTGACTTTGAGGCCGTCGCGGAGCCTCTGGTACTGCAGCCTTTAAACTAGCCTCCTGCCTCATCCCCTCCTCAAGCTGCGCTGCACACTCCACCAGTTCGGATACCGACTCGAACTTGCGGACTATGCACCGATTCCTGAGATCGATACGCATACCTCGCATGAAAGCACCAATCAACTCATACTCGGTATCTGCACCCCGACCAGCAAACCGCTTCAGCCGGTTAAACTCGGCCTCGTACTCTCGGACCGAACGAATCCCCTGTGACAAGTACAGAAACTCCGCCTGTAACCTGTCGCGAGCCTCCCGCGGAAAATACTTGAGATCGAACTCCCTCCGGAACTCGTCCCAAGGCAACACTACTCCCGCCCTCCTCGCAGCAACACCCTGCCACCACTCATGTGCATCTCCCTCCAGATAATGCACCGCCAAGTCAACCCTATACTCTTCAGGGCATCTGATCGACTGGAAGTTCCTCTCCAACCTGGACCTCCACTCATCAGACTCAATCGGTCGAGCACCACCACTGAAAAACTTGGTGCCCAACCTCTGCATATGCTCCATCACCCTCAGGTACGACGGAACCACTGGCTCGGCCTCAGCAACCACTCCCGGAACTCCCGGAGCAACAACACCCGGCATCGCGGCAACCCCCTGTGGCGCCACTGGAGCTGGAGCCGGTACCACACCAGGTAACCTCTCCAAGAGCTGGGCCAACATGCCCAAAACAGCCGCCATCGGGTTCGGGCCCGCACCCGCCTGAGCACCACCCGGCGCCGGCATCGCACCATACACGGCCGCTGGCTCCGACTGACCTTCCCCCTCGGCGTGATCATACGCCCCCTGCTCCACCGTGACACTCTGCGTCACATTCGCAGCTGCTCTGCCACCCCTACCACCTCTGCCGCCACGGCCTGTTCTGCCGCCCCGACCACGGCCGCCACGACCACCCCGACCTCTGAGACCTTGCCCAACGCTATCAGAATCAACCATCTTCAATAACCACATGTTACTAATTGACAACAGCAATAGTAAAACAAACACGAGTCTTACCGTGGAATCTCATTGAAGGCTTGAAGAGGATGATCTAGAACTTCAAGCTCAACAATTGACTAACTCCCATAGACAGTTCTAATAGCGGAAATTTTTTTTAAAACCGTCCTAGAACCGTAAATGCTCTGATACCACTTATAACGCCCCGACCGCCCCTACCTGGGCCCCATGCCCTCTCTCGGCACGTGGGCCCCACCCTGGTCCGACGGCCGGTGCGTTAGTCCGGGAGGCTTGTAATACTTGTTTACTGACCCTGCAATCACCACGTGATCTTTCCCCGTGTTTTGTCCTCACTCACACGATACCGCGAATCACTACCCGGTAGGTCACCCATCCTTAAATTGCTCCAGCTCAAGCACCCTTAACTCTGGAGTTCTCTCTGGACAAGTTCCCGAAAAGATAAGTGCACTTTGGTGACATAGGTAGCCAAATCAATTCTTATAAGCCTCTCCGCATATACAAGAAACCGGGATGTTACAATCTTATAACGCCCCGACCGCCCCTACCTGGGCCCCATGCCCTCTCTCGGCACGTGGGCCCCACCCTGGTCCGACGGCCGGTGCGTTAGTCCGGGAGGCTTGTAATACTTGTTTACTGACCCTGCAATCACCACGTGATCTTTCCCCGTGTTTTGTCCTCACTCACACGATACCGCGAATCACTTCCCGGTAGGTCACCCATCCTTAAATTGCTCCAGCTCAAGCACCCTTAACTCTGGAGTTCTCTCTGGACAAGAAACCGGGATGTTACAATCACCCCCACTCATAGAGCGCAACGTCCTCGTTGCGCACCAGGATCGTCACCCTAGACGGTGTGAGCCCACCTGACTCCACACACGTGTTTGGGTTCGGCTCTGATACCACTTATAACGCCCCGACCGCCCCTACCTGTGGGCCCCAACGACATCTCCCGGCCCGTGGGCCCCACCCTCGTCCGACGGCCGGTGCGTTAGTCCGGGAGGCTTGTAATACTTGTTTACTGACCCTGCAATCACCACGTGACCTTTCCCCGTGTTTTGTCCTCACTCACACGCTACCGCGAATCACTTCCCGGAAGGTCACCCATCCTTATACTACTCCAGCCCAAGCACCCTTAACTCTGGAGTTCTTTCGGGCAAGTGATCGGAAAAGGTAAGTGCACTTTGGTGACATAGGTAGCCAAATCAATTCTTATAAGCCTCTCCGCATATACAAGAAACCGGGATGTTACAATCACCCCCACTCATAGAGCGCAACGTCCTCGTTGCGCACCAGGATCGTCACCCTAGACGGTGTGAGCCCACCTGACTCCACACACGTGTTTGGGTTCGGCTCTGATACCAAATTAAAACAACCGCACCCATTTTTTTTTTTTTGCAATTAATTATTAAAATTCCCATAAATAATAATAACTAAACCTCACCAAATAATTTCCGGTTCAAGATTATAAATCCGAATAATCAAGATCATAAATTACTAAATAAAATAATCAAATAAACGACAAGTCTAGATCACCCCCTCTTCCTCGCCCTGATTCCACGGTCACACTTTCTCATTTCCTGCATCAATTAAAATATAAGAGATGCATAAGTATTTCGACAAATACTTAGTGAGGCAATCCTCCCATCTACAGGCTAACAAATAATTAAGATAATTAATATAGACTATCACGAAAAATACCGAATAAATCAAACATTTCATGAAACACTCGATCTAGACCCTCCGAGATCGTAAACGGCCTATAATCACGAAATCACACCAATTATCAAAATTATTTAATTACGCCTATGGTCCTGCACTCACCTTATTCCCGCACAGAAAGTTTCACGAGAAAATTCAACAATTTTCTAGAACTCCCCGGGATGAATAACCTTCAATTAAACCACCTAAAATAACAAAATAATAAAATAATCAAAAAACAATCAAACGTAAGTTGATGATTGACGAACCGGTCTAAACCGGAAATCACTTCATCGCCTTCAACGCCGGAGCAACGACGTCCCGCCGGAGCTCACCACCGGACTTCACCACGGTCCAGCCCCGATCCACCATCCCGACTCCAAACCCACACCGGAGCTCACCACCGAAGCTCACCACCGGTCTAAATCCGATCCACAATCCCGATCCACAATCCCGACCGTATGAACTAACTACGGAGAGAGAGAGGTTTCTTACCGTGGAGGAGAGGAGGTCGCGTCCCGTCTTGGCTCACGGCGGTCACCCACTCGAGCTTTCTCAATCGTGACGGCTAGGTTAACGCACGCACAAGGTTGGAGAGGGAGATGCATACGGCGATACATATGTGTTTTCAAGTTTCACTTATTACACCAACCGGTCCTCGCACTTCCTCCTCTTCCGAAAGTTGACCCCAAACTTTCAGAATTATCAATTAAACCCACCCGGAAAAAATTGATTTACGCGAAATTAACCCCCAACTTCTAATTATTCAATTTCAACCTCAAAATTGAATTAGGGATGTTACAATTCTCCCCCACTAACATAGATTCGTCCTCGAATCTAACATCCAGCTAACAACCACAACATAGCACAACCGCTATTCCAACTCAACGTCGCACGACCGCTCTTCCAGCTCTACCAACAACGGTATCACGGCTCAACACCATAGTGCCATAGTCCCCTACTTGGTTTGGCCAACCACTCCAACACCCGGGAGTACAACGACTTCACGACCCAACACCATGGATCGGTCCGTCTAACGCATAGAGAGCCAGACAACGGCAATCTCTCTAGTGACCTGTCTCACCAATCAGGAATCACATCGAAACCCAACCGGCCAGGTACACTCGGCAGTGACTCACCAGTGCACTCCGATGCCGCTATATGGGGCCACCACCCCGTTCCAAACCAATCCGGAACTATCAGCCTTATGCGGCTACCAAACACCTAGTATCCGCACCCCGCTATCGGACCACTACCACTAGTAGCCCGCCAACCTGTCTACTAATCCCCTAGTAAACCCACCACTCAACATATTCAATGAAAACACCTTTTTATTGAATAGTCAAAAACTCCAAAGTACATCGATTAATTATAACACCATAAAAATAGACGAGTACAACAACGCAATAACTCTCAAAATCCCAACACCATGGTTACAACGATATGGAAACACCCGGCTAACCCTCCAGTTTGCCGAACCACTTGGGAAATTTGCGCTTCAACTTCGCTTCCGGCTCCCAAGTCACCTCCTCGGCTCCATTGCAGTCCCACAGCACCTGCATCTCAGGAACCTTCTTCCTCCTGATCACTCTCACCCGACGATCTAGGACTCTCAGAGGCCTCGCCTCCACCACCATGCTCGGTGTCAAATCTGATGGCACCCCCGTGACCACCTGATCATCCTTGTGCAAACATTTCTTCAGCATCGACACGTGGAACACCTTGTGAAATGCCTGCATAGACTCCGGCAACTCTAACCGATAAGCCACCGGTCCGACCCGCTCCAGCACCCTGACGGGACCCATATACCGTGGACTCAACTTCGTCTCGGAAATGGACCTGTTCGAACCCCTCAACATGGCCATTTTCAGGTAGACCAAATCGCCAACTGCGAACTCCAGCTCCTTCCTACGCCGATCTGCGTAGCTTTTCTGACGATCTTGAGCTTCCTTCATGTTCAACTTCACAATCCGGACCTTCTCAGTCGTCTCCTGCACAAAGTCAGCTCCCAACAGGCTCCTCTCCCCCACTTGTGTCCAACATAACGGGGTCCTGCAAGGCCTACCATACAACGCCTCAAATGGTGCCATGCCGATACTAGCCTGGTAGCTGTTATTGTACGCAAACTCCACTAGATTCAGATGATCCGCCCAATGTCCACCCCAATCCAACACACACATCCTCAACAGATCCTCCAACGTCTGGATAGTCCTCTCCGACTGCCCATCGGTCTGGGGATGATAAGCTGTACTCATGTGTACCTTAGTGCCCATCTCCTTCTGGAAAGCGCCCCAGAACAGCGAGGAGAACTTCGGATCTCGATCTGACACTATACTCACCGGTACCCCATGCAGCTTCACAATCTCCCTGACGTACCTCTTGGCCAACACTTCCGCACCGTCGGTCTTTTTTATGGCCAAGAAGTGCGCAGACTTGGTCAACCTATCGACGATGACCCAAATAGCGTCATTGGTTCGCGAAACCGGCAGACCCACCACGAAATCCATGGTGATCATGTCCCACTTCCACTCCGGAATGGGTAAACTCCTCAACAACCCGCTCGGAACCTGATGCTCAGCCTTCACCAACTGACAGGTATCACACCCCGCAACCCAGTTGGCAACATCCTTCTTCATCCCTACCCACTGGTAATACCGTTTGAGGTCACGGTACATCTTGGTAGCTCCGGGATGAATAGAGAAACGGCTCTGATGTGCTTCCCTCAGGATTTCCTGCCTCAGCACTTCGTCCTTCGGTACACACACCCTGCCCCTCAAAAGGATAGTTCCATTGCTGGATAACTCATACTCAGACCGCTCTGCCCTGCCAGCCTGCATTAATTCCGCATCCAACTGCTGTGCTACCCGCACCCTAGTCAGAATGTCCGCCTGATCCACCGCCTCTAAACCCAACGGCTCAGGTTCCTCAGACACGGCACACAGTCTCAGGGCACTCACCATGCCTACCAACGCCTCTGTATCTCGCTCAGTGTCTAAGATAACCCGCTTCCTGCTCAAAGCATCGGCTACAAGATTCGCTTTACCGGGATGGTAAGCTATCTCCAGGTCATAATCCGCAACAAGCTCCATCCATCGCCTCTGTCGCAGATTCAGCTCCGGCTGGGTAAAGATGTACTTCAGACTTTTGTGGTCTGTGAACACCTGAACCTTACCGCCATACAGATAAGACCTCCAGATCTTCAATGCAAACACCACTGCAGCCATCTCAAGATCGTGAGTAGGATAATTGCATTCATGTTTCCTCAGCTGCCTGGAAGCATATGCGATTACCTTACCCTGCTGCATCAATACACAACCGAGCCCCAGCCTGGACGCGTCTGTGAACACAACATATGGCTCATCCTGCTTAGGCAAGGCTAACACCGGAGTACTCACCAGCATCTCCTTGAGCTTCACAAAGCTCTCCTCACACTGGTCCGACCACACGAAAGGAACGTCCTTCCCGGTCAACTTGGTCATGGCCTGCGCCATACTAGCAAACCCCTTGACGAACCTCCTGTAATAACCCGCCAGACCCAGAAAACTGCGAATCTCCGAGGCATTCTTCGGTCTCGGCCACTCCTCAATCGAGCGAATCTTCTCCGGATCCACTGAAACACCACGATCAGATACGACGTGCCCCAGAAATCCGATCTCCCGCTGCCAGAAACTACACTTGCTCAGCTTAGCGAACAACTTCTGCTCCCGTAGCTTCTCCAGAACTTTCCTCAGGTGAACCATGTGCTCCTCAGGACTCTTCGAATACACTAGAATGTCGTCGATGAAAATGATGACGAACTCATCCAGATACTCCTGGAACACGCCGTTCATCAACCTCATAAACGCAGCCGGTGCATTCGTCAACCCAAACGGCATCACCACAAACTCGTAGTGCCCGTATCTCGTCCTGAAAGCCGTCTTCCTGATGTCCGTCTCCGCTATCGGGATCTGATGATAACCCGATGCCAAATCAATCTTAGAGAACCACGAAGCACCCTGCAACTGATCTAACAACTCATCGATCCTCGGTAATGGGTACTTGTTCTTCACAGTAACCCGGTTCAGCCCCCGATAATCAATGCACAACCGGAAGCTCCCATCCTTCTTCTTGACGAACAGTACCGGTGCACCCCACGGAGAACTGCTCGGTCTAATGAAACCCTTTTCCAACAACTCCTCGAGCTGCTTCTTAAGCTCAGCCATCTCCGCTGGAGCCATCCTGTAAGGAGCCTTAGACAACGGGGTCGTCCCCGGCTCTAACTCAATGGTAAAAGGATCCGACCTGGATGGTGGTAACCCGCTCAACTGCTGGAACACATCCTCGAACTCCCAGACCACCTCAATATCCCGCACCGCTGACTCCCCAACCTCCTCAGGTATCGAAATGGTAGCCAAATAGGCCTCACAACCCTGCTCGATCAAACGCTCCGCTTGAACCGCGGAAACGACGATGCCTCCCGGCACCGGTCTCACTCCCTGATAAACCAGTCTTCTGTTAGCATGCTCGAAAACCACACGACCCCGGTGACAATCCAAATGAGCCTTGAACTTTCCCAGCCAGTCCATACCCAAAATGATGTCATAGAGTTCCACTGGGCACACTATCAAATCCGCTGGCATCAGCTTTCCGGCGATAAGAATGTCGACATTCTCCACACAGCCATGAGTCCTCAACAAGCGACCCCCAGCAACTCTCACCACACCCGAGTGGTCCCCACACAACTCTTGGATACCGCTCCCCGACACCCAATCCGGTGTGGCAAAACTGTGGGACGCTCCGGAGTCAAACAACACATGTGACACTTATAACGCCCCGACCGCCCCTACCTGTGGGCCCCAACGACATCTCCCGGCCCGTGGGCCCCACCCTTGTCCGACGGCCGGTGCGTTAGTCCGGGAGGCTTGTAATACTTGTTTACTGACCCTGCAATCACCACGTGATCTTTCCCCGTGTTTTGTCCTCACTCACACGATACCGCGAATCACTTCCCGGTAGGTCACCCATCCTTAAATTGCTCCAGCTCAAGCACCCTTAACTCTGGAGTTCTCTCTGGACAAGTTCCCGAAAAGATAAGTGCACTTTGGTGACATAGGTAGCCAAATCAATTCTTATAAGCCTCTCTGCATATACAACAAATCGGGATGTTACAATCACCCCCACTCATAGAGCGCAACGTCCTCGTTGCGCACCAGGATCGTCACCCTAGACGGTGTGAGCCCACCTGACTTCACACACGTGTTTGGGTTCGGCTCTGATACCACTTATAACGCCCCGACCGCCCCTACCCGTGGGCCCCAACGACATCTCCCGGCCCGTGGGCCCCACCCTTGTCCGACGGCCGGTGCGTTAGTCCGGGAGGCTTGTAATACTTGTTTACTGACCCTGCAATCACCACGTGACCTTTCCCCGTGTTTTGTCCTCACTCACACGCTACCGCGAATCACTTCCCGGAAGGTCACCCATCCTTAGACTACTTCAGCCCAAGCACCCTTAACTCTGGAGTTCTTTCGGGCAAGTGATCGGAAAAGGTAAGTGCACTTTGGTGACATAGGTAGCCAAATCAATTCTTATAAGCCTCTCCGCATATACAAGAAACCGGGATGTTACAATCACCCCCACTCACAGAGCGCAACGTCCTCGTTGCGCACCAGGATCGTCACCCTAGACGGTGTGAGCCCACCTGACTTCACACACGTGTTTGGGTTCGGCTCTGATACCACTTATAACGCCCCGACCGCCCCTACCTGTGGGCCCCAACGACATCTCCCGGCCCGTGGGCCCCACCCTTGTCCGACGGCCGGTGCGTTAGTCCGGGAGGCTTGTAATACTTGTTTACTGACCCTGCAATCACCACGTGATCTTTCCCCGTGTTTTGTCCTCACTCACACGATACCGCGAATCACTTCCCGGTAGGTCACCCATCCTTAAATTGCTCCAGCTCAAGCACCCTTAACTCTGGAGTTCTCTCTGGACAAGTTCCCGAAAAGATAAGTGCACTTTGGTGACATAGGTAGCCAAATCAATTCTTATAAGCCTCTCTGCATATACAACAAATCGGGATGTTACAATCACCCCCACTCATAGAGCGCAACGTCCTCGTTGCGCACCAGGATCGTCACCCTAGACGGTGTGGGCCCACCTGACTCCACACACGTGTTTGGGTTCGGCTCTGATACCACTTATAACGCCCCGACCGCCCCTACCTGTGGGCCCCATGCCCTCTCTCGGCCCGTGGGCCCCACCCTTGTCCGACGGCCGGTGCGTTAGTCCGGGAGGCTTGTTTACTGACCCTGCAATCACCACGTGATCTTTCCCCGTGTTTTGTCCTCACTCACACGATACCGCGAATCACTTCCCGGTAGGTCACCCATCCTTAAATTGCCCCAGCTCAAGCACCCTTAACTCTGGAGTTCTCTCTGGACAAGTCCCGAAAAGATAAGTGCACTTTGGTGACATAGGTAGCCAAATCAATTCTTATAAGCCTCTCTGCATATACAACAAATCGGGATGTTACAGAACTCACCCTTCCCAATCATATCTGGATTCACGAAGCAATTGGTTGCTCCCGAATCAAACAGAACATGGGTTGCCACACCACCTATGGCAAGGGTCCCTACACATTCACCTAGAATGCTAAAACTAACGCAACATGCAACAATTATTTCACGCAGAAATAAATTAAGGCGAGTGATAGGACTCATTCCATCGAGACAAAAGAAAGAGCCAAAAGAAAAACAAAGAAAAATGTCCAAGAGTGTCAATGGTGGTGGCTCCGTCGCTCTTTTCATGATTTGTTTATTCATTTCGATAGGTAATTTATATTATAATATAAGAATCTCACCAATTCGTTAATTGTTGTGTTTATGATTATTGTGTATTTTAAAATTTAATTTGGTAACCTTTAGCATCTTTAAAAAAACAAAACAAAATATTATTGATTAACAACAAACACAAAAAAAATATTACATTTTAATTTAAAGTTTTATGTTTACATTTCGTATAACTCATTTATAAGAACATTAGTTAAATTTTTAAAAATTTAATATGGAAAAAAAGCACTTATAATGCAAATTTTTGAATTCTTAAACAATCCAAACCCATGTAATTGGTGATTTTGTATACAATAGAATAGATTGTGTTTTTATTAGTTGACAACAAAACAAAACAAAAAATGATTTTGTTAAGATCATTTTTTTGTTAAAGGGTCTTCTTGAGTTTAAAATTAGGAAACTACATTATTATAAAAATAAATTATACATATTTAATCAAAATGATTATAATATTTCGTACTCAATATTTACTACTTTATCAGGAATGTTAAATGCTCAGGGAAAAACTCCTGCCTATCGAGGAAGTCCTGACCGTAAAAATCGTTATTGTTCAAAATATCCAAGCAAGTTGGCACCACCTAGCATCTGTACTAAACCAAATGCTGATACGTTGTGCTACACGTCTTGCAAAAACGAAAGAAAGCTTCAAGGCAAATGTCTAATACATAAACTACAAAGTCCAAAGAAATTGTGCTACTGTTGGTATTATGATTCTGATGGGTCTGTGGATTGTTGGTAATAAATCTGATGAGAAATTCCACTTCAAACGACTACTTAATATCGATAAATGTGTTTTTTTATTTCTCTTTTAGTTTGTGGGTTTTTTATGCATGTAATAATGAAAGAAGTAATCTTCGGTTTGGCTTGCTCTTCTTCACTAATAAAGATTTATTGTATTAGTTGATTTTCATTTTTCAGATTCTAAAAACATGATTCTTATTTAAAAAATCTTTTATAATAATATAATTTAGAATAACGTTGTTTTTTTAGTGTAAAACAACTTTCTTTGTCACATTACACTATCAAATCTTTATTATATAAAGCTTAATATTTCAATATTGCTAACTCACCTGAACGCGACACGTTTCAAGTAAATCGTTCAGATTCTAATATGTGTAAAAAAAAATTCTAATTTTTTTTTAATAAATTTACAATTGATTCATATTCCGAAAATATAAAGTTACTAAATTAAAAGAAAAAAATATATTACTTATCTTAAAAGCCAAAATTAACAAAAAATAATAATAATAATAATGGTTTATAAAATTTAATAACCGAGAAAGTTAAAGTTACTAAACAAAAAAGTAAAAAACAGAAAATTTAAATTTATCCTAGAATGAAAAGTTAAGAAAAGAAGGAAAAAAATTCATTAGTTTTTCCAATTAATTTAAAAAAATGTAAGAAATGGATTATTAAACTTAAAAGAAAAATATTTCTAATTTCTCATCTGTATACAAACAATTTGGTAGTATGTCAATTACATACCAAAAAAATCAAAAGTCCAATAATTGTTTCCAAAGCTATTTAGTACATCCGCTCCACAAAATTCTACCTTCAAGGTATATATTTATTTCATCGGAAACTTTGTTTCTAAATTTGTATATTATTTATTTTCACGGATGATGTAATTTTTTTTTTGATTTTTTTTACGGATTATAAAATATCTTAATATATAAAGCTAATTGTTTCAAAGGATGATGCGGTCATCAGCCTCGATCAAACTAGACCAGACCAAGGAGACCGAATTGAAGCTGAACCGGAGGAAGAAGTGGAGTTCAAAGGAGAGCCAAACCGAGTTAGTAAAGATTATATTCGACCCGAGAAGACCCACAAACTTTGTTGAGCCCAGATGAAATCCAAGATCAACTGGTCCAGCCCAATGACCACTTGGAATACATTCTTAGATAAACCAAAGCACGCCTCGAACTGGAATCAGTCCAATTGGAGTTCAGTCGAAGGAGTTATTCAATATACAAATCGGGTGATCCCCAACTTACATGATTTGGACATACACGCGGCTTAATTAGAAGTTTCCGACCAAACCAGAAGGAATTAAGTTACAAATCGACTTGGTCTGGAATCTTGATTCATCAGAGACATACAGAAAATTAGATTTATGCCAATACCGGTTTTGGTTGGGAAGTTATTCTTTTTACAAGTTGGCGGTCTAGGCCAAAGATCGTGTTACACAGCCCAACTTAGCAACGATCTCGATCCAGAACCACTTGGAGATGGGTCTCTTATGGTTCCAACAAGCCCAAGATCCAAAGAAATGTCCATCGGATCCTCAAGATACTCCCCATTTTCAAAAGTGGGTGGACTTGGTTCTAAACATGGAAAGTCCTAGACCCACTTGGTTTAGAAGCTTTCAGACTTATATGTGGCGACCAGGAGAGATTATTAGATGTCAAAGGGAAGGAGTCCAAAATCATATTCCCATGCACCAGTAACCACATGATCAGGCGGATCCTCTTGCTAGTCTACTTTCCATATGTGGCCGCATTCACACCTTATGTCTTAACCCACCAACATCTATATTTTCGAAACTACAGCAACTTGAGCCTAGGTTCAACGCACATGGACTTCCCAAGGCACCACACTTACTCACCCAAGCTGTCAAGATTCAAGCGTGGCTCAGTTTTCCTTATTTGGCCGAGACGAGATCAACTCCAACGGCTAGTTTTTGTATTGTTAAGATTTTCTTTATTGCTTTTGATTTTAAGACCGTTAGTCTTGTCTAGTTCGAGCAGTATATAAGCTCCTCTTAGTCCATTGTAAAAACTCACCTTTCAATCAAATTTATACAAGTATTTTTGTTTTCTTCCAAAAAGTGTCTTTGCAAAGATTGTTCTTTCACCAACGTTGAGTTGGCCTAGTGGTTAAGGAGGAGTGGGTATGTGCCTCTCCTACCGGCACTGGGTTCGATTCCCGTTGGGAGGGCTCTCCTCCGAGGGATTGACTTTAACATAGTTCGGGCCCCGCTCCGGGGATGTACGGGTCTACGGGCCCAGAACCTCGGCGATTCAAAAAAAAAAGATTGTTCTTTCTATTGAATATTGTGAGCGATTCACCTTATTCTTTAGAAGTCTCGGATTAAGCTATTTGTATGATTCAACTAGTTTGTTCGATCATCCGATTGAGAGAGTCAATCACCACGGATTGAGAGAGTCAATCAAACCACCACCTTCCATTTCAACATCACGCCCACTTCCGCACAAGCTTGTTAGCATTTTAATCACCGTGAGATCAATAAGACAAGGTGGATTCCAAGTGAAAGGACCGCATTTTTTTTTTTTTTGCAGAAATAATTACACACTAATAATTAAACAATAATTATACAATACAAGAACAATACCAGTTCTACAGCTTACACAAGCTAACAGTTTAACAGTAAAACAACAACAACAGAAACAAAACCCCGGGTCCTAATCATCCCCTCTTCACTGCCTCGATTCCACGATAACGCCTTATCTTTACCTGCATCGACAAAAGTGATGCATCAACATTTGGCTAACCAAATGCTGAGTGAGATTGATCATCCCAACAACAGGCTACCAATAAGCACAATAAACAACAATTATCAAATAACAATACTAAGAATTAATTAACACCAATTAAAACTTTCAGCACCAAAACTACTGGTATTGATCGATACTCCCCTAGTGTCGATCGATACCCAAACAGCACACGACTCCAGCACAAAAATAACTGGTATCGATCGATACTCCCCTAGTGTCGATCGATACCCAAACAGCACACGACTCCCGACAAGGGACTGGTATCGATCGATACTAAAACAACACCTGGTATCGATCGATACAGACACAACTCGAGTCTATCAACAAATGGACGGGTATCGATCGATACTTATATGGTATCGGTCGATACACACGGGATCTAAACCCAGAAATCGCCCATACAAGCCACAACATGCATCAATCAAGCTTAACAAGGCACCACACAAGCTTAATTGCTAACCTTTGGTCACAACTCACCTTAGATCGGCTGGATCTAGCTCTAGAAAGACTTCCCCAAGCTCAAGAAGACCTCCCTCTCTTCTCACAAGCTCACGCCAAAACCAAGCTCTTCCAACCTCTTCTTCAAGCTTCCCTCAAGCTCAAACTCTCTTGATCTCGCAAGATCCAAGTTTTACCAAGCTTTTCTTTCTCTCTCTCTCTACTCCTCTCTCTCTCTCTCTCTCTTCCTCTCTCTTTCACGACCAACTCTGATCTTATCCCCAAAGGATAGGTTTTTATACTAGAAAGAAGATAAGAGAAGAAGACAACAAGGAGAAAAACCCGACTGGTGTCGATCGATACAGGCCAGTATCGATCGATACCACCCCCGGAACAACCCGAATTAATTATTTCCCCAATAATCAATTCTTCCGGAACGCGGGCGTTACAATTCTCCCCCACTAACTTAGATTTGTCCTCGAATCTTCGTTACCGTTCATCTCCCATGAACCGTTCATCTCCAATGAACC
The DNA here is from genome assembly GCA_030161315.1 of Eutrema japonicum. Classification (NCBI taxonomy): domain Eukaryota; kingdom Viridiplantae; phylum Streptophyta; class Magnoliopsida; order Brassicales; family Brassicaceae; genus Eutrema; species Eutrema japonicum. The sequence continues at coordinate 56,664,992 of BSQW01000011.1, forward strand.
TTAATCGTCGCAACGATTACATAAACCTTGGCCAACCCGGCCATCTCGACACTCACACGAGGTCCAAACCAACCTCCGAGGTTTCCCACTCAGTCCCGATGCTTATGACACCGCGGCATCATATGTACTTATTGCTCAAACACAAGGCAACCCCATCACTCAAGACACCGCAACATCTCCGAGTTCCGAACGTCAGCCATATCCCGCAGGGTATCCACCATACCTCGCAAGGTATCAACCATACCACATCACCCAAGACACCGCAGCATCTCCGAGTTCTGGGTATCTGCCGTACCACTCCACTCGGTAATATAACCCGCAAGAATCTCAATACCCCATACCACTCAATTCCAGGCAATATATCCTACGTCTCGGATATACTCCTTACGAATCCACGGTATCACGTATCACTCTAGGCTATAAACCTCCCGAGTCTGGGTACATCGCCACTCACACTCTCAAGACACACAGTCCTGCGAGCTATCGGCACCAGAGGAACCAGTCCTCTCAACGAGCAATAAGTCACACATCTATAAGCATCTCGACTGAACTACCTCCCGTGATCCGTGTAAATCCTCGCAAGGCAACACCGGCATCACCTATATTCCGTACCCGGAATATCTGCGTGCATAACCAATAACCCGGCCATCGCACCGCCCTTGCGCACCCTCCAGTGTCGGCTTGCTTTAGAAAGACTTGTCAAGACAACTATGACCAGGCTAACTTTAACACCCAACAACTCTCTGCAGTAGGTCATCAATACAAACGTAATAAAACAAACAAGTACCATACACCTGCAATCCGACCCACCACATAGAACCGCTAAGTGAATTAACCCGGTCCCGTCACTCGACTCATTTTTCCGAACAAGCTTAACTGAAAACACGCAACACTCACAACAGCAATAAGATCATCCATCTTATCACTCTTTTGCATTAACGCTTTTTACCCCAAACGTAATGTGAAGCCGTGACTCCCAAAGTCACCAATAATAAGAAATACTCATCTTATTACACATCATAATGAAACATCGTTCTACACAACGGAAATACAAAATGAAACACACATAGCATACAGCTATAACCGAAACTGGAACCTCTCGATGGAACTCAAGACGCAGCTTGCTTCTGGAACCACTTCTGGAACCTCGCTTCCATCCTAGCCTCTGGCTCCCAAGTTTCCTCCTGCACCCCGCCAGCGTCCCACAGAACTCGCATCATCGGAACCTTCTTCCGACGAAGCTCCTTGACCCTCCGCTCGAGAACTCTCAAAGGTCTCGCCTCAACGGTCATATTGGGCTGGAGATCTGACGGAATCTCAGCCAATACCTCGTCACCCCTATGCAAACACTTCTTCAGCATCGACACATGGAAGACCTTATGAAATGCTTGCATAACCGCGGGTAACTCCAACCGATACGCTACCGGTCCAACACGCTCTACAATCCGGAACGGCCCCATATACCTCGGACTCAACTTAGTCGCAGCAATGGACCTGTACGGACCTCTCAGTAAAGCCATCTTGAGATACACACTATCTCCCACCTCAAACACAAGCTCTTTCCGCCTCTTATCGGCATAACTCTTTTGCCGATCTTGGGCGTCTTTCATGTTCAGCTTCAACACCCGAATCTTCTCCGTGGTTTCCTGAACAAAACTCGCACCCAAAGTGCTCCTCTCCCCCACTTGTGTCCAACACAAGGGGGTACGACATGGCCTCCCATACAGAGCCTCATATGGAGCCATCCCAATACTCGCCTGGTAGCTATTGTTATACGCAAACTCTACCCTGCTCAAGTGATCCACCAAGTGACCACCCCAATCCAGCACGCACATCCTCAACAAATCCTCCAGAGTCTGGATGGTCCTCTCGGACTGCCCATCTGTCTGAGGATGATACGCCGTGCTCAAGTGCACTTTCGTGCCCATCTCCGCCTGAAACGCATTCCATAACTCTGATGTGAACTTAGGATCCCGGTCCGAGACAATGCTCACTGGTACTCCATACAGTCTCACAATCTCCTGCACGTACTTCCTAGCCAAAACTGCTGCCCCATCAGTCTTCTTAATGGCCAGAAAACGTGCACACTTGGTCAATCGATCAACGATGACCCAAATAGCATCATTGGTCCGAGAAACTGGTAAACCCACCACGAAATCCATCGTGATCATATCCCATTTCCACTCTGGAATGGGTAAACTCCGCAACAAACCACTCGGGACCTGGTGCTCCGCCTTCACTAACTGGCACACGTTGCACGACGCAACCCAGTTAGCCACATCCTTCTTCATCCCGACCCAATGATAGTAGCGCTTGAGATCGCGATACATCTTAGTCGCTCCTGGATGAATCGAGAACATACTCGAATGAGCCTCACTCAGGATCTCTCGCCGCAAATCCTCATCCAAAGGTACGCATACCCTCCCACTAACAAGGATAGTGTCGTTCGCAGACCTGATACTCAGAACCCTCCGCTCTCGAAGCCTTAACCAAAACCTCATCTTTTTCCTGAGCCAACCGAACTCTGCTCAAAAGATCCGCCTGGTTAGCCGCCTCTAAGCCCAAAGGTTCCTGAGATACAACACATAAGCGCAATGTGCTAATCTCGCTCACCAAGGACTCAACCTCGAGCTCTCGAGCCAAAGCCACCCGCTTCCGACTCAACGCATCCGCAACCAGATTAGTCTTACCAGGATGGTAAGCTATCTCCAGGTCATAATAGGCCACTAGCTCCATCCAGCGCCTCTGCCTCAAATTCAACTCAGGCTGAGTGAAAAGGTACTTCAAGCTCTTATGATCGGTGAACACCCGCACCTTTCCGCCATAAAGATAAGATCTCCAAATCTTTAAAGCGAAAACCACTACAGCCATCTCCAAGTCATGGGTAGGGTAGTTGCCCTCATGCTTCCGCAGCTGCCGCGAAGCATAGGCAATAACCTTCCCCCGCTGCATCAACACACAACCAAGACCCACTCCCGACGCATCGGTGTACACCACGTAAGGCTCGCCCGACACAGGCAACGCCAATACTGGAGTACTAGTCAACATGGCCTTCAGTTCCGCGAAACTCTCCTCACACTCCGAGGACCACACGAAAGGAACATCCTTTCCCATCAGCTTCGTCATAGGCTTGGCCAAACTCGCGAAAACCTTGACGAACCGCCGATAATACCCTGCCAACCCGAGAAAACTCCGAATCTCAGTAGCATTCCTCGGCCTCGGCCAAGTACTAATGGCCTGGATCTTCTCCGGATCTACCGACACTCCCTCCGCAGAGACAATGTGACCCAGAAAACCGATCTCCCGCTGCCAGAAGCTACACTTGCTCAACTTAGCAAATAACTTATGTTCCCGCAGCTTCGAAAGAACCACACGCAGATGCACCTCATGCTCCTCCCGGCTCCTCGAATACACCAAGATATCATCGATAAAGATGATCACGAACTCATCTAGATACTCCTGGAAAACGCGGTTCATCAATCTCATAAATGCAGCCGGTGCATTTGTCAACCCAAATGGCATCACCACATACTCGTAGTGGCCATAACGAGATCTGAAAGCCGTCTTCCGGATATCTACCTCATCGATGGGAATCTGATGATATCCCGACGCCAAGTCAATCTTGGAGAACCAAGTAGCCCCTCTCAACTGATCCAACAACTCATCAATCCGGGGAAGATGATACATGTCCTTCACTGTGACAAGGTTAAGTCCCCGGTAGTCAATACACAACCGGAAACTCCCGTCCTTCTTCTTCACGAACAACACTGGAGCTCCCCACGGTGAAGAACTTGGGCGAATAAACCCCTTGTTCAACAACTCCGCCAGCTGCTTCTTCAGCTCTGCCATCTCTGCGGGAGCCATCCTATAAGGAGCCCTGGATATCGGTGCCGTCCCCGGTTCCAACTCGATCATGAAAAGATCCGACATGGACGGTGGCAACCCCTGCAACGACTGGAACACATCCTGGAACTCACGAACCACCCGAATATCATGAACCCTAGCCTCTCCGACGGCCTCCGGCAAGGAAATAGTAGCCAAATACGCCTCGCAACCCCTCTCGATCAGACGCTCCGGGTGCACAACCGAGATCACGAGACTCCCGGAATTCGGTCTCACACCTTGATATACCCACTTCCCTTTCCCCTGGTCGAACTCGACTCGCCCTCGGTGACAGTCCAGATGCGCTCTGAACTTCCCGAGCCAATCCATGCCCAAGATGACATCGTACAGCTCCACTGAGCAGATAATCAAATCGGCAGGCATGGACTCTCCTGCTACCTGAACATCCACGTCTCGCACCCGACCGTGAATTCTCAGGAGCTTCCCTCCGGCAACCTACACGAAATCCCAGCTCACATCGGGCTCGCTTCGAAGGTTAGCCTTCTCGGCCCACTCCGGGGAAACGAAGCAATGCGATGCTCCCGTGTCAAACAACACATGACACTCTACACCCCCAACACACAAGGTCCCTGCACATATACATGTGCCGAGAACCTTAACACCCCGAAAAGCACGACATTCCCCAACACAAAATTAAACTTAGATGAGTCTAAGTAAATACCTGTGATCGGCCTGGAATTCGGCTCTCCGGACTCGGTGATGGAGTACACTCGAGGCGCTGATGCCACCTGCCTGATGGCCTGCACCACCGTGGTCTCACTCTGCCGCAACTGGGGACACTGAGGCCTGATGTGACCCACCTCCTTGCAGTGATAGCACACTCGAGAATCCACTCGCACTCCGCCCTTCTGAGGACAGCTCGCCACTCGGTGATCCATGCTCCCACATCCAAAGCAACCCGGACCACCCCGACTACCTCTCGAAGCGCTCTCCCGCTTCCGCTTATGTCCTTGCGTCGGCTTACCGCCTCTGCTCTGACCGGACTGCTGTTGCACAGATCTCGCCTGAAAACTCGGTGTAACCGCTACCACCTCGTCCTTCAGACCCTCCTCAAGTAAAGCTGCAGCCTCAACCAACTCATCAACCGTGCAAAAAGTCCTCACCATGCAACGGTTCCTCAAGTCAACCCGAAGACCCATCATGAATCTCTGCACACGGGCCGACTCACTCTCAACTGCTCGTCTAACATAAGACCCGAGCCGGTTGAACTCCACCTCATACTCGCGTACCGACCGATCCCCCTGAGTCAAACTTGCGAGCCTCGACTCTATCCGGTTGAACGCCTCCTGAGGGAAGTACTTGGAGTTAAACTCCTCCACAAAATCCGCCCAAGCCATCGCGGCCTGAACTCTCCGTGTTGCCACACCCCTCCACCAGAGATGCGCATCACCCTCTAGATAATGGACCGCAATGTTCACTAGGTATCCCGCGGGACACCTACTCGAGAGGAAATTCTTCTCTACCCTCCTCACCCACGCATCCGCGTCCTCAGGATTAGCACCTCCAGAGAAGAACCCCGTGCCAATCCTCTGCATCTGCTCCATCATCCTAAGGTAGGATGGGACTTCCTCAGCAACCGCAGCTGCCACCTGAGGCTGAACCTCCACAACTGCTGGAACCAAAGGAGCCTGAGCCGGTACCCTCTCTGGTAACTGCTCCAACAACCTCGTCAACAGATCCGCTATGCGATCATCTCGGGCCCGAGCATCACCCGCTACTACACCCGCAGCACCCGCTGGAACACCAGCCACACTAGCGCTCACGCCAGCCCCAACGGCACTCACATCGGCAGCCCCCTCAGACCCAACCTGACTCGCACGCGACTCCTCGACCTGCTCCTCCGGCACACGGCCACGACCCCTACCACGGCCACGACCTCTACCACGCCCTCTAGCCATCTGCACACGTTCAGAAGCACAAGCTAAGGAAAACTAAAAACAATCATCACAATAAAGATACTCACCGTGGAATCTCGCAAGGCTCGAAGAGGATGATTCTAAGACCCCACACAACACCCAATTTATTCTAGAACCACCTAGGCTCCTAGAACCGTATGGGCTCTGATACCAAATTGAAAGGACCGCATTTTTTTTTTTTGCAGAAATAATTACACACTAATAATTAAACAATAATTATACAATACAAGAACAATACCAGTTCTACAGCTTACACAAGCTAACAGTTTAACAGTAAAACAACAACAACAGAAACAAAACCCCGGGTCCTAATCATCCCCTCTTCACTGCCTCGATTCCACGATCACGCCTTATCTTTACCTGCATCGACAAAAGTGATGCATCAACATTTGGCTAACCAAATGCTGAGTGAGATTGATCATCCCAACAACAGGCTACCAATAAGCACAATAAACAACAATTATCAAATAACAATACTAAGAATTAATTAACACCAATTAAAACTTTCAGCACAAAAACAACTGGTATCGATCGATACTCCCCTAGTGTCGATCGATACCCAAACAGCACACGACTCCAGCACAAAAACAACTGGTATCGATCGATACTCCCCTAGTGTCGATCGATACCCAAACAGCACACGACTCCCGACAAGGGACTGGTATCGATCGATACTAAAACAACACCTGGTATCGATCGATACAAACACAACTCGAGTCTATCAACAAATGGACGGGTATCGATCGATACTTACATGGTATCGGTCGATACTCACGGGATCTAAACCCAGAAATCGCCCATACAAGCCACAACATGCATCAATCAAGCTTAACAAGGCACCACACAAGCTTAATTGCTAACCTTTGGTCACAACTCACCTTAGATCGGCTGGATCTAGCTCTAGAAAGACTTCCCCAAGCTCAAGAAGACCTCCCTCTCTTCTCACAAGCTCACGCCAAAACCAAGCTCTTCCAACCTCTTCTTCAAGCTTCCCTCAAGCTCAAACTCTCTTGATCTCGCAAGATCCAAGTTTTACCAAGCTTTTCTTTCTCTCTCTCTCTCTCTCCTCCTCTCTCTCCTCCTCCTCTCTCTCTCTCTCTCTCTTCCTCTCTCTTTCACGACCAACTCTGATCTTATCCCCAAAGGATAGGTTTTTATACTCGAAAGAAGATAAGAGAAGAAGACAACAAGGAGAAAAACCTGACTGGTGTCGATCGATACAGGCCAGTATCGATCGATACCACCCCCGGAACAACCCGAATTAATTATTTCCCCAATAATCAATTCTTCTGGAACGCGGGCGTTACACCGAGTCTTATATCAAAGGATTTAACTTACATGATCACGTCACATGTCAAGTCAATCGATCAATATCTAACATATGTAAAAACAAAGTTCCAAACAAATTAAGTAAATTTATAATCGATTTCTAATCCTAAATGGTAAAGTTAGTAAACAAAAAGGAAAAAATGAAAATATAAATTTATCCTAAAAACCAAAGTAAAAAAAAAGGAATTTACAAAAAGGAAAAAGGAAAATTTTTAGTTTTTCCGTTTAGATTAAGGAAATTAACACAATGGATTATTAATCATAAAAGAAAAATAATTCTAATTTATCACCTCTATATAAACAATTTGGTAGTATTGTATATCAATTACATACCAAAAAAACAAAGCCAATAGTCGTTTCCAAAACTATTTACAACATCTTCTCTACTAAATTTTTATTTCAAGATATATATTTATTTAATCGGAAACTTTGTTTCTAAATTTATATTATTTATTTTTGCAGGTGATAAAATATTTTTTCATTTTTTCACGGATTTTAAAATATTAAATTATAAATCCGCATATATGCGGATCCTAATCTAGCTAAATTATAAACCTGCATATGTGTGGGTCCTAATCTAGTAATATATAAACCCAAAAAATTGGATTTATGCCAATACCTGTTTTGGTTGGGAAGTTATTCACTTTACAAGTTGGCGGTCTAGGCCAAAGATCGTGTTACACAGCCCAACTCAGCAACGATCTCGATCCAGAACCACTTGGAGAATATTATTGGGTCTATTATGGTTCCAACAAGCCCAAGATCCGAAGAACTGTCTATCGGATCCTCCAGATAATCCCCATTTTCAAAAATGGGTGGACTTGGTTCTAAACATGGAAAGTCCTAGACCCACTTGGTTTAGAAGCTTTCAGACTTATGTGTGGCGACCAGGAGAGATTATTAGACGTCTAAGGGAGGGAGTCCAAAATCATATTCTCATGCACCAGAAACCACAGGATCAGGCGAATCCTCTTGCTAGTCTACTTTCCATATGTGGCCGCATTCACTCCTTATGTCTTAAACCACCAACAACTATATTTTCGAAACTACAACAACTTGAGCGTAGGTTCAACGCACATGGACTTCCCAAGGCACCACACTTACTCGCCCTAGTTGTCAAGACTGAAGTGTGGCTCGGTTTTCTTTATTGCTTTTGATTTTTAGGCCGTTCGTCTTGTCGAGTTCGAGCAGTATATAAGCTCCTCTTAGTCCATTGTAAAAATTCACCTTTCAATCAAATTAATACAAGTATTTTCGTTTTCTTCCAAAAAGTATCTTTGCAAAGATTGTCCTTTCTTTTGAATCGGAAACTTTGTTTCTAAATTTATATTATTTATTTTTGCAGATGATTTAATATTTTTTTCATTTTTTCACGGGTTTTAAAATATTAAATTATAAATCCGCATATATGCGGATCCTAATCTAGCTAAATTATAATTCCACATATGTGTGGGTCCTAATCTAGTAATATATAAACCCATATAAATGATAGTATATAATATCCAACATATACTTGGGTTTAACCTCTTTATTTGTGCAAACTTATCTTATATTGATTTTAACTTTGAGTTACTTCAAATGTAAACAGAGGGCGCTTTGCGAAAGAGTAAATCTCATTTGTTTTTTTTTTTTTTGTTCAACTCCTTCATTTAAAATTAAACTTGCACACATATTCTCCTCAGGGCATGTTTGGCTATAGAGTCTGCTCTAACATTTGCAGCTCTAGGGATAAACTTAAATTGGATAGAGGTAAACTCCAAACAACACAACTTAATATCAGACAGAACTCCATGGATGCTCGAAATCGGAGATCCCGTCTCTAATGCTCGGATTAATTGTTGGGAGTCTGAGTTAAACATCACCTTCTTCATCTTCAGAGCCGACGCCTGGAACATCGCACTTCTTAATGCTAAGGCTTCCGCCATAAGAGCAGACGGCACATGGTACAGAGCCGAGGAGTGTTCGGAGGTTCGATCAGAGCCAAAGTCAAAGACCCAGCCCAGACCAGCCGCTTCTAAATCGGCTCTCCATGCTGCATCAGAGCAGCAAATTACAGTCCCTTCCTTGGAGGATAAGGGATAGGAAGTTCGAATCGATTGTCTCTGTGCAATCGAATTGAGAGTTGGATGTTGGGCTAAAGACCATTCTCGGGCATCTTGGATTGCTTTAAGGATTGTTTCTTCAATTGAGAGGTTTCTATTGCTAAAGATCAATTGATTTCTGGAACTCCATAGAGCCCAACAGATCCATGGAGAGAGCGATCCTTTGTCAAGTCCTACCGGCGGAAGAGTGCTCAGGTCCCTCGCCCTCGAGAGCCCCGAACTTAACCCCGTCACCAGCGATGAATCAAAAGTTACTGTAAATGGCGCAGCTTTCCAAACCTCTTGGGCATACGGGCAGAGGAAGAGCAGATGTAGACTAGATTCTGATCCCTCGCACCTGCAACATTTGGAGCTTACCGAAATGTTTCTAATGATAAGCTGTTCCCCGACGGGTAAAGCTCCTTGAAGGGCTTTCCAGGTAAACAGTTTGACCTTCGGAGATGCTTTCAACCTCCACACCTGGTCTTTCCAGTCAACGAACAAGGTAGCAATTTGATTTAACTATGTCTCTTTTGCTTCTGCCGCAGCCAAGTATCCAGACTTAGTAGAATATTCTTCTGAAGGGTGATTTAGCCAAATTATTTTATCTTTTGCTCCCAGGAGACTGGGCTTTAAGGATAAGATGATATTTTTGTGGCTTGGCAGGACCTGATCAATTAACTCAGCACTCCAAGTAGTCGTAGTAGGGCAGATTAGATCACTAACCATCAGTTTTTGCTTGCATTCAGGTGGAGGGCCCATTGGTTGCAACTTGCAGAGAGTTGACAGCCACGCATCATTCCAGAGGCTGATTGAAGATCCGTGAAAGGACCGCATTTTTTTTTTTTTGCAGATATAATTAAACAATAATACAAGTACAATACTAATTAAACAATACAAGCAGCAACAACAGAAGCAAAACCCCGGGTCCTAATCATCCCCTCTTCACTGCCTCGATTCCACGATCACGCCTTATCTTTACCTGAATCGACAAAAGTGATGCATCAACATTTGGCTAACCAAATGCTGAGTGAGATTGATCATCCCAACAACAGGCTACCAATAAGAACAATAAACAACAATTATCGATTATCAATTTTCAAGAATTAATTAACAACAATTAAAACTTTCATCACAAAATCGCAACTGGTATCGATCGATACTCCCCTGGTGTCGATCGATACCCAAACAACACACGACTCCCGACAAGGGACTGGTATCGATCGATACTAAAAACAACACCTGGTATCGATCGATACAAACACAATTCGAGACCACCGACAAGGGACGGGTATCGTTCGATACTCACATGGTATCGATCGATACTCCCATGCGATTCACAAGCATACAAGCCACAAAATTTATCAATCAAGCTTAACAAGGCACCACACAAGCTTAATTGCTAACCTTTGGTCACAACTCACCTTAGATCGGCTGGATCTAGCTCTAGAATGACTTCCCAAGCTCAAGAAGATCTTTCTCTCTTCTCACAAGCTCCCGCCAAAACCAAGCTCTAACCTCTTCTTCAAGCTTCTCCCAAGCTCAAACTCTCTCGATCTCGCAAGATCCAAGCTTCGCCAAGCTCTTTCTTTCTCTCTCTCTCTCTCCTTCTCTCTCTCTCCTTCTCTCTCTCTCGCGACCCTTCTGATTTTTCTCCAAGGGAAGGGTTTTTATACCCGAAAGAAGAGAAGAGAAGAAGACAACAAGGGGAAAACCCGACTGGTGTCGATCGATACAGGCCAGTATCGATCGATACCACCCCCGGAACAAACCCTAATTAATTATTTTTCCTCAATAATCAATTCTTCCGGAACGCGGGCGTTACAATTCTCCCCCACTAACTTAGATTCGACCTCGAATCTTCGTTACCGTTCATCTCCCATGAACCGTTCATCTCCAATGAACCTTAATCGTCGCAACGATTACATAAACCTTGGCCAACCCGGCCATCTCAACACTCACACGAGGTCCAATACCAACCTCCGAGGTTTTCCACTCAGTCCTTATGCTTATGACACCGCGGCATCATATGTACTTATTGCTCCAACACACGCCAACCACATCACTCAAGACACCGCAGCATCTCCGAGTTCCGAGCGTCAGCCATATCCCGCAGGATATCCACCATACCTCGCAAGGTATCAACCATACCACAGCACCCAAGACACCGCAGCATCTCCGAGTTCTGGGTATCTGCCATATCCCGCAGGATATCCACCATACCTCGCAAGGTATCAACCATACCACAGCACCCAAGACACCGCAGCATCTCCGAGTTCTAGGTATCTGCCGTACCACTCCCCTCGGTAATATAACCTGAAAGAGTCTCAATACCCCCATACCACTCAATTCTAGGGAATATATCCTACGTCTAGGATATACTCCTTACGAATCCACGGTATCACGTATCACTCTAGGCTATAAACCTTCTGAGTCTGGGTACATCGCCACTCACACTCTCAAGACACACAGTCCTGCGAGCTATCGGCACCAGAGGAACCAGTCCTCTCGACGAGCAATAAGTCACACATCTATAAGCATCTCGACTGAACTACCTCCCTTGATCCATGTAAATCCTCGCAAGGCAACACCGGCATCACACATATTCCGTACCCGGAATATCTGGCATGCATAACCAATAACCTGGCCATCGCACCGCCCTTGCGCACCCTTAAGTATCGGCTCGCTTCCGAACAAGCTTAATTGGAACACGCAACGCTCACAACAGCAATAAGAACATCCATCTTATTACTCTCTTGCATTAACGCTTTTTACCCCAAGCGTAATGCGAAACCGTGACTCCCAAAGTCACCAATAATAAGAAATACTCATCTTATTACACATCATAATGTAACATCGTTCCACACAACGGAAATACAAAATGAAACACACACAGCATACAGCTATAACCGAAACTGGAACCCCTCGATGGAACTCAAGCCGCAGCTTGCTTTTGGAACCACTTCTGAAACCTCGCTTCCATCCTAGACTCTGGCTCCCAAGTTTCCTCCTGCACCCCGCCATCGTCCCACAGAACTCGCATCATCGGAATCTTCTTCCGACGAAGCTCCTTGACCCTCCGCTCGAGAACTCTCAAAGGTCTCGCCTCAACGGTCATATTGGGCTGAAGATCTAACGGAATCTCAGCCAATACCTTGTCACCCCTATGCAAACACTTCTTTAGCATCGACACATGGAAGACCTTATGAAATGCTTGCATAACCGTGGTAACTCCAACCGATACGCTACCGGTCCAACACGCTCTACAATCCGGAACGGCCCCATATACCTCGGACTCAACTTAGTCGCAGCAATGGACCTGTTCGGACCTCTCAGTAAAGCCATCTTGAGATACACACTATCTCCCACCTCAAACACAAGCTATTTCCGCCTCTTATCGGCATAACTCTTTTGCCGATCTTGGGCCTCTTTCATGTTCAGCTTCAAAACCCGAATCTTCTCCGTGGTTTCCTGAACAAAACTCGCACCCAAAGTGCTCCTCTCCCCCACTTGTGTCCAACACAAGGGGGTACGACAAGGCCTCCCATACAGGGCCTCATATGGTGCCATCCCAATACTCGCCTGGTAACTATTGTTATACGCAAACTCTACCAAGCTCAAGTGTTCCACCCAGTGACCACCCCAATCCAGCACGCACATCCTCAACAAATCCTCCAGAGTCTGGATGGTCCTCTCGGACTGCCCATCTGTCTGAGGATGATACGCCGTGCTAAAGTGCACTTTCGTGCCCATCTCTGCCTGAAACACCTTCCAGAACTCCGATGTGAACTTAGGATCCCGGTCCGAAACAATGCTCACCGGTACTCCATACAGTCTCACAATCTCCTGCACGTACTTCCTAGCCAAAACTGCTGCCCCATCGGTCTTCTTAATGGCCAGAAAACGCGCACACTTGGTCAATCGATCAACGATGACCCAAATAGCATCCTTGGTCCGAGAAACTGGTAAACCCACCACGAAATCCATCGTGATCATGTCCAATTTCCACTCTGGAATGGGAAAACTCCGCAACAAACCACTCGGGACATGGTGCTCCGCCTTTACTAACTGGCACACGTTGCACGACGCAACCCAGTTAGCCACATCCTTCTTCATCCCGGCCCAATGATAATAGCGCTTGAGATCGCGATACATCTTAGTCGCTCCTGGATGAATCGAGAACATACTCGAATGAGCCTCACTCATGATCTCTCGCCGCAAATCCTCATCCAAAGGTACGCATACCCTCCCACTAACAAGGATAGTGCCGTTCGCAGATACCTGATACTCAGAACCCTACGCTTTCGAAGCCTTAACCAAAACCTCATCTTTTTCCTGAGCCAACCGAACTCTGCTCAAAAGATCTGCCTGGTTAGCCGCCTCTAAGCCCAAGGGTTCCTGAGATACAACACATAAGCACAATGTGCTAATCTCGCTCACCAAGGACTCAACCTCGCGCTCCCGAGCCAAAGCCACCCGCTTCCGACTCAACGCATCCGCAACCAGATTAGCCTTACCAGGATGGTAAGCTATCTCCAGATCATAATCGGCCACTAGCTCCATCCAGCGCCTCTGCCTCAAATTCAACTCAGGCTGAGTGAAAATGTACTTCAAGCTCTTATGATCTGTGAACACCTGCACTTTTCTGCCATAAAGATAAGATCTCCAAATCTTTAAGGCGAAAACTACTGCAGCCATCTCCAAGTCATGGGTAGGGTAGTTGCCATCATGCTTCCGCAGCTGCCGCAAAGCATAGGCAATAACCTTCCCCCGCTGCATCAACACACAACCAAGACCCACTCCCGACGCATCGGTGTACACCACGTAAGGCTCGCCCGACACAGGCAACGCCAATACTGGAGTACTAGTCAACATGGCTTTCAGTTCCGCGAAACTCTCCTCACACTCCGAGGACCACACGAAATGAACATCCTTTCCCGTCAGCTTCGTCATAGGCTTGGCCAGACTCGCGAAAACCTTGACGAACCGCCGATAATACCCTGCCAACCCGAGAAAACTCTGAATCTCAGTAGCATTCCTCGACCTCGGCCAAGTACTAATGGCCTGGATCTTCTCCGGATCTAACGACACTCCCTCCGCAGAGACAATGTGACCCAGAAAACTGATCTCCCGCTGCCAGAGGCTACACTTGCTCAACTTAGCAAATAACTTCTGTTCCCGCAGCTTCGAAAGAACCACAGGCAGATGCACCTCATGCTCCTCCCGGTTCCTCGAATACACCAAGATATCATCGATAAAGATGATCACGAACTCATCTAGATACTCCTGGAAAACGCGGTTCATCAATCTCATAAATGCAGCCGGTGCATTTGTCAACCCAAATGGCATCACCACAAACTCGTAGTGGCCATAACGAGATCTGAAAGCCGTCTTCCGAATATCTACCTCATCGATGGGAATCTGATGATATCCCGACGCCAAGTCAATCTTGGAGAACCAAGTAGCCCCTCTCAACTGATCCAACAACTCATCAATCCGAGGAAGACGATACCTGTCCTTCACTGTGACTCGGTTAAGTCCCCGGTAGTCAATTCACAACCGAAAACTCCCGTCCTTCTTCTTCACGAACAACACTGGCGCTCTCCACGGTGAAGAACTTGGGCTAATAAACCCCTTGCTCAACAACTCCGCCAGCTGCTTCTTCAGCTCTGACATCTCTGCGGGAGCCATCCTATAAGGAGCCCTGGATATCGTTGTCGTCCCTGGTTCCAACTCGATCGTGAAAGGATCCGACCTGGACGGTGGCAACCTCTGCAACGACTGGAACACATCCTGGAACTCACGAACCACACGAATATCATGCACCCTAGCCTCTCCGACGGCCTCCGGCAAGGAAATAGTAGCCAAATACGCCTCGCAACCCCTCTCGATCAGACGCTCCGCGTGCACAACCGAGATCACGAGACTCCCGGAATTCGGTCTCACACCCTGATACACCCACTTCACTTTCCCCTTGTCGAACTCGACTCGCCCTCGGTGACAGTCCAGATGCGCTCTAAACTTCCCGAGCCAATCCATGCCCAAGATGACATCGTACAGCTCCACGGAGCAGATAATCAAATCGGCAGGCATGGACTCTCCTGCTACCTGAACATCCACGTCTCGCACCCGACCGTGAATCCTCAGGAGCTTCCCTCTGGCAACCTCCACGAAACCCAAACTCACACCGGGCTCGCTTCGAAGGTTAGCCTTCTCGGCCAACTCCGGGGAAACGAAGCAATGCGATGCTCCCGTGTCAAACAACACATGACACTCTACACCCCCAACGCACAAGGTCCCTGCACATATACATGTGCTGAGAACCTTACACCCCGACAAGCACGACATTCCCCAACACAGAATTAAACTTATATGAGTCTAAGAAAATACATGTGATCGGCCTGGAACTCGGCTCTCCGGACTCGGTGATGGAGTACACTCGAGGCGCTGATGCCACCTGCCTGACGGGCTGCACCACCGTGGTCTCACTCTGCCGCAACTGGGGACACTGAGGCCTGATGTGACCCGCCTCCTTGCAGTGATAGCACACTCGAGAATCCACTCGCACTCCGCCCTTCTGAGGACAGCTCGCCACTCGGTGATCCATGCTCCCACATCCAAAGCAACCCGGACCACCCCGACTACCTCTCGAAGCGCTCTCCCGCTTCCGCTTCTGTCCTTGCATCGGCTTACCGCCTCTGCTCGGACCGGACTGCTGCTGCACAGATCTCGCCTGAAGGCTCGGTGTAACCGCTACCACCTCGTCCTTCAGACCCTCCTCAAGCAAAGCTGCAGTCTCAACCAACTCATCAACCATGCAAAAAGCCCTCACCATGCAACGGTTCCTCAAGTCAACCCGAAGACCCATCAGAAATCTCTGCACACGGGCCGACTCACTCTCACCCGCTCGTCTAACATAAGACCCGAACCGGTTGAACTCCACCTCATACTCGCGTACCGACCGATCCCCTTGAGTCAAACTCGCAAGCCTCGATTCTATCCGGTTGAACGCCTCCTGAAGGAAGTACTTGGAGTTAAACTCCTCCACAAAATCTGCCCAAGCCATCGCGGCCTGAACTCTCCGTGCTGCCACACCCCTCCACCAGAGATGTGCATCATCCTCCAGATAATGGACCGCAATGTCCACTTGGTATCCCGCGGGACACCTACTCGAGAGGAAATTCCTCTCTACCCTCCTCAACCACGCATCCGCGTCCTCAGGATTAGCACCTCCAGAGAAGAACCCCGTGCCAATCCTCTGCATCTGCTCCATCATCCTAAGGTAGGATGGAATTTCCTCGGCAACCGCAGCTGCCACCTGAGGCTGAGCCTCCACAACTGCCGGAACCACAGGAGCCTGAGCCGGTACCCTCTCTGGTAACCGCTCCAACAACCTCGTCAACAAATCCGCTATGCGATCATCTCGGGCCCGAGCATCACCCGCTGCTACACCCGCAGCACCCGCTGGAACACCAGCCACACTGGCGCTCACACCAGCCCCAACGGCACTCACACCGGCCACACCCTCGGACCCAAACTGACTCGCACGCGACTCCTCGACCTGCACCTCCGGCACACGGCCACGACTTCTACCACGGCCACGACCTCTACCACGCCCTCTAGCCATCTGCACACGTGCAGAAGCACAAGCTAAGAGAACTAAAACAATCATCACAATAAAGATACTCACCGTGGAATCTCACAAGGCTCGAAGAGGATGATTCTAAGACCCCACACAACACCCAATTTATTCTAGAACCACCTAGGCTCCTAGAACCGTATGGGCTCTGATACCAAAATTGAAAGGACCACATTTTTTTTTTTGCAGATATAATTAAACAATAATACAAGTACAATACTAATTAAACAATACAAGCAGCAACAACAACAGAAGCAAAACCCCGGGTCCTAATCATCCCCTATTCACTGCCTCGATTCCACGATCACGCCTTATCTTTACCTGCATCGACAAAAGTGATGCATCAACATTTGGCTAACCAAATGTTGAGTGAGATTGATCATCCCAACAACAGGCTACCAATAAGCACAATAAACAATAATTATCGATTATCAATTTTCAAGAATTAATTAACAACAATTAAAACTTTCAGCACAAAATCGCAACTGGTATCGATCGATACTCCCCTGGTGTCGATCGATACCCAAACAACACACGACTCCCGACAAGGGACTGGTATCGATCGATACTAAAAACAACACCTGGTATCGATCGATACAAGCACAATTCGAGACCACCGACAAGGGACGGGTATCGTTCGATACTCACATGGTATCGATCGATACTCCCATGCGATTCACAAGCATACAAGCCACAAAATTCATCAATCAAGCTTAACAAGGCACCACACAAGCTTAATTGCTAACCTTTGGTCACAACTCACCTTAGATCGGCTGGATCTAGCTCTAGAATGACTTCCCAAGCTCAAGAAGATCTTCCTCTCTTCTCACAAGCTCTCGCCAAAACCAAACTCTTCCAACCTCTTCTTCAAGCTTCTCCCAAGCTCAAACTCTCTCGATCTCGCAAGATCCAAGCTTCGCCAAGCTCTTTCTTTCTCTCTCTCTCTCCTTCTCTCTCTCTCCTTCTCTCTCTCTCTCGCGACCCTTCTGATTTTTCTCCAAGGGAAGGGTTTTTATACCCGAAAGAAGAGAAGAGAAGAAGACAACAAGGGGAAAACCCGACTGGTGTCGATCGATACAGGTCAGTATCGATCGATACCACCCCCGGAACAAACCCTAATTAATTATTTTTCCTCAATAATCAATTCTTCCGGAACGCGGGCGTTACAATCCGTCTCCTATAGCCCAACTGATATATCATGGTTTTTACCCTATTTAGGCCATGATATAAGTCCTTTTTATAGAGTCTTTATAGTATTTTGGAGTCTTTTTAGAGTCTTTTACAGGTCATAGCACGTTTGGAGGATTATTGGAAGTATTGGAGCTTTCTGGAGCAGTTTGTAGCAGAGCTAAAGATCGTGTCGCTGAGAACCTGAATTCACGTCGAGCATCGATCGATACCCCTTGGTATCGATCGACACTCAGCGCAGCAAGACACAACCCGCGAGTTTTCCAAGACTTGAGGAATTGCAAAAGTGCCCAGAAGTCTTTAATAATTACAAGAAGACCCTAGATCGTGTTTTAGGTTATAAATAGGATTTTACAGCCATTGTTTAGGCTATGCCTTTTGATGCCTTTTGATGCCTTTTTATGCTTTATTTTATAGTTTGATTTTACTTGGGTTTTAGAGAGACAAGTCTGAATCTCCCTTCGTCCGAGATCAGATCTCTAAACCCTTCTTCCTATTCTATTGATGATTTATTCAAACATGTCTTTTGATTCAATTGCCATGTCTGAGTAGATCCACCTTAGGTTTAGGGTTTTCTCATAAGGGTTTTCTTTGAATGCTAGGTTAAATATCTTTTAGGATTCACCATCTGAATTATAGTTCTTCGCTTAGGTTGTGTTCATATCTTGTTCTAGATTAGCTACCTAGAATATAAATCTTAGGATAATTGATTAGGTACGAGAGTGCAATTAATTACCTGATAGAACCTAGGTGAGCAAATTGATTATTCGCAAAGAGATTTGGTTTAATTGATTTGTGAACATATCAAACCTGTTGTTAAAGCTGATTTAGACTTTAGGATTCGCAAAGAGATTTGGAATTCCTAGGATTTAGATTTAGATAGTTTTCGCAACGAGAGTTGGTTAGCTATATTTTAGTGATTTGAGTTCAAGAACTGCGCTAAATCTGAATCCTGTTAGTTAGTTAGTCTGCATTCACTGATTTCCTGAGAAAAACCCTGAGCCTATATTTCCCAATTGATTTACATCTCGTTTAATTTCTGCACTGTTTTTAATTACATCTATCTGGCTTAGCGTAATTCGACACTATAGAATCTATTGTGCGTTTCTGTGAGTCTTCTGTGGTTCGACCCCTAGCTATACTATTACAACTGCTTTAGTACTTTAGGGTATTAAATTGAGCATATCAATTTTGGCGCCGTTGCCGGGGATCGAACCCGGGTCACCCGCGTGACAGGCGGGAATACTTACCACTATACTACAACAACAGGTTTGATATGTTCTCAGGGTTTTTCTCAGGAAATCAGTGAATGCAGACTAACTAACTAACAGGATTCAGATTTAGCGCAGTTCTTGAACTCAAATCACTAAAATATAGCTAACCAACTCTCGTTGCGAAAACTATCTAAATCTAAATCCTAGGAATTCCAAATCTCTTTGCGAATCCTAAAGTCTAAATCAGCTTTAACAACAGGTTTGATATGTTCACAAATCAATTAAACCAAATCTCTTTGCGAATAATCAATTTGCTCACCTAGGTTCTATCAGGTAATTAATTGCACTCTCGTACCTAATCAATTATCCTAAGATTTATATTCTAGGTAGCTAATCTAGAACAATATATGAACACAACCTAAGCGAAGAACTATAATTCAGATGGTGAATCCTAAAAGATATTTAACCTAGCATTCAAAGAAAACCCTTATGAGAAAACCCTAAACCTAAGGTGGATCTACTCAGACATGGCTCAATTTAATACCCTAAAGTACTAAAGCAGTTGTAATAGTATAGCTAGGGGTCGAACCACAGAAGACTCACAGAAACGCACAATAGATTCTATAGTGTCGAATTACGCTAAGCCAGATAGATGTAATTAAAAACAGTGCAGAAATTAAACGAGATGTAAATCAATTGGGAAATATAGGCTCAGGGTTTTTCTCAGGAAATCAGTGAATGCAGACTAACTAACTAACAGGATTCAGATTTAGCGCAGTTCTTGAACTCAAATCACTAAAATATAGCTAACCAACTCTCGTTGCGAAAACTATCTAAATCTAAATCCTAGGAATTCCAAATCTCTTTGCGAATCCTAAAGTCTAAATCAGCTTTAACAACAGGTTTGATATGTTCACAAATCAATTAAACCAAATCTCTTTGCGAATAATCAATTTGCTCACCTAGGTTCTATCAGGTAATTAATTGCACTCTCGTACCTAATCAATTATCCTAAGATTTATATTCTAGGTAGCTAATCTAGAACAAGATATGAACACAACCTAAGCGAAGAACTATAATTCAGATGGTGAATCCTAAAAGATATTTAACCTAGCATTCAAAGAAAACCCTTATGAGAAAACCCTAAACCTAAGGTGGATCTACTCAGACATGGCAATTGAATCAAAAGACATGTTTGAATAAATCATCAATAGAATAGGAAGAAGGGTTTAGAGATCTGATCTCGGACGAAGGGAGATTCAGACTTGTCTCTCTAAAACCCAAGTAAAATCAAACTATAAAATAAAGCATAAAAAGGCATCAAAAGGCATCAAAAGGCATAGCCTAAACAATGGCTGTAAAATCCTATTTATAACCTAAAACACGATCTAGGGTCTTCTTGTAATTATTAAAGACTTCTGGGCACTTTTGCAATTCCTCAAGTCTTGGAAAACTCGCGGGTTGTGTCTTGCTGCGCTGAGTGTCGATCGATACCAAGGGGTATCGATCGATGCTCGACGTGAATTCAGGTTCTCAGCGACACGATCTTTAGCTCTGCTACAAACTGCTCCAGAAAGCTCCAATACTTCCAATAATCCTCCAAACGTGCTATGACCTGTAAAAGACTCTAAAAAGACTCCAAAATACTATAAAGACTCTATAAAAAGGACTTATATCATGGCCTAAATAGGGTAAAAACCATGATATATCAACTCCCCCAGACTTAGCCTTTTGCTTGCCCTCAAGCAAATAGAAGACTAAACCAGAAAAAGAGGTTTGAAAACGTAGAGACTCACCTGTTCCTGAACCATCGAAAAGACCCTTTTCCCAAGTACCCAAATGTCACCTGATCAGCTTTCGATCTAACCATCATGTACTTCTCCGTAGACATTTGCAGCTTTTCCAGACTCCACACAAAATCCTACAGCATTGTTCAAGTAAAGCCCTCATCGCCAGTTTCATCTCTGCAGCTAATATTTAAGAACCTTCTAGACTCTTTACCAGACAATATCTTGACAAAGGAACCACCCTTTTCACACTTTTTTGTATCAATTTCTCTCCTCCAGACTTATTTCTTATTATATCCTTATTATTTTTTATTTTCAGCTTAGCATATACATATCAAGGTAGGAGACGCGAGTATTGATGGTGTTTGCCACCAAATCCCCGGTTCTTCCCTCTCTATGTATCAAAGGATGTAGGCGAATAATGGCATCATAGGAAAATCCTAGCCTCGCTTCCAATCCTTTGTGTGATCATCCCCTCTTAAGTAGAATAATGGGATCGCTGGAAATTTTCCTAACCCTCTACTCAGAAGAAAATCATTTCAATCTTTTATGCTCTTAATCTATCAACTTATTTTAGGGGAGAGAGATACCATAATTCTAAACACACGGGTTCCTTTATCAGATATGAATGATGAATCAAGCTCTATGAACACTAACCACATTGATGAAGTGCAAAAATTTGGCTCAGGCTTCAGAAGAACTCTGCTGGAGACATGGATGTTTTCTAGTCAACTGGTCAGCCTTTGGATTTTTCATTAGTCGATCTAGAACTGATCCTGTAACACTGTGCACTCAAAAACAAAATCAAATCAATAGGTTCAAGCACAGGATCAACATCTCCAACAAATTTTGACTCAATAAAACAGTTTTGACTCGATAAAACGACTGACTCTAAGAAAAACGAAAACAATGTCAGCAGACACCTCCCCCAGACTTGAACAACACTGTCCTCAGTGTTATCTAGCCTAGAGTCAGTGAAAGAAACAAAGAAAAAGGATAGAACGAAGAGAAACAAGAAATTACCGTTCTGGAACAGTCGGTGTCGATCGACACACGGCATGGTATCGATCGATACCATGCTTAGATCGACTTTGTGAATTTTCATCCGCGATTGGTGTCGATCGATACCATAGGGGTATCGATCGATGCTTAGGCGATTTCGAGTTGCTCCTTGTTCATCCTGACACAGACTCAAAACAAACGAAAATAAAAATAAAAATGAATCAAAAACACACTCACCAGTGGGTTGCCTCCCACCAAGCGCTCGTTTAACGTCAATAGCTTGACTGTAACGCCCTTCAGGCTGGATAAGAGTGAGAGCTTGCACCAAAACAGGCTCCATCACTTGATATTACTAGCTTCAGAGTTCTGCTTAGCATGCTGTCCACAAATTCCTGCCCTTTCTCTTTCAGCTCAGAAGTAAGAAGGACTCTGGCCTTGGAGAATGGCTTCAAGGCTCCCTTGCATTTGACCTTGTAATCAATCGAATTCCCATCACACTTCTGAGGAATCAGAGTGACATGGGGATTCTCGACCTTTTTGTTCTTGGCCTTCTTCTTCTTTGTTGCCTTAGTCTTCTTCTTGGGGATGTTGGGCGGTTCAGCTGGAACGTCTGTGACAGTAGGCTCATCAGGAGGTTCTTCCAGAAGATCAATTGCTAGCGACTCTCCTGTGATAACCTTGATGATAGAGGCACGTGTGGGAATACTCCTAGGTGGAATGACATCATAGTAGACATCACCGTCAATGTAAGAGAAAGATAGTCTCTTATTAGGTGTGTCTATGATCGCGCCTGCAGTAGCCATGAACGGTCGTCCCAGGAGTATAGGCATACGAGATATCGCACCCATCTCCACAACCTGAAAATCAGTAGGCACCAGACAGTCTCCTACTTGGACTAGCAAACCAGCGATTTCACCATATGGAAGTGAGGTGGAATCGTTTGCAAACGTGATAGATGTCTTAGGAGATAGAATAGTAGCCCCCAACTGCTCTGCAATTGCCTTTGAGATGACGTTGACACTAGCCCCTGAGTCGACAAGAGACTCTTTGAAATTAACTCCTGAGATGGAGCATGGAACAGCGAATTTCCCTGGGTCTTCCCTCTGTGTCAATTTCCGCGGTTGTAGTGAATTGCGAACTCTTTCTCCGATCACCTCAGGTGTTTTCATAACTTCTGGTCCGTTCTGAGAGGGGTATCGATCGACACCAGGTAGGGTATCGATCGATGCCATGCGATTTGAGTCGTTCCTGACAAGTACATCTTCATCAGAAAGAAGCTCCACGTTCGGGTTATCCAGCATATACTGTAGTTTAGCAATCTCCCATTCCTCCCTTGTCAGCTTAGGAATCATAGGATAAGGCATCCTGGTTACATACACTCGTTCTGCAACGACCTTAGGCACCACAGTAGAACTCTCTGTTGTCTCCTCAGAAATCACCTTAGTATCGACCGATACCAATGGGGTATCGATCGATACACGGGTGATTGAATCCATTCTAGCAGACGTCTGGGCTGGTATCGATCGATACTGGGAAGTATCGATCGATGCTTGTGCGATTTCAGGAATGGCTTCGAGATTTTCTGCACGTAAGCTGATGGCATTGACGTGTGCATTGTGTGATTGAACCGCCTTTCCCTTGGAATTTGCTGCAGTCTGAGCTACTTGCGTCTCCAGCATCCTGTGGCTCGTCTTTAGAGCTTCGATCCTTCCACTCAAATCGGTGTACAAATCATCCATCTTACCATTGAAGGTGACTGTCATCTTCTCCTGCCCTTGAACCAGGTGTTCAAGCATAGCCTCAATCTTACTCTCAGGAGCTTTGGGTGGTGGGGATTGGTACCCTCCTTGGTGACCATAGTTTCGATTGGTGTTGTACCCAAATCGCTGACCCTGAAAACCAGAACCACCAATGTAGTTAACATCTTCCACTTCATTCTCAGCAGCGAAGTGGACGGCCTTTGTTGTCTTTCCCAGCAGAAGACTGTGCATAGAATCCAGCTGAGCTTTCACTTCAGCAATCTGTGACCCATCCTGATTACCAGCCAGCCTCTTGCGCTCGAAATCTGCGCTCTTGGTGCTACTACTAGAGGCAAAGTTCTCGATCAACACAATAGCATCCTCAGGATATCTGGTGTTGAAATTACCATTGCTGGAAGAGTCCAGACCCATCTGATATCTCCAATCTACTCCTCTGAAGAAGATACCCAGCAGCTGCACATCAGAGTATCCATGATGTGGACAATCTCTCTGATACGATCTGAATCTTGTCCAAGCAGCCTTGAACGCCTCAGTAGGTCCTTGAGAAAAAGTGGATATCTTATTTCTCAGATCTTCAGATCGCCCGTCATCATAGAAGTTAATCAGGAAGGCTCTCTTGGTGTCCTCCCAATTAGTTAGCGATCCAGGAGATAGCTGCCTCAGCCAGTAAGTAGCTTCTCCACCTAGAGAGTAGGGGAAGAGCTTGCAGAAGAGATAGTCGTAGGACACTCCATTGCTCTTAATGCTAGTGACCAAGTCCTCGAACCTCTCTACATGGTCCATTGGATGTTCATGAGGAAGACCATGAAAGAGATGCTGTCCCACTAGAGTGAAGTAAGCAGGCTTCAGCTCAAAGTCATTCCTCTCAAACGCAGGAGGACGAATTGCTGAACGATTGGCGAAAAACTGGTCAGGCCTGTTGCATTCACCAATCGTCCTTCCACGATTAACCACAGCATTCCCTGCGTTGGCGCGCCCAGCTGGCGCGACAATCTCAACAACCGCAGCAGGGACAACGATGTTACCAGCTTCATCAAGTCGCTGCCCTCTCTCATTACACACGTGACCCTCTTGGTCTCTCAGAATTCCAGCTTCATCAGCTCTTAAAACCACTGGGTTGTTCATCCCTGATGTTTGCTTGGTCTTTCTGTTTGTGCGTTCCACAAACGCTAGCTGTTCCAGTGACAGTTCAACTAGTTGTGTGCTCTTGTTGCTTCTGGTTTCACGAACAGGCATACACCTGCAAACAAAACACTAGGCAAAGCACGTAAGTAACCAGAAAAATACGTTGAGTATCGATCGATACCAAGTGGTGTCGACCGATACCAACAAAAGAAGACGACGCGTATCGACCGATACTACAGAGTATCGATCGATACCGTCGAACTTAGTCGAAATTCTAAACTAAAATCTAATGGCAAATTGAGTCCCCGGCAACGGCAAACCAAGGTGATTTGAGATCAAATCTCTGCCAATGATCAGACTTTTCCATCCATGAGAAGTTGTAGCAGGAACCGTACACTCCAAGAAGGAGGAGTCACATCAGTATTTTCCTAGAAGGATTCGGCCAAGCAGACAGTGTGGGGCTTTGATTAGCCTCCAACTGAGTTTTGCCAGCAAGGCATCATTAAAATTATTGATATCTTTAAAGCCTAATCCTCCCATAGCTTTTGGTTTTGCCGTTTTTTCCCAAGAAATCCAACTGATTTTTTTCTCATCAGGGGAAGAATCCCACCAGAACCGGGAGTAGGAAGAGTCTAGCCTTAGGTTTATCGACCTTCTGGAATGAAGACCTGGAGTAGGAAGAGTTAAGCTGTCTAAAATGATCTGAGCTAAAAGAGCTTTTTTGAAGCATCTCCTTAGAGTGGTGGCGATCAGAATGATAGGTATCTCTGTCTCTTCCACTGCCAAGATGACAAGAGGAAGCAGAGCCTGTCCTCTCCTTCGAGTGGGGGTAACGCCTTCCCGGATTTTGAGAGAATCTTGGGGGAGAGAGTTCTCTGAGTTTCGATGAGATTCTTGGGAGAGGGTCCACATCTCTTAGAGGAGAGGGGATGTTGATAAGCTGGGCAGCTGACCCCTGAGAATCAGGGCAATCTTTCGACTCATGGTCCAGTAAGAAGCAGGTCTTACAGTGCTTCTCAAGCTTTTCATATACCAAGGACGCAATTACTTCATCTCCATTATCAAACTCAAGAGTTGAGGAAAAGATGAGTGGTTTGAGCCCATTGATATGCACACGCATCTTTGCTGAAGTTGCGGTAATGTTCAGGTCTTCAAAGTGGCCTATATTGGTAGCAAGACTGAGTAAGGTTGCTTCGGACCACAAGTGACTTGGGATACCTTGGACCTGAATCCAGAATGGTATCTGCGATGGGAAAGAGTTCGCCACTATCGGTTCCCATCTTTGCAAAATGATCATCCAATGAGCAAAGTGATAAGGCATGTTCTCCAGAACTTTCTGCAAATCTTCTTCAGAATAGAAATGATACTGAAATTGTCCATGGCCTAAGTCAGCTCCCACCGGCCTAACAGCCACTTTCCAATGATCAGCCAAGAAAGGTAAAAGGGCCCACATTTTTTGGATCTTTGGGTTTGTAGTACGCCCTACGAGCGTGAGGCCATGCTTGCGGATCTGCTCTGAGTTATCAAAGTGAGGCACCTTGACTCTGGCTACTCTAGGAGGTTCATCAGACATAGCCACCCCTTTTCCTTTCTCTGCTGCTGACAATCTTCGAGACATGCTTATAGATAGTCCCCAAATTCTGTTTGGGATGAACAGGAAGTGAACAGGCTGTCTCAGATCTACGCCCCACTTGTTGAAATATCAGACTGAAGACAAGGTTGAGGGAATCCTTAGAGGGGATTAGGCTGAGGTTGTAAGTTTTCTTTACTTCGAGTGAGATGGTTTACCGCTTACTAACGCTGAGACAGAAAGTGTAGGACCAAAATGTAGCACAATAGACAGGAGAGATTTAATCACGATTATATAAATAAACAGTTAAGGAACAGACGATTCATAAAACGATAAAGCAATAATATATCTAAGGAGGCGAGATGAATCTCTTTCCTTAACTCTAAGAATCTCCCGTAGTGCGACGGATTTTAATAGATCCATGAGTCCCAGGATACAACCAAAGTAATCTGTATCATCTACACTTGATATCAGATCTATCGAACATTATACTACGATACTCTCGAATAGAAACTTACTCTCTAGATAGTAGGGAATTGAAGAAAATTTTGCTAGAACTTTTAGAATGTGTTTTCTGTGTGTCAGAGGATGATTTTTTAGGTGAAAATCGTATTGTATATATAGGAGAGAGGCTAGGGTTTTTCCCTGACAGAAAAGGAATATTTCCAGAATATTCTAGGCGGCTGCGATTTTTAAGTCGGCCTGTTGAGTATCGATCGATACCAAGGGGTATCGATCGATACCTCCAAAAAGTCCACGAGGCCATCAGGCCCAATATGCGATTGACGCGCGTGTGATCTTTTCTTCTCTCATGTTGTTCATTATTTAGATTAATGACACAACCATTCCAAAATATATACACGAGAAAACATTTCTCGGTCAATGAAAACATTTCATTAGAAAGAGCTTAACTCATTTCTTTTCACACTAACACAATTTTATCAAACCCTCAGGCTTTGACAAAAAATTAGTTCCAACAATCCCCCACATGAATAGAAATGACTCTAAAACATATGAAAATTGTACAGACTAGACTTTACTAGGCATACTTGACTAGACTCATCTAGACGTAGACAGACTTTCGAGAGTATACAAAAATGTAACTGTCACTGAATGGTAGCGTTTTTCAGCTTTGAACCAAACAATTTTAATATCTGTTGCGTTTACTCGGCCAGGAGGTGAACATGATGTCTTGAACCGCCCGGATTTTGATGTAAACTGATACAACAGATATCGCACAGAGACATCTTCTCGTAGAACTTTGTTCTCTATTGGGTTCATTTTGGCCTTGAACTTTCCTGGTATTCGTGAGTGAATTTGGAGAATATAGCCTTTTCCTTCATTCTTCTAGAAACGGCCCCATTTCACACTTCACTAGGTGATTTTTTATTAGCTTGTTTTCAGAAGTGTCCTGTCACACTCCATTATCTACACAGCTATGCAATCATTAAAAGCCAACGCTTATCCTTACTATCCACAGGTAGCACTGTTTTATCATCCTAGGAACTGGGCAGAGACATAGTCTCACAGTGCTCAACTCAAATCAGTTTAATTTTGTTTCCCTTTGAACCTAGATCTTGGGATCTCCAGTCACATAGGTTGGGTATCTGTCAAACGTCATCTTTTTCTATAGGCTTTAAACCCATTCCTTTTGATGATTTAACAAACTTGATCTCGAGGCTAACTTTTTGGGAAACATATTCGCTAAGTTATCAGCCGTTTTGAGATCAGTTGTCTAAATGGTCTTATATTATTCTCGAGATTTGCCATTTTATAACTTACTCAGTGCCTGAGAGATAGCTCACTAACTCTCACAGTGTACACATAATGATGGCACTAATTTTTCTCCCACATCAGGGTATCTTCCGGAGAGTTTCGAAGCCATTCTGCTTCCTCTGCAGCCTTATCTAAAGCTATAAACTTTGACTCCTTGGTTAATTAGGCCAAGAGTGATTGTTTGGAAGATTTCCAGGATACTGCTACACCACCAAGAAAAATATTATCCACTTATAATATATGTCAGGTTTACTAGGCCAAGAGGTGAACATAATGTCTTGAACCCCCAGACTTTGATGTAAAACGAGACGACATATAACGCTGGATAATTCAACATTCTAGTTATGGTTTTCCACAGAGTATGACCTGGATGTAGCGACTTATTTATTGAATGCGCTAAATCGGATCTAGTACGATTCATCAAGTACGTTAGACTTCCGATAATTCTTGCATACACCGCTTGTGATACAACTTTATCACAATTGGAGTTATTGCAATCTTGTTTGAGTAGTTCTCAAAACATTCTAGAGTCTTGAGACAAGATTATCCACTAATCTTATGTCTATCAAACCTCCCACTAGACACATTCTTAGTGTGTTGGATTATGTCCTTCTTGCTTCCATGATGAACGTGTCATCTTATAAACACAACAAAACGTATCCATGTGGAGTACTTTTGATGTATATCACCTTAAGTGATTTTGAAGCTATTTGACATCACTTTGTTGTCAAACTTTCCAAGCTATTGCTTAGGAGCTAACTTAAGCTCGTATAAGGACTTTGCAAGTCTACTTATTTTCTTTCCTTGTTCAGGAGTGACATAACCCTCAGGTTGTTTCATGTGAATCTCCTCTTCTAAATGGTCGTTTAGAAAGGCAGATTTTACATCCATTTGATGGATTACAAGATCTCATATTGCTGTGATTCCAATCAGCATACGACTTTAGCCTTTGGTACTTCTTTACCATTGCTTGATCTAAGGTCCAATGCCCGTCAAGCATCGATCGATACTCATGGGTATCGATCGATACCTCTAAAAGCGTAAGAGCCCAAGAGATCAATTGCTCGCCTCAATTCGTGAGGTACTAGAGCTTATCCTTTACTTGGATGTCTGGTATATCTCATTTATACACCAGAAAGCAATCAGCACTACATTGTGTGCATATTCAATGAAGATACAATCCACCGTTTTTGGTCTGATTGTCAGCTTCTTAGGTGGTTGCTAGGCACCCCCACACTTTCATGTATTTGTACAAAAACACATTACTTTTCCAAAGTTCACATGAAACATTTCAAGTGACTTTGTGTGGTATTTAGTTCAGGATATAACTTGTGGTAAGCAATGCTTCCCCCCACATTTCTGGACTAACCCAGATTTTTTAGGAATAATGAGTTCATCAAATAATTCGGTAATTTGTTATGAAACTCCATTAGATTACAGTGAATAGGGATCAATCGTTTGATGGATAATACCATGCTCATGTCCTCTATCACTTCAAACTATGTTGATAGTTCTTTCGATTTGGTTTTCAACCTCGAGTTTAAACTCCTTGAGTTTTCCAAGGTCTCGTATTTGCTTCTTAGCAGATAGACATAACTATATTTCGTACAATCCTCAACGAAAGTCACGAAATATTTCTCACCACCTTTTGTATGAGTCAAACCAAGAGGTTCACTCGATTGTGGTGTTTTTAGTGAGTTTGGTTTGACGCAAACCTCACACTCATCTTTGCTTATTTTTGTATTTCAGGATCTCATTCAATCTACGCATAGATACGAATATAATGTGACTAAAACATTCAGATCAAATACTAAGAGATTCTGTACCATAAGCAAATGATTCTTTCTCATTAATGTCAACACCATTGGTTACATTGATTTTAAGTCCGACTGTCTCAACGTTAATTTGGACCAGTCCGTCCTTAATATAGACAACATTCTTTGTCAATACATGCTTAATTAGCATTGTGCCCTAAATAGGATTTTTATGCATCTCTAGCACATGCTTTACATCAGTGAGAGTGAGCTTCTTTGAGAAGTCAACTTCAGCACTATGATTAAATTCTTGTCATTATTTATGGTAGGAGGGAAACATTCCCATATCAATGCATATATGAGCTATTATTACATTGGTATACTACCACCACTCATTTAGGTTATGCTCAACCATATTGACTCCGAGGATGACATTACACATGTCTATCTCGACTAAATTGGCTTCAGCCATTCCATTGTCTTTTACACCACTGAATCTAACAATGATCACATCGGTGTTGTTAGTCATATTGAAATTTGATTTTGTTCAAGAGAATCAAACCAAATTAAT
Source organism: Eutrema japonicum (assembly GCA_030161315.1). NCBI lineage: Eukaryota > Viridiplantae > Streptophyta > Magnoliopsida > Brassicales > Brassicaceae > Eutrema > Eutrema japonicum. The sequence continues at coordinate 56,695,607 of BSQW01000011.1, forward strand.
ATACTAACCAATACCCAACTCTCAAGTTTAAAGGGTAAAATTAAATTCGATTTCTAAAATTAATTCAGAAAATTCATAATTTAATAAACTTAATACAATATCGAATTGTATTAGTATTCTTGAACTCATATCAAGAATCGCAAGAGGCTTGTTGAGTATCGATCGATACCAAGGGGTATCGATCGATACCTCCAAAATTCCAATGATTTAATTATTCGATTAAATCAGCCTCCAGTACTTAATTGAACATCAATTAATTATTCCAAAATTCGCAAATTTTGGACACATAATATTGAGCTATGTGCAATATATTGCAACTTATTTGTCCAATGCTTTATCTTTACTCCGCAGTAGAAAGATGTAACAATATCTTGTGCAATCGTCTATGAATGTCACGAAATATTTCTTGCCTCCTCTGGTTTGAATATATTTCACATACATCTGTGTGAATTTAAACCTAGAGGTTCTGTTGTTCTTTGAACGCTGGGTGATGGCGTCTTAGTGAGTTTTGCTTGGACACAAACTTCACATTTGTCTTTGCTTAATTTGCATTTAGGAATCATATTCATGTTCATTAATCTACTCATAGACTTGAAATTAACATGTCCTAATCGTTTATGCCAAATATTAAAAGACTAAGCGAGATAAGCAAATGGTTTCTTATCATTAATCTTAGGGTTCTACGAGGTGGATGCCTCGGTTACATTATCTTTTCGGATTACTTCCTCAACAGATATCTTACATAGATTATCACATACAGAACCCTTACCCAAATACATCCCATTTTTCGTTAGGATTAGCTTATCACCTTCCAGCTTCACAGAGAATCCATGCTTACTTATGAGCGATCCAGAGATCAGATTCTTGCGCATATCTGGTACATGGACGACGTTCGTGAGAACCAGTTCCTGTCCAGAGGTGAGCTTCAGAACAACCTTCCCGTGACCATCAACTGTCGACGAGGCGGAATTTTCCATCAAGAGTTTATCACCACTCTTGTTCTTTGTGTATGTCGAGAACATCTCGCGATCCATACAGATGTGTCTGGTTGCACCACTATCGAACCACCAAGTCTTTGGATGGCTCTCTGCAACATTGGCCTCAGTGACCACAGCACACATGTCAGCTTCTGTCAAGTTCGCTTGACCTTTCACTGTTTCGATCAGACTAGCAGTCGTTTGATCCACTTTATCATTGGTTTTCTCCATAGTTCCATAGTTGTTTTCCACATCGATTGTCATTCTGTGAAGACAAAAGAAACACAACTTTCAATTAGTACCGATATATAAAGTTAAGAATCGCAATTCAAATACTGATATCGAACTAAATCGCATTGGTGTCGATCGATACACCTTGGTGTCGATCGATACACCTTGTTGTCGATCGATACACCTTGGTGTCGATCGATACACCTTGGTGTCGATCGATACACCTTGGTGTCGATCGATACACACCCAATGTCTATCGATACACCCATATGGTGTCGATCGATGCACTCAGTGTCGATCGATACACCCTTGGTGATGATCGATGCACGTGAGTTTTGCATAAGATCTGTCGATACACCTCGGTGTCGATCGATGATCAGCTTGTGTCGATCGATACACATATAGTGTCGATCGATGCACCCTGTGTGTCGATCGATGCAATTGAATTTTTACACAGGATCGATCGATAAACCACAGTTTCGATCGATGCTCGATGCACATACTGTGTCAATCGATGCATCCTGGTGTCAATCGATACACGTTTAGTATCGATCGATACACCCTAGGTGTCGATCGATACACCCTAGGTGTCGATCAATACAAGTGAATTTCACATGATCGATCATAGCACCACAGTGTCGATCGATACCTGTGAATTGTACACAGTATCGATCGACATAGACCCAACTTGGTCGATGCAAAGTATCGATCGATACACCTCAGTGTTGATCGATACACACTTTTGCACAGTATCGATCGATACACCTCAGTGGCGATCGATACAACTCGATGCAAAGTATCGATGCACCTTAGTGTCATCCGATACAACTGTTTGCATAGTATCGATCGATGCACCTCAGTGTCGATCGATACAAATTTTGTCCAGTATCGATCGATACCATAGGGTGTCGATCGATACTCACAAGGCTTCGATCGCAATCGAACCTATCAAGAACATGATTTGTGTTCGTTGATTACACCGTTCTTTAATCGCAATTAAAGACGGTTTTAGAAGATGTTTAAAGCAGATCTGCTTCTACTACACGTTTCAAGTTGCTAAATAGCTTTTTGATAACGTTTGAGTATCAATAGCAGAAGAACATCTTCTTAAAAATAGAGTAGATGAAGATTGCCTCTACTACACGTTTCAATTTGCTAAGAAGCTTTTTGATAACGTTTGAGTATCATCAGCAGTAGAGAATCGTTTAAAAACCGTTTGAAAACGTTTATTTACTCGTGATTAAAGATCTAATTGAAGTAATAAAACAGAAATTGGATCTTCTTAGAGTTAAGATTGTAGGACCAAAATTTAGCACAATAGACAGGAGAGATTTAATCACGATTATATAAATAAACAGTTAAGGAACAGACGATTCATAAAACGATAAAGCAATAATATATCTAAGGAGGCGAGATGAATCTCTTTCCTTAACTCTAAGAATCTCCCGTAGTGCGACGGGTTTTAATAGATCCATGAGTCCCAGGATACAACCAAAGTAATCTGTATCATCTACACTTGATATCAGATCTATCGAACATTATACTACGATACTCTCGAATAGAAACTTACTCTCTAGACAGTAGGGAATTGAAGAAACTTTTGCTAGAACTTTTAGAATGTGTTTTCTGTGTGTCAGAGGATGATTTTTTAGGTGAAAATCGTATTGTATATATAGGAGAGAGGCTAGGGTTTTTCCCTGACAGAAAAGGAATATTTCCAGAATATTCTAGGCGGCTGCGATTTTTAAGTCGGCATGTTGAGTATCGATCGATACCAAGGGGTATCGATCGATACCTCCAAAAAGTCCACGAGGCCATCAGGCCCAATATATGATTGACGCGCGTGTGATCTTTTCTTCTCTCATGTTGTTCATTATTTAGATTAATGACACAACCATTCCAAAATATATACACGATAAAACATTTCTCGGTCAATGAAAACATTTCATTAGAAAGAGCTTAACTCATTTCTTTTCACACTAACACAATTTTATCAAACCCTCAGGCTTTGACAAAAAATTAATTCCAACAGAAAGTAAGAGGTGAGAAAATTCAAAACAAACCAGACCATTATACCATATATAGTTAGCTACGGGGGATGAGAGTATAGCTCAGTCTCAGAAAGGCCTCGAGAAGCTGATCTTCCAGGCTTAGGGAGATCTCCAAGCTAAAGATATGGATGGAAAGACTTCCCTGGGTATCGATTTGCCGTTTGCCATATTGATCCTCCCATAAATCTCATTTGTTACATAATTAAAAAAAAAAAAAAATGGTTGAAATCATAGATAGTAACTAGAAATTTTATTAAAATGGTTTCAGAAATGATCGATTTGAATTTGATCTTCAGTTCTAATAATAGAGGCGAGCGAACAATAAATATATTTTTCATAATCTTTGGATGATCAAAATTTCTTGCTTTAATCTCCCCCTTCGGTATTATGCCACTTTGATTTGGTTGATGTAGTTTTGCTTTCTATTGAGTTTTGATTTTCAATTATGAAATATTATATTTGAAAGAGAAGGTTTATGTTTGAAATCTTGTTTAAGGTCATGATTTATTTGGCGGGTAATGGTTGCAAAATCGATTTAGTTTAATTTTGATCGTAAATCACATCTGTTGATTGAACAAGAACCATTACAATCTAAATACGTGACGTTGGATCAATTTTCAAAGTTGGTGTGGTTTTCGATCGAATTTAAACTTGTTGATAGAAAAGTTTCATTTTGTGTAATTCTTTATAAATATTTAAATGTGGTGTGATATTAAACTTCTAGTAGAACTGTATATCGATCACTCAAAACAGAAAGTACTTGTTTAATTTGTATATTATTTATTTATTCAAACTTGGTTGGATTACGACGCAACTACTAACATTAATTAGTGTTTCATAACATAATTGTTTAAGCTCTAAAAAAACAACTGAAACTAAAAACACATGTTCATGTGGCTGGTAGAACTTCGGTTACTAAAAAAAGCAAAAATATAAAAAATGTGAAGTCATAGAATTCCTAATTTCCCTCCCTTTTTTAGTGTTCTATATGCATTTTTTAGGGATAACCTTGTGATTTTCCTTCCTCAAGAAGAGAAGAAAATTCTTTCTTTATAACAATAGAATAGTTACATACATAAATCATTCCATCGAGACAAAAGAAAGAGCCAAAAGAAAAACAAAAAAAAATGTCTAAGAGTGTCAATGGTGGTGGCTCAGTCGCTCTTTTCCTGATTTGTTTGTTCATTTCAATAGGTAATTTATATTATAATATATGAATCTCACCAATTCGTTAATTGTTGTGTTTATGATTATTGTGTATTTTAAAAATTAATTTGGTAACCTTTAGCATCTTTAAAAAAAACAAAACAAAATATTATTGATTAACAACAAACACAAATAAAAAATTACATTTTAATTTAAAGTTTTATGTTTAAATTTCGTATAACTCACTTATAAGAACATTAGTTACATTTTAAAACTTTTAATATGTAAAAACAAAAAAAAAACAAAAAAGCACTAATAATGCAAATTTTTGAATTTTTAAACAATCCAAACCCATGTAATTGGTGATTTTGTATACAATAGAATAGATTGTGTTTTTATTAGTTGACAATAAAACAAAACAAAAAATGATTTTGTTAAGATCAATGATTTTGTTAAGATCATTTTTTTGTTAAAGGGTCTTCTTGAGTTTAAAATTAGGAAACTACATTATTATAAAAATAAATTATACATATTTAATCAAAATGATTATAATATTTCGTACTCAATATTTAGTACTTTATCAGGAATGCTAAATGCTCAGGGAAAAACTCCTGCCTATCGAGGAAGTCCTGACCGTAAAAATCGTTATTGTTCAAAATATCCAAGCAAGTTGGCACCACCTAGCATCTGTACTAAACCAAATGCTGATGCGTTGTGCTACACGTCTTGCAAAAACGAAAGAAAGCTTCAAGGCAAATGTCTAATACATAAACTACAAAGTCCAAAGAAATTGTGCTACTGTTGGTATTATGATTCTGATGGGTCTGTGGATTGTTGGTAATTAATCTGATGAGAAATTCCACTTCAAACGACTACTTAATATCGATAAATAAGTTTTTTTATTTCTCTTTTAATTTGTGGTTTTTTTATGCATGTAATAATGAAAGAAGTAATCGTCGGTTTGGCTTGCTCTTCTTCACTAATAAAGATTTATTGTATTAATTGATTTTCATTTTTCAGATTCTAAAAGCATGATTCTTATTTAAAAAAACTTTTATAATAATATAATTTAGAATAACGTTGTTTTTTTTAGTGTAAAACAACTTTTTTTGTCACATTACACTATCAAATCTTTATTATATAAAGCTTAATATTTCAAAATTGCTAACTCACCTGAAGGCGACACGTTTCAAGTAAATCTTTCAGATTCTAATATGTGTAAAAAGAATTTCTAATTTTTTATATAAATTTACAATTGATTCATACTCCGAAAATATAAAGTTACTAAATTAAAAGAAAAAAAATATATAACTTATCTTAAAAGCCAAAATTAACAAAAAATAATAATAATAATAATAATAATGGTTCATAAAATTTAATAACCGAGAAAGTTAAAGTTACTAAACAAAAAAGGAAAAAACAGAAAATTTAAATTTATCCTAGAAGGAAAAGTTAAGAAAAGAAGGAAAAAACTTCATTAGTTTTTCCATTTAGGTTAAAAAAAATTAAGAAATGGATTATTAAACTAAATAAAAAAAAATTCTAATTTCTCACCTGTATATAAACAATTTGGTAGTATGTCAATTACATACCAAAAAAATCAAAAGTCCAATAATTGTTTCCAAAGCTATTTAGTGCATCCGCTCCACAAAATTCTACCTTCAAGGTATATATTTATTTCATCGGAAACTTTGTTTCTAAATTTGTATATTATTTATTTTCATAGATGATTTAATTTTTTTTTTTGATTTTTTTTTACGGATTATAAAATATCTTAATATATAAAGCTAATTGTTTCAAAGGATGATGCGGTCATCAGCCTTGATCAAACTAGACCAGACCAAGGAGACCGAATTGAAGCTGAACCGGAGGAAGAAGTGGAGTTCAAAGGAGAGCCAAACCGACTTAGTAAAGATTATATTCGACCCGAGAAGACCCACAAATTTTGTTCATCCCAGATGAAATCCAAGATCAACTGGTCCATCCCAATGACCACTTGGAATACATTCTTAGATAAACCAAAGCACGCCTCGAAGTGGAATCAGTCCAATTGGAGTTCAGACGAAGGAGTTATTCAATATACAAATCGGTTGATCCCCAACTTACATGATTTGGACATACGCGGCTTAATTGGAAGTCTCTGACCAAACCAGAAGGAATTAAGTTACAAATCAACTTGGTCTGGAATCTTGATTCATCAGAGACATACAGAAAATTAGATTTATGCCAATACCGGTTTTTGTTGGGAAGTTATTCACTTTACAAGTTGGCGGTCTAGGCCAAAGATCGTGTTACACAGCCCAACTTAGCAACGATCTCGATCTAGAACCACTTGGAGAATATTATTGGGTCTCTTATGGTTCAAACAAGCCCAAGATCCAAAGAAATGTCCATCGGATCCTCAAGATACTCCCCATTTTCAAAAATGGGTGGACTTGGTTCTAAACATGGAAAGTCCTAGATCCACTTGGTTTAGAAGCTTTCAGACTTATGTGTGGCGACCAGGAGAGATTATTAGACATCTAAGGGAAGGAGTTGATGTGTTGCGTTTTTGACGTTTTCTAATTCTCGTTTTCTGTACATAATCGAGTCTTTTTGAGTGTTTTAGTCTTTTAGGAGTCATTTCAGGTGTAAAGGCATTACGGACGGAGTCCAGAGGCCTAGAGCGGAAAAACGGCAAAACCGAGCAAAAAAAGATGGGATCGATCGATCCCCCTACTGGGATCGATCGATTCAGTTTCCCGTAAAACTTTGGATCGAGCTTTCACCGAGCCAGACCGATCGATCTTCAAAAATAATTGGATCGATCGATCCTCCTAGCTACTACACGTTTCAAGTTGCTAAATAGCTTTTTGATAACGTTTGAGTATCACTAGCAGAAGAACATCTTCTTAAAAATAGAGTAGATGAAGATTGCCTCTACTACACGTTTCAATTTGCTAAGAAGCTTTTTGATAACGTTTGAGTATCATCAGCAGTAGAGAATCGTTTAAAAAACCGTTTGAAAACGTTTATTTACTCGTGATTAAAGATCTAATTGAAGTAATAAAACAGAAATTGGATCTTCTTAGAGTTAAGATTGTAGGACCAAAATTTAGCACAATAGACAGGAGAGATTTAATCACGATTATATAAATAAACAGTTAAGGAACAGACGATTCATAAAACGATAAAGCAATAATATATCTAAGGAGGCGAGATGAATCTCTTTCCTTAACTCTAAGAATCTCCCGTAGTGCGACGAGTTTTAATAGATCCATGAGTCCCAGGATACAACCAAAGTAATCTGTATCATCTACACTTGATATCAGATCTATCGAACATTATACTACGATACTCTCGAATAGAAACTTACTCTCTAGACAGTAGGGAATTGAAGAAACTTTTGCTAGAACTTTTAGGATGTGTTTTATGTGTGTCAGAGGATGATTTTTTAGGTGAAAATCGTATTGTATATATAGGAGAGAGGCTAGGGTTTTTCCCTGACAGAAAAGGAATATTTCCAGAATATTCTAGGCGGCTGCGATTTTTAAGTCGGCCTGTTGAGTATCGATCGATACCAAGGGGTATCGATCGATACCTCCAAAAAGTCCACGAGGCCATCAGGCCCAATATATGATTGACGCGCGTGTGATCTTTTCTTCTCTCATGTTGTTCATTATTTAGATTAATGACACAACCATTCCAAAATATATACACGAGAAAACATTTCTCGGTCAATGAAAACATTTCATTAGAAAAACATTTCATTAGAAAGAGCTTAACTCATTTCTTTTCACACTAACACAATTTTATCAAACCCTCAGGCTTTGACAAAAAATTAATTCCAACAGAAAGTAAGAGGTGAGAAGATTCAAAACAAACCAGACCATTATACCATATATAGTTAGCTACGGGGGATGAGAGTATAGCTCAGTCTCAGAAAGGCCTCGAGAAGCTGATCTTCCAGGCTTAGGGAGATCTCCAAGCTAAAGATATGGATGGAAAGACTTCCCTGGGTATCGATTTGCCGTTTGCCATATTGATCCTCCCATAAATCTCATTTGTTACATAATTAAAAAAAAAAAAAAAATGGTTGAAATCATAGATAGTAACTAGAAATTTTATTAAAATGGTTTCAGAAATGATCGATTTGAATTTGATCTTCAGTTCTAATAATAGAGGCGAGCGAACAATAAATATATTTTTCATAATCTTTGGATGATCAAAATTTCTTGCTTTAATCTCCCCCTTCGGTATTATGCCACTTTGATTTGGTTGATGTAGTTTTGCTTTCTATTGAGTTTTGATTTTCAATTATGAAATATTATATTTGAAAGAGAAGGTTTATGTTTGAAATCTTGTTTGAGGTCATGATTTATTTGGCGGGTAATGGTTGCAAAATCGATTTAGTTTAATTTTGATCGTAAATCACATATGTTGATTGAACAAGAACCATTACAATCTAAATACGTGACGTTGGATCAATTTTCAAAGTTGGTGTGGTTTTCGATCGAATTTAAACTTGTTGATAGAAAAGTTTCATTTTGTGTAATTCTTTATAAATATTTAAATGTGGTGTGATATTAAACTTCTAGTAGAACTGTATATCGATCACTCAAAACAGAAAGTACTTGTTTAATTTGTATATTATTTATTTATTCAAACTTGGTTGGATTACGACGCAACTACTAACATTAATTAGTGTTTCATAACATAATTGTTTAAGCTCTAAAAAAACAACTGAAACTAAAAACACATGTTCATGTGGCTGGTAGAACTTCGGTTACTAAAAAAAGCAAAAATATAAAAAATGTGAAGTCATAGAATTCCTAATTTCCCTCCCTTTTTTTAGTGTTCTATATGCATTTTTTAGGGATAACCTTGTGATTTTCCTTCCTCAAGAAGAGAAGAAAATTCTTTCTTTATAACAATAGAATAGTTACATACATAAATCATTCCATCGAGACAAAAGAAAGAGCCAAAAGAAAAACAAAAAAAAATGTCTAAGAGTGTCAATGGTGGTGGCTCAGTCGCTCTTTTCCTGATTTGTTTGTTCATTTCAATAGGTAATTTATATTATAATATATGAATCTCACCAATTCGTTAATTGTTGTGTTTATGATTATTGTGTATTTTAAAAATTAATTTGGTAACCTTTAGCATCTTTAAAAAAAACAAAACAAAATATTATTGATTAACAACAAACACAAATAAAAAATTACATTTTAATTTAAAGTTTTATGTTTAAATTTCGTATAACTCACTTATAAGAACATTAGTTACATTTTAAAACTTTTAATATGTAAAAACAAAAAAAAAACAAAAAAGCACTAATAATGCAAATTTTTGAATTTTTAAACAATCCAAACCCATGTAATTGGTGATTTTGTATACAATAGAATAGATTGTGTTTTTATTAGTTGACAATAAAACAAAACAAAAAATGATTTTGTTAAGATCAATGATTTTGTTAAGATCATTTTTTTGTTAAAGGGTCTTCTTGAGTTTAAAATTAGGAAACTACATTATTATAAAAATAAATTATACATATTTAATCAAAATGATTATAATATTTCGTACTCAATATTTACTACTTTATCAGGAATGCTAAATGCTCAGGGAAAAACTCCTGCCTATCGAGGAAGTCCTGACCGTAAAAATCGTTATTGTTCAAAATATCCAAGCAAGTTGGCACCACCTAGCATCTGTACTAAACCAAATGCTGATGCGTTGTGCTACACGTCTTGCAAAAACGAAAGAAAGCTTCAAGGCAAATGTCTAATACATAAACTACAAAGTCCAAAGAAATTGTGCTACTGTTGGTATTATGATTCTGATGGGTCTGTGGATTGTTGGTAATTAATCTGATGAGAAATTCCACTTCAAACGACTACTTAATATCGATAAATAAGTTTTTTTATTTCTCTTTTAATTTGTGGTTTTTTTATGCATGTAATAATGAAAGAAGTAATCGTCGGTTTGGCTTGCTCTTCTTCACTAATAAAGATTTATTGTATTAATTGATTTTCATTTTTCAGATTCTAAAAGCATGATTCTTATTTAAAAAAACTTTTATAATAATATAATTTAGAATAACGTTGTTTTTTTTAGTGTAAAACAACTTTTTTTGTCACATTACACTATCAAATCTTTATTATATAAAGCTTAATATTTCAAAATTGCTAACTCACCTGAAGGCGACACGTTTCAAGTAAATCTTTCAGATTCTAATATGTGTAAAAAGAATTTCTAATTTTTTATATAAATTTACAATTGATTCATACTCCGAAAATATAAAGTTACTAAATTAAAAGAAAAAAAATATATAACTTATCTTAAAAGCCAAAATTAACAAAAAATAATAATAATAATAATAATAATGGTTCATAAAATTTAATAACCGAGAAAGTTAAAGTTACTAAACAAAAAAGGAAAAAACAGAAAATTTAAATTTATCCTAGAAGGAAAAGTTAAGAAAAGAAGGAAAAAACTTCATTAGTTTTTCCATTTAGGTTAAAAAAAATTAAGAAATGGATTATTAAACTAAATAAAAAAAAATTCTAATTTCTCACCTGTATATAAACAATTTGGTAGTATGTCAATTACATACCAAAAAAATCAAAAGTCCAATAATTGTTTCCAAAGCTATTTAGTGCATCCGCTCCACAAAATTCTACCTTCAAGGTATATATTTATTTCATCGGAAACTTTGTTTCTAAATTTGTATATTATTTATTTTCATAGATGATTTAATTTTTTTTTTTGATTTTTTTTTACGGATTATAAAATATCTTAATATATAAAGCTAATTGTTTCAAAGGATGATGCGGTCATCAGCCTTGATCAAACTAGACCAGACCAAGGAGACCGAATTGAAGCTGAACCGGAGGAAGAAGTGGAGTTCAAAGGAGAGCCAAACCGACTTAGTAAAGATTATATTCGACCCGAGAAGACCCACAAATTTTGTTCATCCCAGATGAAATCCAAGATCAACTGGTCCATCCCAATGACCACTTGGAATACATTCTTAGATAAACCAAAGCACGCCTCGAAGTGGAATCAGTCCAATTGGAGTTCAGACGAAGGAGTTATTCAATATACAAATCGGGTGATCCCCAACTTACATGATTTGGACATACGCGGCTTAATTGGAAGTCTCTGACCAAACCAGAAGGAATTAAGTTACAAATCAACTTGGTCTGGAATCTTGATTCATCAGAGACATACAGAAAATTAGATTTATGCCAATACCGGTTTTTGTTGGGAAGTTATTCACTTTACAAGTTGGCGGTCTAGGCCAAAGATCGTGTTACACAGCCCAACTTAGCAACGATCTCGATCTAGAACCACTTGGAGAATATTATTGGGTCTCTTATGGTTCAAACAAGCCCAAGATCCAAAGAAATGTCCATCGGATCCTCAAGATACTCCCCATTTTCAAAAATGGGTGGACTTGGTTCTAAACATGGAAAGTCCTAGATCCACTTGGTTTAGAAGCTTTCAGACTTATGTGTGGCGACCAGGAGAGATTATTAGACATCTAAGGGAAGGAGTTGATGTGTTGCGTTTTTGACGTTTTCTAATTCTCGTTTTCTGTACATAATCGAGTCTTTTTGAGTGTTTTAGTCTTTTAGGAGTCATTTCAGGTGTAAAGGCATTACGGACGGAGTCCAGAGGCCTAGAGCGGAAAAACGGCAAAACCGAGCAAAAAAAGATGGGATCGATCGATCCCCCTACTGGGATCGATCGATTCAGTTTCCCGTAAAACTTTGGATCGAGCTTTCACCGAGCCAGACCGATCGATCTTCAAAAATAATTGGATCGATCGATCCTCCTAGCTACTACACGTTTCAAGTTGCTAAATAGCTTTTTGATAACGTTTGAGTATCACTAGCAGAAGAACATCTTCTTAAAAATAGAGTAGATGAAGATTGCCTCTACTACACGTTTCAATTTGCTAAGAAGCTTTTTGATAACGTTTGAGTATCATCAGCAGTAGAGAATCGTTTAAAAAACCGTTTGAAAACGTTTATTTACTCGTGATTAAAGATCTAATTGAAGTAATAAAACAGAAATTGGATCTTCTTAGAGTTAAGATTGTAGGACCAAAATTTAGCACAATAGACAGGAGAGATTTAATCACGATTATATAAATAAACAGTTAAGGAACAGACGATTCATAAAACGATAAAGCAATAATATATCTAAGGAGGCGAGATGAATCTCTTTCCTTAACTCTAAGAATCTCCCGTAGTGCGACGAGTTTTAATAGATCCATGAGTCCCAGGATACAACCAAAGTAATCTGTATCATCTACACTTGATATCAGATCTATCGAACATTATACTACGATACTCTCGAATAGAAACTTACTCTCTAGACAGTAGGGAATTGAAGAAACTTTTGCTAGAACTTTTAGGATGTGTTTTATGTGTGTCAGAGGATGATTTTTTAGGTGAAAATCGTATTGTATATATAGGAGAGAGGCTAGGGTTTTTCCCTGACAGAAAAGGAATATTTCCAGAATATTCTAGGCGGCTGCGATTTTTAAGTCGGCCTGTTGAGTATCGATCGATACCAAGGGGTATCGATCGATACCTCCAAAAAGTCCACGAGGCCATCAGGCCCAATATATGATTGACGCGCGTGTGATCTTTTCTTCTCTCATGTTGTTCATTATTTAGATTAATGACACAACCATTCCAAAATATATACACGAGAAAACATTTCTCGGTCAATGAAAACATTTCATTAGAAAGAGCTTAACTCATTTCTTTTCACACTAACACAATTTTATCAAACCCTCAGGCTTTGACAAAAAATTAATTCCAACAGAAAGTAAGAGGTGAGAAGATTCAAAACAAACCAGACCATTATACCATATATAGTTAGCTACGGGGGATGAGAGTATAGCTCAGTCTCAGAAAGGCCTCGAGAAGCTGATCTTCCAGGCTTAGGGAGATCTCCAAGCTAAAGATATGGATGGAAAGACTTCCCTGGGTATCGATTTGCCGTTTGCCATATTGATCCTCCCATAAATCTCATTTGTTACATAATTAAAAAAAAAAAAAATGGTTGAAATCATAGATAGTAACTAGAAATTTTATTAAAATGGTTTCAGAAATGATCGATTTGAATTTGATCTTCAGTTCTAATAATAGAGGCGAGCGAACAATAAATATATTTTTCATAATCTTTGGATGATCAAAATTTCTTGCTTTAATCTCCCCCTTCGGTATTATGCCACTTTGATTTGGTTGATGTAGTTTTGCTTTCTATTGAGTTTTGATTTTCAATTATGAAATATTATATTTGAAAGAGAAGGTTTATGTTTGAAATCTTGTTTGAGGTCATGATTTATTTGGCGGGTAATGGTTGCAAAATCGATTTAGTTTAATTTTGATCGTAAATCACATATGTTGATTGAACAAGAACCATTACAATCTAAATACGTGACGTTGGATCAATTTTCAAAGTTGGTGTGGTTTTCGATCGAATTTAAACTTGTTGATAGAAAAGTTTCATTTTGTGTAATTCTTTATAAATATTTAAATGTGGTGTGATATTAAACTTCTAGTAGAACTGTATATCGATCACTCAAAACAGAAAGTACTTGTTTAATTTGTATATTATTTATTTATTCAAACTTGGTTGGATTACGACGCAACTACTAACATTAATTAGTGTTTCATAACATAATTGTTTAAGCTCTAAAAAAACAACTGAAACTAAAAACACATGTTCATGTGGCTGGTAGAACTTCGGTTACTAAAAAAAGCAAAAATATAAAAAATGTGAAGTCATAGAATTCCTAATTTCCCTCCCTTTTTTTAGTGTTCTATATGCATTTTTTAGGGATAACCTTGTGATTTTCCTTCCTCAAGAAGAGAAGAAAATTCTTTCTTTATAACAATAGAATAGTTACATACATAAATCATTCCATCGAGACAAAAGAAAGAGCCAAAAGAAAAACAAAAAAAAATGTCTAAGAGTGTCAATGGTGGTGGCTCAGTCGCTCTTTTCCTGATTTGTTTGTTCATTTCAATAGGTAATTTATATTATAATATATGAATCTCACCAATTCGTTAATTGTTGTGTTTATGATTATTGTGTATTTTAAAAATTAATTTGGTAACCTTTAGCATCTTTAAAAAAAACAAAACAAAATATTATTGATTAACAACAAACACAAATAAAAAATTACATTTTAATTTAAAGTTTTATGTTTAAATTTCGTATAACTCACTTATAAGAACATTAGTTACATTTTAAAACTTTTAATATGTAAAAACAAAAAAAAAAACAAAAAAGCACTAATAATGCAAATTTTTGAATTTTTAAACAATCCAAACCCATGTAATTGGTGATTTTGTATACAATAGAATAGATTGTGTTTTTATTAGTTGACAATAAAACAAAACAAAAAATGATTTTGTTAAGATCAATGATTTTGTTAAGATCATTTTTTTGTTAAAGGGTCTTCTTGAGTTTAAAATTAGGAAACTACATTATTATAAAAATAAATTATACATATTTAATCAAAATGATTATAATATTTCGTACTCAATATTTACTACTTTATCAGGAATGCTAAATGCTCAGGGAAAAACTCCTGCCTATCGAGGAAGTCCTGACCGTAAAAATCGTTATTGTTCAAAATATCCAAGCAAGTTGGCACCACCTAGCATCTGTACTAAACCAAATGCTGATGCGTTGTGCTACACGTCTTGCAAAAACGAAAGAAAGCTTCAAGGCAAATGTCTAATACATAAACTACAAAGTCCAAAGAAATTGTGCTACTGTTGGTATTATGATTCTGATGGGTCTGTGGATTGTTGGTAATTAATCTGATGAGAAATTCCACTTCAAACGACTACTTAATATCGATAAATAAGTTTTTTTATTTCTCTTTTAATTTGTGGTTTTTTTATGCATGTAATAATGAAAGAAGTAATCGTCGGTTTGGCTTGCTCTTCTTCACTAATAAAGATTTATTGTATTAATTGATTTTCATTTTTCAGATTCTAAAAGCATGATTCTTATTTAAAAAAACTTTTATAATAATATAATTTAGAATAACGTTGTTTTTTTTAGTGTAAAACAACTTTTTTTGTCACATTACACTATCAAATCTTTATTATATAAAGCTTAATATTTCAAAATTGCTAACTCACCTGAAGGCGACACGTTTCAAGTAAATCTTTCAGATTCTAATATGTGTAAAAAGAATTTCTAATTTTTTATATAAATTTACAATTGATTCATACTCCGAAAATATAAAGTTACTAAATTAAAAGAAAAAAAATATATAACTTATCTTAAAAGCCAAAATTAACAAAAAATAATAATAATAATAATAATAATGGTTCATAAAATTTAATAACCGAGAAAGTTAAAGTTACTAAACAAAAAAGGAAAAAACAGAAAATTTAAATTTATCCTAGAAGGAAAAGTTAAGAAAAGAAGGAAAAAACTTCATTAGTTTTTCCATTTAGGTTAAAAAAAATTAAGAAATGGATTATTAAACTAAATAAAAAAAAATTCTAATTTCTCACCTGTATATAAACAATTTGGTAGTATGTCAATTACATACCAAAAAAATCAAAAGTCCAATAATTGTTTCCAAAGCTATTTAGTGCATCCGCTCCACAAAATTCTACCTTCAAGGTATATATTTATTTCATCGGAAACTTTGTTTCTAAATTTGTATATTATTTATTTTCATAGATGATTTAATTTTTTTTTTTGATTTTTTTTTACGGATTATAAAATATCTTAATATATAAAGCTAATTGTTTCAAAGGATGATGCGGTCATCAGCCTTGATCAAACTAGACCAGACCAAGGAGACCGAATTGAAGCTGAACCGGAGGAAGAAGTGGAGTTCAAAGGAGAGCCAAACCGACTTAGTAAAGATTATATTCGACCCGAGAAGACCCACAAATTTTGTTCATCCCAGATGAAATCCAAGATCAACTGGTCCATCCCAATGACCACTTGGAATACATTCTTAGATAAACCAAAGCACGCCTCGAAGTGGAATCAGTCCAATTGGAGTTCAGACGAAGGAGTTATTCAATATACAAATCGGGTGATCCCCAACTTACATGATTTGGACATACGCGGCTTAATTAGAAGTCTCTGACCAAACCAGAAGGAATTAAGTTACAAATCAACTTGGTCTGGAATCTTGATTCATCAGAGACATACAGAAAATTAGATTTATGCCAATACCGGTTTTTGTTGGGAAGTTATTCACTTTACAAGTTGGCGGTCTAGGCCAAAGATCGTGTTACACAGCCCAACTTAGCAACGATCTCGATCTAGAACCACTTGGAGAATATTATTGGGTCTCTTATGGTTCAAACAAGCCCAAGATCCAAAGAAATGTCCATCGGATCCTCAAGATACTCCCCATTTTCAAAAATGGGTGGACTTGGTTCTAAACATGGAAAGTCCTAGATCCACTTGGTTTAGAAGCTTTCAGACTTATGTGTGGCGACCAGGAGAGATTATTAGACATCTAAGGGAAGGAGTTGATGTGTTGCGTTTTTGACGTTTTCTAATTCTCGTTTTCTGTACATAATCGAGTCTTTTTGAGTGTTTTAGTCTTTTAGGAGTCATTTCAGGTGTAAAGGCATTACGGACGGAGTCCAGAGGCCTAGAGCGGAAAAACGGCAAAACCGAGCAAAAAAAGATGGGATCGATCGATCCCCCTACTGGGATCGATCGATTCAGTTTCCCGTAAAACTTTGGATCGAGCTTTCACCGAGCCAGACCGATCGATCTTCGAAAATAATTGGATCGATCGATCCTCCTAGCTACTACACGTTTCAAGTTGCTAAATAGCTTTTTGATAACGTTTGAGTATCACTAGCAGAAGAACATCTTCTTAAAAATAGAGTAGATGAAGATTGCCTCTACTACACGTTTCAATTTGCTAAGAAGCTTTTTGATAACGTTTGAGTATCATCAGCAGTAGAGAATCGTTTAAAAAACCGTTTGAAAACGTTTATTTACTCGTGATTAAAGATCTAATTGAAGTAATAAAACAGAAATTGGATCTTCTTAGAGTTAATATTGTAGGACCAAAATTTAGCACAATAGACAGGAGAGATTTAATCACGATTATATAAATAAACAGTTAAGGAACAGACGATTCATAAAACGATAAAGCAATAATATATCTAAGGAGGCGAGATGAATCTCTTTCCTTAACTCTAAGAATCTCCCGTAGTGCGACGGGTTTTAATAGATCCATGAGTCCCAGGATACAACCAAAGTAATCTGTATCATCTACACTTGATATCAGATCTATCGAACATTATACTACGATACTCTCGAATAGAAACTTACTCTCTAGACAGTAGGGAATTGAAGAAACTTTTGCTAGAACTTTTAGAATGTGTTTTCTGTGTGTCAGAGGATGATTTTTTAGGTGAAAATCGTATTGTATATATAGGAGAGAGGCTAGGGTTTTTCCCTGACAGAAAAGGAATATTTCCAGAATATTCTAGGCGGCTGCGATTTTTAAGTCGGCCTGTTGAGTATCGATTGATACCAAGGGGTATCGATCGATACCTCCAAAAAGTCCACGAGGCCATCAGGCCCAATATATGATTGACGCGCGTGTGATCTTTTCTTCTCTCATGTTGTTCATTATTTAGATTAATGACACAACCATTCCAAAATATATACACGAGAAAACATTTCTCGGTCAATGAAAACATTTCATTAGAAAGAGCTTAACTCATTTCTTTTCACACTAACACAATTTTATCAAACCCTCAGGCTTTGACAAAAAATTAGTTCCAACAGAAAGTAAGAGGTGAGAAGATTCAAAACAAACCAGACCATTATACCATATATAGTTAGCTACGGGGGATGAGAGTATAGCTCAGTCTCAGAAAGGCCTCGAGAAGCTGATCTTCCAGACTTAGGGAGATCTCCAAGCTAAAGATATGGATGGAAAGACTTCCCTGGGTATCGATTTGCCGTTTGCCATATTGATCCTCCCATAAATCTCATTTGTTACATAATTAAAAAAAAAAAAAAAAATGGTTGAAATCATAGATAGTAACTAGAAATTTTATTAAAATGGTTTCAGAAATGATCGATTTGAATTTGATCTTCAGTTCTAATAATAGAGGCGAGCGAACAATAAATATATTTTTCATAATCTTTGGATGATCAAAATTTCTTGCTTTAATCTCCCCCTTCGGTATTATGCCACTTTGATTTGGTTGATGTAGTTTTGCTTTCTATTGAGTTTTGATTTTCAATTATGAAATATTATATTTGAAAGAGAAGGTTTATGTTTGAAATCTTGTTTAAGGTCATGATTTATTTGGCGGGTAATGGTTGCAAAATCGATTTAGTTTAATTTTGATCGTAAATCACATCTGTTGATTGAACAAGAACCATTACAATCTAAATACGTGACGTTGGATCAATTTTCAAAGTTGGTGTGGTTTTCGATCGAATTTAAACTTGTTGATAGAAAAGTTTCATTTTGTGTAATTCTTTATAAATATTTAAATGTGGTGTGATATTAAACTTCTAGTAGAACTGTATATCGATCACTCAAAACAGAAAGTACTTGTTTAATTTGTATATTATTTATTTATTCAAACTTGGTTGGATTACGACGCAACTACTAACATTAATTAGTGTTTCATAACATAATTGTTTAAGCTCTAAAAAAACAACTGAAACTAAAAACACATGTTCATGTGGCTGGTAGAACTTCGGTTACTAAAAAAAGCAAAAATATAAAAAATGTGAAGTCATAGAATTCCTAATTTCCCTCCCTTTTTTTAGTGTTCTATATGCATTTTTTAGGGATAACCTTGTGATTTTCCTTCCTCAAGAAGAGAAGAAAATTCTTTCTTTATAACAATAGAATAGTTACATACATAAATCATTCCATCGAGACAAAAGAAAGAGCCAAAAGAAAAACAAAAAAAAATGTCTAAGAGTGTCAATGGTGGTGGCTCAGTCGCTCTTTTCCTGATTTGTTTGTTCATTTCAATAGGTAATTTATATTATAATATATGAATCTCACCAATTCGTTAATTGTTGTGTTTATGATTATTGTGTATTTTAAAAATTAATTTGGTAACCTTTAGCATCTTTAAAAAAAAACAAAACAAAATATTATTGATTAACAACAAACACAAATAAAAAATTACATTTTAATTTAAAGTTTTATGTTTAAATTTCGTATAACTCACTTATAAGAACATTAGTTACATTTTAAAACTTTTAATATGTAAAAACAAAAAAAAAACAAAAAAGCACTAATAATGCAAATTTTTGAATTTTTAAACAATCCAAACCCATGTTATAACGCCCCGACCGCCCCTACCTGTGGGCCCCATGCCTTCTCTCGGCCCGTGGGCCCCACCCTTGTCCGACGGCCGGTGCGTTAGTCCGAGAGGCTTGTAATACTTGTTTACTGACCCTGCAATCACCACGTGATCTTTCCCCGTGTTTTGTCCTCACTCACACGATACCGCGAATCACTTCCCGGAAGGTCACCCATCCTTAAATTGCTCCAGCTCAAGCACCCTTAACTCTGGAGTTCTCTCTGGACAAGTTCCCGAAAAGATAAGTGCACTTTGGTGACATAGGTAGCCAAATCAATTCTTATAAGCCTCTCCGCATTTACAAGAAACCGGGATGTTACAATCACCCCCACTCACAGAGCGCAACGTCCTCGTTGCGCACCAGGATCGTCACCCTAGACGGTGTGGGCCCACCTGACTCCACACACGTGTTTGGGTTCGGCTCTGATACCACTTATAACGCCCCGACCGCCCCTACCTGTGGGCCCCATGCCTTCTCTCGGCCCGTGGGCCCCACCCTTGTCCGACGGCCGGTGCGTTAGTCCGAGAGGCTTGTAATACTTGTTTACTGACCCTGCAATCACCACGTGATCTTTCCCCGTGTTTTGTCCTCACTCACACGATACCGCGAATCACTTCCCGGAAGGTCACCCATCCTTAAATTGCTCCAGCTCAAGCACCCTTAACTCTGGAGTTCTCTCTGGACAAGTTCCCGAAAAGATAAGTGCACTTTGGTGACATAGGTAGCCAAATCAATTCTTATAAGCCTCTCCGCATATACAAGAAACCGGGATGTTACACATGTAATTGGTGATTTTGTATACAATAGAATAGATTGTGTTTTTATTAGTTGACAATAAAACAAAACAAAAAATGATTTTGTTAAGATCAATGATTTTGTTAAGATCATTTTTTTGTTAAAGGGTCTTCTTGAGTTTAAAATTAGGAAACTACATTATTATAAAAATAAATTATACATATTTAATCAAAATGATTATAATATTTCGTACTCAATATTTACTACTTTATCAGGAATGCTAAATGCTCAGGGAAAAACTCCTGCCTATCGAGGAAGTCCTGACCGTAAAAATCGTTATTGTTCAAAATATCCAAGCAAGTTGGCACCACCTAGCATCTGTACTAAACCAAATGCTGATGCGTTGTGCTACACGTCTTGCAAAAACGAAAGAAAGCTTCAAGGCAAATGTCTAATACATAAACTACAAAGTCCAAAGAAATTGTGCTACTGTTGGTATTATGATTCTGATGGGTCTGTGGATTGTTGGTAATTAATCTGATGAGAAATTCCACTTCAAACGACTACTTAATATCGATAAATAAGTTTTTTTATTTCTCTTTTAATTTGTGGTTTTTTTATGCATGTAATAATGAAAGAAGTAATCGTCGGTTTGGCTTGCTCTTCTTCACTAATAAAGATTTATTGTATTAATTGATTTTCATTTTTCAGATTCTAAAAGCATGATTCTTATTTAAAAAAACTTTTATAATAATATAATTTAGAATAACGTTGTTTTTTTTAGTGTAAAACAACTTTTTTGTCACATTACACTATCAAATCTTTATTATATAAAGCTTAATATTTCAAAATTGCTAACTCACCTGAAGGCGACACGTTTCAAGTAAATCTTTCAGATTCTAATATGTGTAAAAAGAATTTCTAATTTTTTTATATAAATTTACAATTGATTCATACTCCGAAAATATAAAGTTACTAAATTAAAAGAAAAAAAATATATAACTTATCTTAAAAGCCAAAATTAACAAAAAATAATAATAATAATAATAATAGTTCATAAAATTTAATAACCGAGAAAGTTAAAGTTACTAAACAAAAAAGGAAAAAACAGAAAATTTAAATTTATCCTAGAAGGAAAAGTTAAGAAAAGAAGGAAAAAACTTCATTAGTTTTTCCATTTAGGTTAAAAAAAATTAAGAAATGGATTATTAAACTAAATAAAAAAAAATTCTAATTTCTCACCTGTATATAAACAATTTGGTAGTATGTCAATTACATACCAAAAAAATCAAAAGTCCAATAATTGTTTCCAAAGCTATTTAGTGCATCCGCTCCACAAAATTCTACCTTCAAGGTATATATTTATTTCATCGGAAACTTTGTTTCTAAATTTGTATATTATTTATTTTCATAGATGATTTAATTTTTTTTTTTGATTTTTTTTTACGGATTATAAAATATCTTAATATATAAAGCTAATTGTTTCAAAGGATGATGCGGTCATCAGCCTTGATCAAACTAGACCAGACCAAGGAGACCGAATTGAAGCTGAACCGGAGGAAGAAGTGGAGTTCAAAGGAGAGCCAAACCGACTTAGTAAAGATTATATTCGACCCGAGAAGACCCACAAATTTTGTTCATCCCAGATGAAATCCAAGATCAACTGGTCCATCCCAATGACCACTTGGAATACATTCTTAGATAAACCAAAGCACGCCTCGAAGTGGAATCAGTCCAATTGGAGTTCAGACGAAGGAGTTATTCAATATACAAATCGGGTGATCCCCAACTTACATGATTTGGACATACGCGGCTTAATTAGAAGTCTCTGACCAAACCAGAAGGAATTAAGTTACAAATCAACTTGGTCTGGAATCTTGATTCATCAGAGACATACAGAAAATTAGATTTATGCCAATACCGGTTTTTGTTGGGAAGTTATTCACTTTACAAGTTGGCGGTCTAGGCTAAAGATCGTGTTACACAGCCCAACTTAGCAACGATCTCGATCTAGAACCACTTGGAGAATATTATTGGGTCTCTTATGGTTCAAACAAGCCCAAGATCCAAAGAAATGTCCATCGGATCCTCAAGATACTCCCCATTTTCAAAAATGGGTGGACTTGGTTCTAAACATGGAAAGTCCTAGATCCACTTGGTTTAGAAGCTTTCAGACTTATGTGTGGCGACCAGGAGAGATTATTAGACATCTAAGGGAAGGAGTTGATGTGTTGCGTTTTTGACGTTTTCTAATTCTCGTTTTCTGTACATAATCGAGTCTTTTTGAGTGTTTTAGTCTTTTAGGAGTCATTTCAGGTGTAAAGGCATTACGGACGGAGTCCAGAGGCCTAGAGCGGAAAAACGGCAAAACCGAGCAAAAAAAGATGGGATCGATCGATCCCCCTACTGGGATCGATCGATTCAGTTTCCTGTAAAACTTTGGATCGAGCTTTCACCGAGCCAGACCGATCGATCTTCGAAAATAATTGGATCGATCGATCCTCCTAGCTACTACACGTTTCAAGTTGCTAAATAGCTTTTTGATAACGTTTGAGTATCACTAGCAGAAGAACATCTTCTTAAAAATAGAGTAGATGAAGATTGCCTCTACTACACGTTTCAATTTGCTAAGAAGCTTTTTGATAACGTTTGAGTATCATCAGCAGTAGAGAATCGTTTAAAAAACCGTTTGAAAACGTTTATTTACTCGTGATTAAAGATCTAATTAAAGTAATAAAACAGAAATTGGATCTTCTTAGAGTTAAGATTGTAGGACCAAAATTTAGCACAATAGACAGGAGAGATTTAATCACGATTATATAAATAAACAGTTAAGGAACAGACGATTCATAAAATGATAAAGCAATAATATATCTAAGGAGGCGAGATGAATCTCTTTCCTTAACTCTAAGAATCTCCCGTAGTGCGACGGGTTTTAATAGATCCATGAGTCCCAGGATACAACCAAAGTAATCTGTATCATCTACACTTGATATCAGATCTATCGAACATTATACTACGATACTCTCGAATAGAAACTTACTCTCTAGACAGTAGGGAATTGAAGAAACTTTTGCTAGAACTTTTAGAATGTGTTTTCTGTGTGTCAGAGGATGATTTTTTAGGTGAAAATCGTATTGTATATATAGGAGAGAGGCTAGGGTTTTTCCCTGACAGAAAAGGAATATTTCCAGAATATTCTAGGCGGCTGCGATTTTTAAGTCGGCCTGTTGAGTATCGATCGATACCAAGGGGTATCGATCGATACCTCCAAAAAGTCCACGAGGCCATCAGGCCCAATATATGATTGACGCGCGTGTGATCTTTTCTTCTCTCATGTTGTTCATTATTTAGATTAATGACACAACCATTCCAAAATATATACACGAGAAAACATTTCTCGGTCAATGAAAACATTTCATTAGAAAGAGCTTAACTCATTTCTTTTCACACTAACACAATTTTATCAAACCCTCAGGCTTTGACAAAAAATTAGTTCCAACAGAAAGTAAGAGGTGAGAAGATTCAAAACAAACCAGACCATTATACCATATATAGTTAGCTACGGGGGATGAGAGTATAGCTCAGTCTCAGAAAGGCCTCGAGAAGCTGATCTTCCAGGCTTAGGGAGATCTCCAAGCTAAATGTAACATCCCTAATTCAATTTTGAGGTTGAAATTGAATAATTAGAAGTTGGGGGTTAATTTCGCGTAAATCATTTTTTTCCGGATGGGTTTAACTGATAATTTTGAAAGTTTGGGGTCAACTTTCGGAAGAGGAAGAAGTGCGAGGACCGGTTGGTGTAATAAGGGAAACTTGGTCACACATATGTATCGCCGTATGCATCTCCCTCTCCAACCTTGTGCGTGCGATTAACCTTATAACGCCCCGACCGCCCCTACCTGTGGGCCCCATGCCCTCTCTCGGCCCGTGGGCCCCACCCTTGTCCGACGGCCGGTGCGTTAGTCCGGGAGGCTTGTAATACTTGTTTACTGACCCTGCAATCACCACGTGACCTTTCCCCGTGTTTTGTCCTCACTCACACGCTACCGCGAATCACTTCCCGGAAGGTCACCCATCCTTAGACTACTCCAGCTCAAGCACCCTTAACTCTGGAGTTCTTTCGGGCAAGTGATCGGAAAAGGTAAGTGCACTTTGGTGACATAGGTAGCCAAATCAATTCTTATAAGCCTCTCCGCATATACAAGAAACCGGGATGTTACAATCACCCCCACTCACAGAGCGCAACGTCCTCGTTGCGCACCTGGATCGTCACCCTAGACGGTGTGAGCCCACCTGACTTCACACACGTGTTTGGGTTCGGCTCTGATACCACTTATAACGCCCCGACCGCCCCTACCTGTGGGCCCCATGCCCTCTCTCGGCCCGTGGGCCCCACCCTTGTCCGACGGCCGGTGCGTTAGTCCGGGAGGCTTGTAATACTTGTTTACTGACCCTGCAATCACCACGTGACCTTTCCCCGTGTTTTGTCCTCACTCACACGCTACCGCGAATCACTTCCCGGAAGGTCACCCATCCTTAGACTACTCCAGCTCAAGCACCCTTAACTCTGGAGTTCTTTCGGGCAAGTGATCGGAAAAGGTAAGTGCACTTTGGTGACATAGGTAGCCAAATCAATTCTTATAAGCCTCTCCGCATATACAAGAAACCGGGATGTTACAAACCTAGCCGTCACGACTGCTGCGTGGTGAGAGATCGAGAGAAAGCTCGAGTGGGTGGATCGTCGTGAGCCGGGTCGTGTCGCGATCTCGTCTTCTCCACGGTAAGAAAACTTCTCTCTCCCTCCTTAGTTGTTCGTGCGATGCCGGGGTCAAGCCGTGACGGGGAAGAGGGTCGACGGTGCGGGGGTTGGAGTCGGGATTGGGGATCGGGGATTGGGCTGTGGCGAGCGCCGGTGGTGAGCTCCGGCGGTGGCGTCGCTGCTCCGGCGGTGGGAAGTCGACGAAGTCGACTACCGGTTTAGACCGGTTTGTTAATCACCGATCTTACATTTGTTTGTTTTTAATTATTTTATTATTTTTATTTCTAGGTGGTTTAATAGAAGGTTATTCATCCCGGGGAGTTCTAGAAAATTGCTGAATTTTCTCGTGAAACTTTCTGTGCGGGAATAAGGTGAGTGCAGGACCATAGGCGTAATTAAATAATTTTGATAATTGGTGTGATTTCGTGATTATAGGCCGTTTACGATCTCGGAGGGTCTAGATCGAGTGTTTCATGAAATGTTTGATTTATTCGGTATTTTCGTGATAGTCTATATTAATTATCTTAATTATTTGTTAGCCTGTAGATGGGAGGATTGCCTCACTAAGTATTTATCGAAATACTTATGCATCTCTTATATTTTAATTGATGCAGGAAATGAGAAAGTGTGACCGTGGAATCAGGGCGAGGAAGAGGGGGTGATCTAGATTTGTCGTTTATTTGATTATTTAATTTAATAATTTATGATCTGCATTGTTCGGATTTTTAGTCTTGAACCGGGAATTAATTGGTGAGGTTCCGTTATTATTTATGGGATTTTAATGATTATTTGCATCAAAAAAAAAAATGGGTGCGGTTGTTTCACTAAAGATATGGATGGAAAGACTTCCCTGGGTATCGATTTGCCGTTTGCCATATTGATCCTCCCATAAATCTCATTTGTTACATAATTAAAAAAAAAAAAAAAATGGTTGAAATCATAGATAGTAACTAGAAATTTTATTAAAATGGTTTCAGAAATGATCGATTTGAATTTGATCTTCAGTTCTAATAATAGAGGCGAGCGAACAATAAATATATTTTTCATAATCTTTGGATGATCAAAATTTCTTGCTTTAATCTCCCCCTTCGGTATTATGCCACTTTGATTTGGTTGATGTAGTTTTGCTTTCTATTGAGTTTTGATTTTCAATTATGAAATATTATATTTGAAAGAGAAGGTTTATGTTTGAAATCTTGTTTAAGGTCATGATTTATTTGGCGGGTAATGGTTGCAAAATCGATTTAGTTTAATTTTGATCGTAAATCACATCTGTTGATTGAACAAGAACCATTACAATCTAAATACGTGACGTTGGATCAATTTTCAAAGTTGGTGTGGTTTTCGATCGAATTTAAACTTGTTGATAGAAAAGTTTCATTTTGTGTAATTCTTTATAAATATTTAAATGTGGTGTGATATTAAACTTCTAGTAGAACTGTATATCGATCACTCAAAACAGAAAGTACTTGTTTAATTTGTATATTATTTATTTATTCAAACTTGGTTGGATTACGACGCAACTACTAACATTAATTAGTGTTTCATAACATAATTGTTTAAGCTCTAAAAAAACAACTGAAACTAAAAACACATGTTCATGTGGCTGGTAGAACTTCGGTTACTAAAAAAAGCAAAAATATAAAAAATGTGAAGTCATAGAATTCCTAATTTCCCTCCCTTTTTTAGTGTTCTATATGCATTTTTTAGGGATAACCTTGTGATTTTCCTTCCTCAAGAAGAGAAGAAAATTCTTTCTTTATAACAATAGAATAGTTACATACATAAATCATTCCATCGAGACAAAAGAAAGAGCCAAAAGAAAAACAAAAAAAAATGTCTAAGAGTGTCAATGGTGGTGGCTCAGTCGCTCTTTTCCTGATTTGTTTGTTCATTTCAATAGGTAATTTATATTATAATATATGAATCTCACCAATTCGTTAATTGTTGTGTTTATGATTATTGTGTATTTTAAAAATTAATTTGGTAACCTTTAGCATCTTTAAAAAAAACAAAACAAAATATTATTGATTAACAACAAACACAAATAAAAAATTACATTTTAATTTAAAGTTTTATGTTTAAATTTCGTATAACTCACTTATAAGAACATTAGTTACATTTTAAAACTTTTAATATGTAAAAACAAAAAAAAACAAAAAAGCACTAATAATGCAAATTTTTGAATTTTTAAACAATCCAAAACCATGTAATTGGTGATTTTGTATACAATAGAATAGATTGTGTTTTTATTAGTTGACAATAAAACAAAACAAAAAATGATTTTGTTAAGATCAATGATTTTGTTAAGATCATTTTTTTGTTAAAGGGTCTTCTTGAGTTTAAAATTAGGAAACTACATTATTATAAAAATAAATTATACATATTTAATCAAAATGATTATAATATTTCGTACTCAATATTTACTACTTTATCAGGAATGCTAAATGCTCAGGGAAAAACTCCTGCCTATCGAGGAAGTCCTGACCGTAAAAATCGTTATTGTTCAAAATATCCAAGCAAGTTGGCACCACCTAGCATCTGTACTAAACCAAATGCTGATGCGTTGTGCTACACGTCTTGCAAAAACGAAAGAAAGCTTCAAGGCAAATGTCTAATACATAAACTACAAAGTCCAAAGAAATTGTGCTACTGTTGGTATTATGATTCTGATGGGTCTGTGGATTGTTGGTAATTAATCTGATGAGAAATTCCACTTCAAACGACTACTTAATATCGATAAATAAGTTTTTTTATTTCTCTTTTAATTTGTGGTTTTTTTATGCATGTAATAATGAAAGAAGTAATCGTCGGTTTGGCTTGCTCTTCTTCACTAATAAAGATTTATTGTATTAATTGATTTTCATTTTTCAGATTCTAAAAGCATGATTCTTATTTAAAAAAACTTTTATAATAATATAATTTAGAATAACGTTGTTTTTTTTAGTGTAAAACAACTTTTTTTGTCACATTACACTATCAAATCTTTATTATATAAAGCTTAATATTTCAAAATTGCTAACTCACCTGAAGGCGACACGTTTCAAGTAAATCTTTCAGATTCTAATATGTGTAAAAAGAATTTCTAATTTTTTTATATAAATTTACAATTGATTCATACTCCGAAAATATAAAGTTACTAAATTAAAAGAAAAAAAATATATAACTTATCTTAAAAGCCAAAATTAACAAAAAATAATAATAATAATAATAATGGTTCATAAAATTTAATAACCGAGAAAGTTAAAGTTACTAAACAAAAAAGGAAAAAACAGAAAATTTAAATTTATCCTAGAAGGAAAAGTTAAGAAAAGAAGGAAAAAACTTCATTAGTTTTTCCATTTAGGTTAAAAAAAATTAAGAAATGGATTATTAAACTAAATAAAAAAAAAATTCTAATTTCTCATCTGTATATAAACAATTTGGTAGTATGTCAATTACATACCAAAAAAATCAAAAGTCCAATAATTGTTTCCAAAGCTATTTAGTGCATCCGCTCCACAAAATTCTACCTTCAAGGTATATATTTATTTCATCGGAAACTTTGTTTCTAAATTTGTATATTATTTATTTTCATAGATGATTTAATTTTTTTTTTTGATTTTTTTTTACGGATTATAAAATATCTTAATATATAAAGCTAATTGTTTCAAAGGATGATGCGGTCATCAGCCTTGATCAAACTAGACCAGACCAAGGAGACCGAATTGAAGCTGAACCGGAGGAAGAAGTGGAGTTCAAAGGAGAGCCAAACCGACTTAGTAAAGATTATATTCGACCCGAGAAGACCCACAAATTTTGTTCATCCCAGATGAAATCCAAGATCAACTGGTCCATCCCAATGACCACTTGGAATACATTCTTAGATAAACCAAAGCACGCCTCGAAGTGGAATCAGTCCAATTGGAGTTCAGACGAAGGAGTTATTCAATATACAAATCGGGTGATCCCCAACTTACATGATTTGGACATACGCGGCTTAATTAGAAGTCTCTGACCAAACCAGAAGGAATTAAGTTACAAATCAACTTGGTCTGGAATCTTGATTCATCAGAGACATACAGAAAATTAGATTTATGCCAATACCGGTTTTTGTTGGGAAGTTATTCACTTTACAAGTTGGCGGTCTAGGCCAAAGATCGTGTTACACAGCCCAACTTAGCAACGATCTCGATCTAGAACCACTTGGAGAATATTATTGGGTCTCTTATGGTTCAAACAAGCCCAAGATCCAAAGAAATGTCCATCGGATCCTCAAGATACTCCCCATTTTCAAAAATGGGTGGACTTGGTTCTAAACATGGAAAGTCCTAGATCCACTTGGTTTAGAAGCTTTCAGACTTATGTGTGGCGACCAGGAGAGATTATTAGACATCTAAGGGAAGGAGTTGATGTGTTGCATTTTTGACGTTTTCTAATTCTCGTTTTCTGTACATAATCGAGTCTTTTTGAGTGTTTTAGTCTTTTAGGAGTCATTTCAGGTGTAAAGGCATTACGGACGGAGTCCAGAGGCCTAGAGCGGAAAAACGGCAAAACCGAGCAAAAAAAGATGGGATCGATCGATCCCCCTACTGGGATCGATCGATTCAGTTTCCCGTAAAACTTTGGATCGAGCTTTCACCGAGCCAGACCGATCGATCTTCAAAAATAATTGGATCGATCGATCCTCCTAGCTGGATCGATCGATCCCCCCTGTACAATTAATGTTAAAAACGTGTTTTAAACTATTTCACCTAATTTCCTTCTCTAAAAACGCCTAAACTCGTTTATAAGCAGCAAGAACTTCATATGTAATATATCTACTTGTCTCTATACTTCTCTCTTTGATCTTGGTGATTTGTAAGCTTGGAAATCAAACCTTTGGATCTACATAATTGGAGAAGTTTTTTTAATCTCTTCTATTTTCTGTTTTTGTTAATCATGTGTTCTTCATCATTTCTCTGTATTTGTTCTACAATTATGAGTGAGTAGTTTCTTAGTTAAGCTAAGGGTGTTAAGGGATTTCATGATTTAACGGTTTAGGATATATTAAACGGGGATTTAATCGGTGGATTCTTCGTCTAGGGTGTTCTTATTGCTTGAATTGAATTGATCACTTAGTTCTTGATCCTGGGTTATCTAGCGCACGGGAGTGTTTGTCTAGATGCCGGAATTATCCTAGATGAGCAAAGCGTCCTTATCCAACGGGAGTTGATGTTAAGGCGTTCTTGTGAACTTATCAAATCGAACTAGAAAAGCATGCTTGGAACCTTTGAATTCAACGGGAGTTAGTATTCATAGTTTTAAGCATAGGGATTAATACTCCGGGAGGAGGTTAATCTATTATTAGGTTTGAGTTCTAGACGATTCTTAATGCAATCCCCTGTTTAAGATGCATTAACCGTTGTTCGTGATATCCCGCAACGTCACTCGAGGCTTAACGCTTTCTTAATTTGAATTTACACCGTTTTAGTTGTCGTTCTTAGTTTCGAAAACATAAAACCAAAAATCTGTCATTCGTCTTAGCTTTAATTTCATCATGCATTCTCATAGCCGTAACATTGATCTCTGTGGATACGATCCTAAAGTGCTACAACCGACTACCGTTATGATTGTGGTATAGTGTGCACTCTAGTTATTAATTGACTTGGTGAAAACACAGCTAAATCAATTTGGCGCCGTTGCCGGGGACCAATTGTTGCCTATGAGTCTTGGACGAAAGTTCAGACTAAGAATTTCTTTTTGTCGTTACTAAATCGTTTTATTGTTGCTTTCTTTCGTACATCTCAGGTACATGACCAAGAGCCAAGGCTCTGAAAATCTGCTTGAGTTGAGTAACGAAGATTTGGCAAGAGTGGAACGAGAAAACAACAGAGCTAGATTTCAAAGAAGAGAAATGGCTAATTTACCGGACGATCAAAATCTGCCTGTTGATGGAGACGAACATCACGAGTATGGCGAGGAAGGGAACCTCTTAAACCCTCCTCCACTTGCTCATGATGGCGATGGCGACCTAAACGCCAATGCAAACCAAGCAGCTGCTGCTGCTGATGTCCATAGACGAGCTGAAGCTCGGAGGCAAGCTGCTGCTGCTCAACACCATTTAAATCAAAGACAGCCTCCACGCAGACCCATCGGAGCCATTGATACTCCTCACCAATTTTACCAGGACAGAACCGCTATTCGTCCACCGTCTATTCAGAGGCAGAACTTCGAGATCAAACCTCAGATCATTGCTCTTGTCGAGAGACATCTTTTCTATGGGAAAGCTTCGGAGAATCCCATGGATCACATTGAAATGTTTGAAGAGATTTGCAGCACTACGAGCTCAAATGGAGTCCCTGCGGACTATTTGAAGTGCAATCTTTTCTCCTTCTCTTTAGCTGATCAAGCAGCGAAATGGCTCAAATCTCTAGAGCCGGGTTCTTTGACTTCTTGGGACGCAATCAGGTCAGCCTTCTTGGATCAGTTCTACACCAAATCCAAGACCGCTTCTCTCAGGATAAAGATTACTCAATTCCAACAAAACAGAATCTTTCAATGAAGCATGGGAGCGGTTTAGAGAATATCTAAGAGAATGCCCTCGTCATGGCTATTCCGACGAACAAGTGCTGAACATCTTCTACGATGGAGTAGATTGGGACTCCAAGAATTGTCTAAATGCAGCCAGCAATGGCAACTTCATGACAAAGACCAAGGAGGAAGCTTATGAGCTTATTGAAAACCTTTCCGCGAGTTCAAGTCATCGCAATCCCGAGTATGATAGAACGCGACGTGTGAGTGGTGTTGAAACACTAAGGCTGGATGAGCTTTTCGCAAAGGTTAATGGCATTGCTGCAATACTTAAAGGAAATCAAAAAGCTGTCAACTCTTGTGAAGACACTAGAGAGGGATGGCTCTACAAAGAGAATGCTGAGCAAGAACAAGAATACAAAGATGAGGTGAACTACGTACAAAATCAGGGGATTAGTATTTTCTCCAAGGGTTTCCAAGGACAGCAAGGGGTGCAAAATCAGGAACGGAAACCATATGCACAAGGCGGTTTTCAGCAGAAACAGTTTGTGCCTAACCAAGGCGGTTACCAGCCAAGACAACAGTTCGGGCAAGACCGAGGACATAATAGTTTCCAAAACCAAGGCGGTTTTCAGCAGAGACAACAATTTGACAATCCTCAAGCCAGCTAAGAGTCTAAACTTGAGGCGATGATGCAACAATTGATGGTTAATCAGCAGAAAACGGCTAGTGAGATTAACGTCAAGGTAGATGGAATGTATCAGGATCTCAACAGCAAATTCGAAGCCATTCAAACTCATGTGAAGAAACTTGAGACTCAAGTAGCTCAAACGGCGGAAGCAATCAAAGGACCTAGAGGAGTTCTTCCTGGAAAGGTTGAACAAAATCCTAGAGAGCATTGCAATGTAATCCTTGGCCACGAAGAAATGGAAATTGCACTTGAGTTGAGAAATGAGATAGAAGCTCATGATGCGGTAGTGGAGGAGGAGCATACTTCCGTCCCTTTGCGACAATATGTTCCTAAGGTGCCATACCCTAAACCCTCCAAACTTCTGATGAATCCTATTAGTGCAGAGAAGCTGCGTGGTTTTGATAAAATGGTAAGAAGGATTCCCCATGAGACCTCATTTGAAGAAGCTTTGGAATACAAACCTTTGCTTGGTTTCTTCAAGAATTGCAGAGAAGATCTTGAAGAGGTTAAGGCACTTTTCATCAAAGCAAGGAGCACACCACCACCAATAAAGCAATTGACTAAGATTGAAGACCCTGGGAAGTTTTCTGTTCCATGCTCCATCTCTGGAGTTGAGTTCAAAGGTTCTCTTGTTGATACTGGGTCTAGCGTGAATCTCATATCAAAGGCTGTTGCAGAGAAGTTAGGAATTGCAGATATGAGACCTCCTCAGATGACTCTCACATTCGCGAACTCTTCCACCACGATTCCATATGGTACCATCCCTGATTTGCTTGTTAAAGTAGGAAATTGTCTGGTGCCTACCGATTTTCAGATAGTGGAGATGAGCGAAGATTCTGATATGCCTTTGATTCTTGGAAGACCATTCATGGCCACAGTGGGTGCAATTGTAGACATGCCCTATAAGAGAATCTCATTCTCTAACATTGACAAAATGGTTTTCTATAAAGCCATTCCAACAATGGGAGTTCCCAAACACGTCTCCTGCATTACTGTTATCACAAGAGAAAAGCTGGATATTGATCCTAGGAGAGATCCTCTTGATGGGAATCAGCTCAAGGAAGTCTTCGATGATCCTCTTATCATCACCACGAGCGACATCATAAAGGCTAAGGCTAAGGCAAAGAAAAAAGGAAAGAGCAAAAGAATCAAGGGAGATGCCTATATTACTTTGACTCCTCAGAAGTGTGATGGAGATTCAATTGAGTATGAGGTAAAATGCAGAGGAACCTCGAAGCCATTCTCTAAGGTTAGAGCTATTCTATCTTCGGAACTGAAAGAGAAAGGAAAAGATGCTGTGAAAGGTTTGTTGAGCAAAGTTATGAAGCTGAAGATGTTGAAATGTGGAACTTGTTTCGGGGCAAGTTCTTACGCTCGTCCTGACCCATAAACGGTCCCGGAGTCAACCTAATGACTAAAAACGAGCGCTTGGTGGGAGGCAACCCACCGGTAAGTGTATATAATCTTCCTTTTCCATTTATTTTCACTAATCTTTCTAATTTTTGGTTTTGATTTAAACTTTAAAAAAAAAAACCAAAATATATATATATTTAGGGTGCGGATGCAGACAGAGTTGATGGCGGTGATCCTGTTGTTGCTGGACACAGGACCTCAGAGCACGTTAAACGCGCCATTGGGGACTCCCACAATTCTATCCTTTGTATATATGTGTATTTGTTTGTTTTGAGTGTGATTTTAATCTTTGCTTTAGTGTGTTTTGATTTTGCAGGGCGCTGGTGAGTACCAGAAAATTATCGGGGTCCTGACCGATAAAGATTGGCCGATCTCGGCAACTCTGGAAAATATGAAGGTTGTTTAATCGGGGTCCTGACCGATAAAACCCACACCCTCAACTCCAAGGTACCTAACTGCACCTCTTGTACATACCTTTTAATTTGCATTTTTACTCTCTTTTTGGATTTATATCACACCGAGACGGTGTGATTTAAGTCTGGGGGAGAGGTCTTTGTCATCTAACATTGTTTTCTTTGTCTTATTTTGTTTGTCTTTGAGTCACTTTGAGTCATGAATATCTCCATCTTTTGTGGAATAAGTCTGTCTCGAATGTGTTTTCTCATCTTTTTCTTTGTCTTATTTTATTTTTCTCTTAAGTCTTGCATTGTACATTTTTATTGCATAAAAAAAAAAAAAAAAAAAAAAAAAAAAGAGTGTTTTTCATTTTATTTACGAACCTTCTTTTGGAATTATTGTACTAATTCTTCATCTGAGTGACCATTATTGCATAATCATTTCCGAATAAGACTAATGAAAAATCCAGATGTTGACCGGCTAATCAGAAACACCCACGTCTCCAGATAAATCCAGATAGCCTGAGCTAATTTCTGAGCTCTTCCTTTTACCTCGTCATTGTGATCAGCGTTTTGAGAGCTTGACTCCTCATTTGTATCTGACAAGACAACCTATGAAAAGTATGATTCTTCTCTCCCGATCCCAAAAATAAATTCATCTATGTATATAAATAATACGAATGGCACGGAAGTGAACCGGGGATTCGGTGGCAAAAACCATCAATACTCGTGTCTCATGAAAGTTCGCCAAGGAAAATGAATCGGGGAGTGAACCGGGGATTCGTTGGCAAAAACCATCAATACTCGCGTCTCATGAACCGATAAAAAAAAAAAAAAAAAAAAAAACAGATGAATAAAATAAATAAGTCTGGGGGAGAGGAAAAACACCGAAAGGTTTAAAGGTTGTCTCGTTACGATATCGAAAGGGAAAGAGTCTAGAAGGCTTTTAGCACTGTTATCTTTGATGAGACCCAGCGATGATGGCTTTCGGACTATTCTGTGAGGCTGTGGGGAGAATATGAGAAGTTGCGATAACTGCGGAGAAGTACATAGTGGTCTGTTATGGATTTGGTGAAGCAATACGTGGATTACTAAGTTGATGGGTCATTGCGTAATTCTATAGAGAAGGTAAGTTCTCGTGTTTTCAAAACTTTTTCCTTATTCTTAGAATTTTGTTTGCTTGAGGACAAGCAAAAGACTAAGTCTGGGGGAATTGATGTGTTGCGTTTTTGACGTTTTCTAATTCTCGTTTTCTGTACATAATCGAGTCTTTTTCGAGTGTTTTAGTCTTTTAGGAGTCATTTCAGGTGTAAAGGCATTACGGACGGAGTCCAGAGGCCTCGAGCGGAAAAACGGCAAAACCGAGCAAAAAAAGATGGGATCGATTGATCCCCCTACTGGGATCGATCGATCCAGTTTCCCGTAAAACTTTGGATCGAGCTTTCACCGAGCCAGACCAATCGATCTTCGAAAATAATTGGATCGATCGATCCTCCTAGCTGGATCGATCGATCCCCCCTGTACAATTAATGTTAAAAACGTGTTTTAAACTATTTCACCTAATTTCCTTCTCTAAAAAACGCCTAAACTCGTTTATAAGCAGCAAGAACTTCATATGTAATATATCTACTTGTCTCTATACTTCTCTCTTTGATCTTGGTGATTTGTAAGCTTGGAAATCAAACCTTTGGATCTACATAATTGGAGATGTTTTCTTAATTTCTTCTATTTTCTGTTTTTGTTAATCATGTGTTCTTCATCATTTCTCTGTATTTGTTCTACAATTATGAGTGAGTAGTTTCTTAGTTAAGCTAAGGGTGTTAAGGGATTTCATGATTTAACGGTTTAGGATATATTAAACGGGGATTTAATCGGTGGATTCTTCATCTAGGGTGTTCTTATTGCTTGAATTGAATTGATCACTTAGTTCTTGATCCTGGGTTATCTAGCGCACGGGAGTGTTTGTCTAGATGCCGGAATTATCCTAGATGAGCAAAGCGTCCTTATCCAACGGGAGTTGATGTTAAGGCGTTCTTGTGAACTTATCAAATCGAACTAGAAAAGCATGCTTGGAACCTTTGAATTCAACGGGAGTTAGTATTCATAGTTTTAAGCATAGGGATTAATACTCCGGGAGGAGGTTAATCTATTATTAGGTTTGAGTTCTAGACGATTCTTAATGCAATCCCCTGTTTAAGATGCATTAACCGTTGTTCGTGATTTCCCGCAACGTCACCCGAGGCTTAACGCTTTCTTAATTTGAATTTACACCGTTTTAGTTGTCGTCCTTAGTTTCGAAAACATAAAACCAAAAATCTGTCATTCGTCTTAGCTTTAATTTCATCC
Source organism: Eutrema japonicum (assembly GCA_030161315.1). Classification (NCBI taxonomy): domain Eukaryota; kingdom Viridiplantae; phylum Streptophyta; class Magnoliopsida; order Brassicales; family Brassicaceae; genus Eutrema; species Eutrema japonicum. Next base: position 56,732,197 of record BSQW01000011.1, read on the forward strand.
TGCATTCTCATAGCCGTAACATTGATCTAAGTGGATACGATCCTAAAGTGCTACAACCGACTACCGTTATGATTGCGGTATAGTGTGCACTCTAGTTATTAATTGACTTGGTGAAAACACAGCTAAATCAGGAGTCCAAAATCATATTCCCATGCACCAGTAACCACATGATCAGGCGGATCCTCTTGCTAGTCTACTTTCCACATGTGGCCGCATTCACACCTTATGTCTTAAACCACCAACATCTATATTTTCAAAACTACAGCAACTTGAGCCTAGGTTCAACGCACATGGACTTCCCAAGGCACCACACTTACTCACCCAAGCTATCAAGACTCAAGCGTGGCTCAATTTTCCTTATTTGGCCGAGACGAGATCAACTCAAGCGGCTAGTTTTTGTATTGTTGCGATTTTCTTTATTGCTTTTGATTTTTAGACCGTTAGTCTTGTCTAGTTCGAGCATTATATAAGCTTCTCTTAGTCCATTGTAAAAACTCACCTTTCAATCAAATTAATACAAGTATTTTTGTTTTCTTCCAGAAAGTGTCTTTGCAAAGATTGTTCTTTCACCAACGTTGAGTTGGCCTAGTGGTTAAGGAGGAGTGGGTATGTGCCTCTCCTACCGGCACTGGGTTCGATTCCCGTTGGGAGGGCTCTCCTCCGAAGGATTGACTTTAATATAGTTCGGGCCCCGCTCCGGGGATGTACGGGTCTACGGACCCAGAACCTCGGCGATTCAAAAAAAAAAGATTGTTCTTTCTTTTGAATATTGTGTGCGATTCACCTTATTCTTTAAAAGTCTCGGATTAAGATATTTGTATGATTCAAATAGTTTGTTCGATCATCCGGTTGAGAGAGTCAATCACCACGGATTGAGAGAGTCAATCAAACCACCACCTTCCATCTCAACATCACGCCCACTTCCGCACAAGCTTGTTAGCGTTTTAATCACCGTGAGATCAATAAGACAAGGTGGATTCCGAGTCTTATATCAAAAGTCAATCGATCAATATCTAAAATATGTAAAAACAAAGTTCCAAAAAAATTAACTAAATTTATAATCGATTTCTAATCCTAAATGGTAAAGTTACTAAACAAAAAGGAAAAAATGAAAATATAAATTTATCCTAAACACCGAAGTAAACAAAAAATGAATTTGCAAAAAGGAAAAAGGAAAATTTTTAGTTTTTCCGTTTAGATTAAGGAAATTAACACAATAGATTATTAATCATAAAAGAAAAATAATTCTAATTTATCACCTCTATATAAACAATTTGGTAGTATTGTTTATCAATTACATACCAAAAAAACAAAGCCAATAATCGTTTCCAAAACTATTTACAACATTTTCTCTACTAAATTTTTATTTCAAGATATATATTTATTTAATCGGAAACTTTGTTTCTAAATTTATATTATTTATTTTTGCAGGTGATAAAATATTTTTTCATTTTTTCACGGATTTTAAAATATTAAATTATAAATCCGCATATATGCGGATCCTAATCTAGCTAAATTATAAACCCGCATATGTGTGGTTCCTAATCTAGTAATATATAAACCCAAAAAATTGGATTTATGCCAATACCTGTTTTGGTTGGGAAGTTATTCACTTTACAAGTTGGCGGTCTAGGCCAAAGATCGTGTTACACAGCCCAACTCAGCATCGATCTCGATCCAGAACCACTTGGAGAATATTATTGGGTCTCTTATGGTTCCAACAAGTCTAAGATCCGAAGAAATGTCCACCGGATCCTCAAGATACTCCCCATTTCCAAAAATGGATGGACTTGGTTCTAAACATAGAAAGTCCTAGACCCACTTGGTTTAGAAGCTTTCAGACTTATATGTGGCGACCAGGAGAGATTATTAGACGTCTAAGGGAGGGAGTCCAAAATCATATTCCATGCACCAGAAACCACAGGATCAGGCGGATCCTCTTGCTAGTCTACTTTCCATATGTGGCCGCATTCACACCTTATATCTTAAACCACCAACAACTATATTTTCGAAACTACAGCAACTTGAGCCTAGGTTCAACGCACCTGGACTTCCCAAGGCACCACACTTACTTGCCCAAGCTGTCAAGACTGAAGCGTGGCTCAGTTTTCTTTATTGCTTTCTATTTTTAGACCGTTCGTCTTGTCTAGTTCGAGCAGTATATGAGCTCCTCTTAGTCCATTGTAAAAATTCACCTTTCAATCAAATTAATACAAGTATTTTCGTTTTCTTCCAAAAAGTATCTTTGCAAAGATTGTTCTTTCTTTTGAATCGGAAACTTTGTTTCTAAATTTATATTATTTATTTTTGCAGATGATTTAATATTTTTTCATTTTTTCACGGGTTTTAAAATATTAAAATATAAATCCGCATATATGCGGATCCTAATCTAGCTAAATTATAATTCCACATATGTGCGGGTCCTAATCTAGTAATATATAAACCCATATAAATTATAATATATAATATCCAACATATACTTGGGTTTAACCTCTTTATTTGTGCAAACTTATCTTATATTGATTTTAACTTTGAGTTACTTCAAATGTAAGCAGAGGGCGCTTTGCGAAAGAGTAAATCTCATTTGTTACATAATTAAAAAATGGTTGAAATCATAGATAATAACTAGAAATTTTATTAAAATGGTTTCAGAAATGATCGATTTGAATTTGATCTTCAGTTCTAATAATAGAGGCGAGCGAACAATAAATATATTTTTCATAATCTTTGGATGATCAAAATTTCTTGCTTTAATCTCCCCCTTCGGTGTTATGCCACTTTGATTTGGTTGATGTAGTTTTGCTTTCTGTTGAGTTTTGATTTTTAATTATGAAATCTTTTGTTTGAAAGAGAAGGTTTAGGTTTAAAATCTTGTTTAAGGTCATGATTTATTTGGCGGGTAATGGTTGCAAAATCGATTTAGTTTAATTTTGATCGTAAATCACATCTGTTGATTGAACAAGAACCATTACAATCTAAATACGTGACGTTGGATCAATTTTCAAAGTTGGTGTTGTTTTCGATCGAATTTAAACTTGTTGATATAAAAGTTTCGTTTTGTGTAATTTTTTATAAATATTCAAATGTGGTGTGGTATTAAACTTCTAATAGAATTGTATATTGATCACTCAAAACAGAAAGTACTTGCTTAATTTGTATAGTATTTATTTATTCAAACTTGGTTGGATTCCGATGCAACTACTAACATTAGTTAGTGTTTCATAATAGAATTGTCTAAGCTTTCAAAAACCAACTGAAACTAAAAAAACATGTTCATGTGACTGATAGAACTTCGGTTTTAAAAAAAAAACAAAAATATAAAAAATGTGAAGTCATAGAATTCCTAATCTCCCTCCCTTGCATTTTTTTAGGGATACCCTTGTGATTTTCCTTCCTCAAGAAGAGAAGAAAATTCTTTCTATATAACAATAGGATAATTACATACATAAATCATTTCATCGAGACAAAAGAAAGAGCCAAAAGAAAAACAAAGAAAAATGTCCAAGAGTGTCAATGGTGGTGGCTCCGTCGGTCTTTTCCTGATTTGTTTGTTCATTTCGATAGGTAGTTTATATTATAATATATAAATCTCACCAATGCGTTAATTGTTGTGTTTATTATTGATTTAAAAGGAACAAAGATCAAAAAAATTACTCTCTTTTATTGCTTAAGAAACTTACTCAAAACTTAAGCTCTCTTTGTTCTCTCTTACAACTCATAATCGATGCTACAAACCAGCATCTCCATATATAGAGGAAGAAAAGGAAAAACCATTTCCTAACAGCAATTAGGAAATAATACATAATTAGATAACTCCTAATTATAAATGTATATTTAGCTTTTCTCCTAAATATACTTTTCCTTTTCTAATATTGGCTTCAAGCTTAAGCCAACATTCTCCCTCCTAAGCTTGAAATCATCCTCAAGCCAAATCCTTCATGCCAATGAGATCCCTCATCTCTTTAAATTTGTGTCTTCCAAGAGCCTTCGTTAGAATGTCTGCCTTTTGTTCATTTCCCGGAACATGCTCTACTTCTATTAACCCTTTCTCAACACATTCTCTGATAAAATGATACCTTGTATGTATGTGTTTGCTTCTACCATGAAACACAGGGTTTCTAGTGAGAGCGATTGCAGATTGATTATCAATTCGAATGATAACCTTTTTATATATCTTTCCAACGATTTCACCAAGTAAATCTTGAAGCCAAATAGCTTGTTTTGCTGCCTCTGTACCTGCCATGAATTCAGCTTCACAAGATGATAATGCTACAGTTTCCTGCTTCTGCGAACACCAAGTTATTGGACTTCCACCAAGGTAAAACACATGCCCCGTTGTGCTTTTTCCATCATCTGGATCCACATTATGGCTACTATCGCTATAACCAACCAAATTTGTCTCCCTTAATCCAACTTGTTTGAACTCCAACCCGAAATTGACAGTACCTCGTAAATACCTTAGACATTGCTTCAATGCTACTCCATGAGATTCCTTAGGGTTTTGCATATAACGACTTAGCACTCCTACGCAATAAGATAAATCTGGTCTTGTGTGAAGTAAGTAACGAAGACATCCAACAATCTTTCTATAACTTGTAGCATCGATATCCTTTTCTTCCAGCGCTTTAGACAATTTAATTCCAGCTTCCATAGGCGTATGCACCAAATTGCATTCCTTCATTCCAGCTTCTTCCAGGATTTTTAAAGCATAGCGTCTTTGGTTTAACGTAATTTCTTCCTTGTCTTGACATACCTCCATTCCTAGATAGCAAGATAATTTGCCAAGGTCACTCATCTCAAATTTGGATTCCATCTCTTTCTTGAAATTGATGATAACCTTTAAGCTTGATCATGTAACAAATAAATCATCAACGTATACAGCAACAAGTAAGATTTCTTGCTTTTCTTCTCTTCGATAAACTGATGGTTCCTTCGAACACCTTTCAAATTGAAGATCTCGAAGTATTTGATTCAACTTTTCATTCCAAGCTCTTGGAGTTTGCTTTAATCCGTACAATGCTTTCTTGAGTTTGTAAACTTTGCCTTCGCATCCTTGGTTCGGTTCCAAGATGCACTAACTTCTTTGACCTATCATCTAATTTTTTAACGTCCTCCACGTCCTCTACCTCTGTAACTTCGTCCTCCTCCTCTATAAGAACCTCGTCCTCTACTTCGATTTTCTCCATCAAATTCACGAGTTGGTGTTTCTGAATTTACAAACATGAACTTGCTTTGGTCTTCACGAGTCTCTTCTTCATCGTCGGCAATACGTTCTTCATAGGCTTTCATACGCCCTATAACATCCTCAAAAGGAGTTTTCTTAAGATCCAGTAATTGCTCAAGAGAAGCTACCATGTGAATATATTTCTTTCGAGGAAGGCTTTTAAGGAATTTCTGAACAATTTTGGGCTCTCCTATTTCTTCTCCCAAAGCAGCAGCTTTTGACGTTATTTCCGTTAATTTTCCAACGAACTCATCAATTTTCTCTGTTTCTTTCATCCTAAGTCGATCGAACTCAGCCATTAACGTCTGAAGTCTCGCTTTTTTGACACGATCTGCTCCAACGTTTCGTGTTTTTATAGCGTCCCAGACTTCCTTTGCAGTATCTAGACTTCCGACCTGTAGAATTAGAACTTCCGGAATTGATTGGAACAGCAAAGCTGTTGCTAAGTCGTTTTTATCTCCATCGTCTTCTCCTTTTTCGATGGCTTCCCATACCTTGTTCACTTTAAGCAAGGTCTTCATCCTAATTGCCCAAACAGTATAATTACTGGAATTGAGCATCGGACATTTGATTGAGGAAGCTCCTCCTTCCTTCTTCAGCCCGGATGTTGATGGTTTCTTCTCATCGTCGCCCATCTTGTATCTCAAGCTCTGATACCAATTATTGATTTAAAAGGAACAAAGATCAAAAGAATTACTCTCTTTTATTGCTTAAGAAACTTACTCAAAACTTAAGCTCTCTTTGTTCTCTCTTACAACTCATAATCGATGCTACAAACCAGCATCTCCATATATAGAGGAAGAAAAGGAAAAACCATTTCCTAACAGCAATTAAGAAATAATACATAATTAGATAACTCCTAATTATAAATGTATATTTAGCTTTTCTCCTAAATATACTTTTCCTTTTCTAATATTGGCTTCAAGCTTAAGCCAACATTTATGATTATTGTGTAAAATTAATTTGGAAACTTTTAGCATCTTGAAAAAAAAACAAAAAAAAATTATTATTGATTAACAACAAACACAAATAAAAAAATTACATTTTAATTTAAAGTTTGCGTTTACATTTCGTATAACTATTTTATAAGAACATTAGTTAAATTTTTAAAAAAAATAATATGTAAGGAAGAAAAAAAAGCACTTTATAATGCAAAGTTTTGACTTCTTAAACAATACAACTTGTCACCGAGCTTCAAGAATTGAATTGCTTATCTCGGGAACCGTCCAAGTTTTCTGTTCGGTTGATGGGGAAGGACTTCTTCTACCGACAGAAAACCCAGGTGGTTTGGGGTGTTCCATATCTGTATTTAGGCTCGTGAGCATCAAAATCACAGACGACATCGCCGGTCTATCCTCTGCACATTCTTGAACACACAAGAGTCCAATATGTAAGCACCTGAGAACCTCGTGTGGTTGAAATGTTGGTGAAGAATCTACGATAACGGGATCTACCATCTCCAGCCCTTTTCCTTCCTTCCAATTCCTCCATATCTGTTTCATCAAAGCTTTAATACAAGTGAACAAACCATGGTTTCTAAACATCTGTAAACAAAGAATGTGATTGGTTGAACTTACATATGTTAGAAGGCTTTCCTCGTTCGCGCGGAAGAATTCAGTGTTTCTCTTTCCAGAGATAATTTCAAGAACCAAGACTCCAAAACTAAACACGTCTGATTTGACGGAACATATCCTGTCTATGGCGTATTCGGGAGACATATATCCGCTGCAATGCATCATAACGAAACAGTATCAGACTTGTCCAGAGTTTTGTTCTATTTCCAAAGATGGTAATGAAAGTATTGCTTACTATGTTCCGGCCATGGTGCTTGTACTAGCTTCTGTCTCATCGCTTCCAAAGAGTCTGGCCATCCCGAAATCCGCGATCTTTGGAACCATATGTTTGTCCAGAAGAATATTGTTGGGCTTCAGATCTCGATGGATGATCCGACACCGAGAATCTTGGTGAAGATACAAGAGTCCTCGAGCAATACCATTGATAATTAGGTGTCGCTTATCCCAGTTAAGCTGAGAGCTTTGGGTTTGGTCTATGAAACCAAATCAACTTTAATATATATTTCCAAAAATAATAACATCCAAAAAAATAATTTGAAGAGTTGTCGGCACTAACCGAAGATATAGGTATCGAGGCTTGAGTTTTCCAGGTACTCAAAAACCAGAATCATTTCGTCACCCTCAAAGCAATATCCAAGGACTTGTACGAGATTTATATGTTGAACACTCGCGATCAGCCTCACCTCGTTGGTGAAGCCTTGCATGCCTTGAGCAGACCTTTTCAACAGCCTTTTAGCTGCGATTGCTTGCCCGTCTAACATCCCCTGTAACCACGTGACGTATTTGATAAGTGACACGAAATCTTGTAAAAATGATATATATATAAAAATACATGTATTCGAAAGACCTTGTAAACTATGCCAAAACCCCCTTGTCCGATCTTGTTAGAATCAGAAAAGTTTTCCGTGGCCGTGGCAACATTTACTAGCTCCATCGGTGCACATTGCAAAAACCCTATTGTGAACATTGATACACTGATTCCATTCAGACAGAAAAGAAGATTAAATTTTTGAAGAAAGGTCGTTTTCACAAAGAATACCGGCAATAGTTGTTTCTGCTGCTGCAATAGGTGCTTCTGCAATTTCTCTTGATGGCCTTTTCTTTCTTTTACAAATGCACAACATTACGAAAATAACGCAACCCAGAAGAAGCACAATGGCGACTCCAACAATCAACATTATCATTTTGGTACTCTTCTTTTTTCCTTTTTCCTTTGTCTCTGCTGCTGCTGCTTAAGAAAGTATAATTCAACATAGAGACCCGTTGTTTCGGAAAACAGAGGAAAGTCAAAGAAACTAACCTGCATCAGTGGCTGCCAATCTAACGAAGAGATCCTGCCCGGCAATGTTGTTCTTGCGAAGATCGATGAGATCTCCGACCCAAATCACACAACCTGATCCGCCATTTTTCATATCTGTGTTGGCATAGGCTGTACAGTTGCACATCTCAAGGCACTTGTCCTTGCATTCCTCCAACCCGATTATCCTGCCCACAAAAGACGCTGAAACATCTGGCAACTTCATTTCGCTAAGCCGGACAAACCCATCTCCAGAGCAGTTCAACAATGTCTTCCTCACACACCCACCTGTCCAGTCGTTCAAATCCCATGCTTCTTGGTCCTTCGCCTTAAACCAGTCGATACATTGACAGTACGGTGATGTCTCTCTGCTACAGAGACCATTAGCTCCACATAGATTGTACCTACTGCAAGTGTCATCTGGGAAAATATGCACTACCGGTTTCCACACTTGCTGTGGTTTTGGAATCCACGTAGTCCGGTTCAACAAGCCGTCATCTGACAATCTCAATACTGAGAAGAATGTCTCATTCGTGATACTGAAGACATATGAGGCCTCCTCTTTGGTCACGGTAAGGCTGTATGTCCCGTAGGTCAGATTCTCACTTGCCTCCTCTACGTCGTTTCTGGTGTTCCATGGATCACTCCGGAATTCTGGCACACCTTTCTTCCGAATGAAACTCTGCGCGAGCTCATGACGTTCCACCGCGTAGGTGAATTCCCCTGATGAGGGATCTTCAGAGCCTCTCCAGGATCTTAATGTCCTGTTTATGTTCGTTCTGGCATCCCACCCCAGCTTCATCCCGGAGACTAAAGTATCTGTCGGAAAATCAAAGCTCTGCCACTCATATGAATCGTTGTTGGAGTATCTCAAGACTAAGTTACCGCTGTCAAGAAGCTCTACAATCAGTGGCGACTTGTTCAGAATATCTCTAGTCACATTGGTCCACCAGACACGGTTACCGTATTGGTCAAGGAGGACGAGGTTGGTGTTCATGACCTTGAGCGTTCCAATGGGCTTGGAGAGAGGGCTGTCTCTGTTCGCCACCCATACCACTTCCTTGGGCAGTTTGTAGTGCCATATACCCACATACCAACCTCTGGAACCTGCGCTCGGTTTGAAAAAGCCGCAGACAAACAGTTTTTTAGCCGACTTGATGTTTTCTTTCTGGGATAAGCTATATGTTTGCGTGTATAAAACCAGGGACGATATTGTAAGAACAAAAACTACTAGAAAAGAGATTATCCGCATCTTCTTGTTTGTGTGTTTCATTGTTTTGATATTCCTTTATATACCAAGTTTCATTGTTTTGATCGACTTTTTTACAAAACTTATCACATGTAGTGTTGAATTGTGTTGTAAAACGTCAATACTGAATTAAGTGTTTGAGGCTTGTTAGGTGTGGGTTGATCCAACTAACACTTGGATACCATTTCCTTTCTACCCAGACACTACTACTAAGCCCACCGGTTCGAACCGGATCAGAATAAAAACATTACCACACCAAAAGGCAAAACATTTCTACATAACAAGCAAATTTCAACATCTCAGGCATATCAAGCCAAACACAAACAAAGAGGCAGAACAAACACTGTGATGTAGTAATACAACGACACCGCATTGAGGGAAGATCATCATCTTATCAAAATTACACAACCTGCTAGTATCTCTTCCAACCAGAACCGAGCAAGTTTCACTTGGACCAAGCCACAGCGTCAATCTCTGATTGTGCAGCTCGGTACAACTCCAGCCTCTTAGATATCGCGCTGCGTCTCTCCATGATCGCTGGATCTTCATTCAACAGCGACGACAGCCTCTTCATCTGTTGGAAATGCATGGAATTCACCAGGCCTTATGTTTCAGTCACTCATTGTTTTACCCGTATGAGTATGACACACACTTCTCTATGTTTAAGACAAAAGGCAGGAGAGACACTTACGTCCATGGTACCGAGCTCGGCAAAGAAATGGTCGAGGAGACTGCGCTTGGCTTCTCGAACTTGGCAGTAGACGATGGACTTTGGGATTGAATTCCGCAGGCCAGCACAAACCATGTTCACGTAAGACAGAACATTGGATCCTGTTGCCAGATGTGAAAGCTGAGTGAGGTAGGAACATATATATCGCACCAGAATATTCCATATAAAGGATATATGCTTTTAACTTACCGATTCGTCTGAGATAGGAATCGTTGTAGCGGTCGAAAATGGAGTGCGTGGGGTTACCACCCTTCTCAACATCCTGGGGAAGCTTCCTGAAGAAATCAACAGTGAGGTAACTGCACTCCATGTCCACCAGCTGCAGTGTTGCTTTCTTACTTCCCTCCCGCATTTTTTCCAGCGACTCTATGGCCGCGTTTGTCACCTCCACTCTCAGAGCTGGGTATTGCTTTAATTCCTGCACATGTTCAAGCCGTCTATCACATTGGACCATTAATGTAAATAAGTCGTTCGAGATAGATATATATTACTAGAAGAAGAAGAGAACGTACCACCGTCTCATTCACAGACTTGTGAACCAGATCCTTCAAGATTGCATGAACCTGGTAAAATTAAAAACCACATATAAAGAAACACCGGAGAGACGCTTATTGCATTTTTTTTTTTTGTTAGGCTACTGATTCATTTTGCTTTAGAGATGCAAGTTAGAGTTGGTACAGTGTCAACAGAAGCTTCAGCAGGGCCTCGGATGGAGACAATAGAAGACTCAATGAGACGACGATAACCTTGCTCAGGAGCAATCAAGTGAGGCTGGTAACCGTCAGCCTCAGTGACCAGCTTGCGGATGTTGTCCATTGCTAGCTGCTTGTCAAACTGAAGTCTCTTCAGAGCCGCCGGAAGCTGGTTATCAAACACGTTATACACCTTTTCACCACCAGCACGTCTGTGTCATCAACCATACGCTCAGAATTATATATATATATTATTTTATTTTTTTGAAATTTTCAATTTGGTCAAGAGTCATATCAACTCAGACACTAACAACTCATGGTTTAATGTTAAACATTAGCAACAAAAATGGTCAAAGCGTACACTCCATCAAGATGCTCCTTGAATATTTGATCGAAAAGCCGACATATCTCCATTATTGAGTACAACTTCCCCTGCACCAATAAAGTAATTAAACCTTGATAACGAAGAATACAAATCAAAAACAAAAGAATACACAATCTTACCCCTGCATCAGCTGCAATAGGCTTTCCAAGGCGACTTAGTTCAGCTTCCAGCTCTAATACTGTTTTGTTAATAAGCGACTGGATGCCTGGAATTCTTGACTTGATCACATGTTCTAGATGCTGTGCAAAAAAAAAAAAGTGTTGCAGTTAGACTGATGGTTGTATATAGAGAAACGTGTTGAGTATTACCACAGGATTCCTAGTTTCCTGGTAGGTTCTTGTGATACTTATATCTATTTTCTCGTTGTTTTTGCATCCTAAGAAAATTAGTACCAACCGTGGTGAAAAAACTTAACCTGGATCCTTGCTACTCTAAAGAAACTCCTATTTTACCAGTCATAACAAACTTCAGAATGCGTTTATTAATCTAATTTCTAAAGGCCCTGCTTAAGAAACCTACATCAATCCTCATATAACCCCTTACCTTTGAGAGCATCTTTGCCAAATACTCGGAACCCATTTTATGTGCAAGGTGCCTATACTCAGTAGTATTGGAAAAGTACTCCCTCTCTCTTCTCCGAGCCGCAATCATGTCGACATTTTTGTTAATATCTGCTTGGGAGCGGTTGACAACACCAACCCATGGATATTTGAGTTTAAAAGATTTCCCTTCCAGAATCTGAGCCAAAAAAAAATCATTTGGTAAGTAGCAGTGCACACAATAAACGTTAATGAGGCAACATATGTACTATGTTACTACAATATTTAGCATGCTGTAGCTCGAACATCATATCATAAGTCTATTTACAAATACATCATTCTGCATCTCCAACACATTTTATTCACAGTAATTGCAGCTTATACTACAGTTATTATGCTATCATTTGGTAAGGCAACTTACTTCCACTGCATCAGTCCCCTTGTCCATAAGATCAATCTTGGTCAAGACACCAAATGTTCTCTCCCCTGTGGAGATCACAAGGAATATAAGAGACATAAGGAGACAGCATAACACGCTGGGTCTCTTTGGTGGCAAAATGATTGGTTTGCAAAATGCTTACCCGATGGATCAACTTCACGGGAAATTTTAATTGCATCTGAGGTCGCAAGATCTTGGTTTGCAGGTGAAATTGCCAAAATGATGCAGTTGGGCTATAAGAAAATTTGATTAAACATAAAACAGAATAATGTCAACTTGTTTGCTCTACAGAAAAAAAAAAAAGAAAAAAAAGAAAGTATGTAGGTACCCAACCTAATTTAAACTGGCGACAAGCTGTCGATAAAACATTAAAGGGTCTGCAACTAAGGATTTCCTTTTACCTTTTCAATGTAGGACCGAACCATGTTTTCAATGTCCTTCACTATACTTTCAGATTGTCCATCTGCATCAACCACAAGAAATATGTCGTGTCAAGCTAAACTAAGGTAGATAATAAAGTCTATTGCCTCATGCTCCATCGCTAGAGAAATAGACCTAAACTTCTTGCTCTACTGTTCCAGCAAGGAGTGCAGTTGATGTAACTTACCAACAGCAACTTTCGTAAGCCCTGGAAGATCAATCAGTGTCAAGTTGACAACTGCACACATAGCAAAGAGGATAAACGTATAGAAAATGACATGCCAGAAAGAGAGAAAGAAAAGAAAAGAAAAAAGCAAATTCAATTAGAATGAGATTTTGAGTTCTATCCTCACCCTTTGGAGAGTATATGCTAAGGTGAATGGGAACGCTAGAAATGGCCTTGCTGCGTCCAGTCTCTCTGTCAGTCTCATCTTGAATCTCCTTCCTCACAGCAGCTACAGAGGTGATTGAAGTAAGCAAAAACAATGAAATATGCAAGTATAGGAGAAGGTCAAATTGAGACAACCGAACCCACCAAAATCGGTGAACCTTTTCCTCGGGAGGTGAAGAAACTCTGCATACTCCTGGGTTCCGTCATCAATCTTTTGCAACTGTAAGACAAGGGGCCTTCGAGTAACGATACCTACAAACAGTATCCGCAAATGCATCACAAAAGGGAACAAGCAAGCAATTTCAATTTAGAGCTAGAGCTAGGCAAGAAGTGTTAATTAACACAGTGATTACCAGATCCACGGGGTAAAAAGTCCTTTCCGACGATGCTCTCCAGGACTGAAGACTTCCCCGAGCTCTGTCAACACAACAAGGATACTAGATAAACCTAAAAATTGTTGAAAAGAAAGGAACAAGACGTGGACAGGAGATGGAATGAATGATTATACCAAAATCATATCCACAACAATCGTATCGTAGATGATTTAAGATTAGTGACAACAATATCCAAGTCAAACCAAAGTCCACATTCCACAATACCAATCGCTTTCAATATCAAAATCGTGAGATGGATCTTTAAGCATATATACTAGGGCACATAGCAGATTTGAACAGAGAATCGAGATTCAAACCTGACCACCAACGACGGCAATCGCAGGCAAGGAATCCCATAGAGTTGGTAGGGCGCTAGAGTCTCCATGGTCTCCGAGAGCCGTGCAAGCTCTCTGTATCTTATTAACCAGAGAGATCAGATTCTCCATCGTCCTCTACGGCGAGAATACGGTAGCAGTTTAGATCTGATCTGATATCTCCGCCGGGAAAAATTACACCGGATCTGCGACGGTGAGCTATGGAACTCTCTAGAGAGAGAGTTTTTGAATTTGAATCGAGGAAAGGATTTGGGAGTGTTTCAACAAAAAGTAAAAAAAAAAAGAAGATGATAAGTGGTTTATACACACGCCAAGGAAGGGGTTTTTCTTTATCAAAGGCTTGGTTTGGACTTTGGACTTTGGACTTTGGACTTTGGACTTGGGACCAAGAAACAAGTGAAACGGCGTGGCGTTTACTTCGATTCTTCCAAGACGACACCTACTACGACCAAAAACAAAACAAAACAAAACAAAAGAGACCGCATGCCGTTTACTTCGATTCTTAAAATACGACGAAGTGTTGCGGGAAATAGCTCATTTTAATCTTCAACTGGTTCCAATCGGCATAAATAATACCCAACTATTGTGGTTACAAAAAAAATTCTCTTATCTCAAAGTTGACCACGCAAAATCGGGATTACTAAAGTCAACCATTAATTGTTTTAACGGGGACGTTACAATTAATCTTATAAAAGATTGTCAGGATTTCGCTGGGGTCGGTCTATTCTCTCTCGTCTCCATCGCATGTCTTCTTCTTTCTTTTTTGGAGTTTAGTTGGTTTTAACCGGTAAAAAAGAACGGAAAATCCGTATAACATCAAACTTTGTTGAATCCACTTGTAGAGAAGAACGGACGGAGCCAATTTTCGTATAAATTTCTCGAGTTTAGTTTGCTACGATGCTGAATCCATATGTCACACTTTTGTTGAATCCCTTTGGTTATCGAATCAACTTCAGTTCCAATTCATAAAAAACAAAAAACCATTCAAGATTATGTTTCTGTTTTCGTTTTCTGGAATATGTTGAACCTGAACTATTTGAAATAGACGAAATTTTGAACCTGAAAGTGTGGTGTTTTCGAGGTACTAGGTCTGGGAAACACTTCCACAACAAAACCCAACAAACTGAGATATGTCAGTGCAGAGTCTTCCACAACAAAACCCAACAAACCGAGAGATGTCAGTGCAGAGCCAAAGGACATGAGCCATGAGAAAAACAACCATCTGATACAGTTCTGAAAGACCATAGAGCCCGAAAGAGAAACTACCTTAAAGCACCACCAACCACTGTTCCGAACAGAAAGAACGCACAAGGAGCCAAACCAACGCAATGAAACTACACTATCACTGCCACTCTAAGGAAATGAGCATTTAAGAAAACATAGGCTTAAGGTACAAATACTTTAACTTCTGAATGGAAAAAAACGCCAAAGAAGATCACAAACTCTTACACGTGGATATTCGCAAACCGATCTCAGCCACCTACATACAAGAGTCTAGTCACCATCTCACAAGAGAAGAACTGAAGATTTAATCCACTACAAAGCCTTAAGCTCAATCCCCAAACTATGAAAAGGCCTCAAGAAGGAACTAGTAGATTTTTCCGTAGCAAAATACAATCTGGATGACGAAACCCAAAAGCGGAACTAAACCACCTCTAAACGCAGAAAAGTCGAGAGGCCAAAACAACGCAGAAAAGTCTAGAGGTCGAAACAACACAGAAAAAAAAACAGAAACCAAAAGCAACTTTCGATCAAGAAGAAAAGCGAGGATAACATCACTAACACTAGCGCACACAATGCTGCTGAATATTGGGTTTTAAATTGCACAAAGTGCACCGAAACGCCTATCATTGCTTTGCGCCTTGCGCTATAGCGACCAAAGGCGATCGCCTTACGGATCCAAGGTTCATAGTATGAAACGTATGAAGAAATATGTATGCTTTCATCATTCTTAGTCCTAGAATAATCCAATTTTAAAAATCATTATTATATAAAAAAAAACAAAGAAAAAAGCAAACATAATCGTTTTAAAATATTGCTAGATAGCCTAAAACACTAAAAATCTAGATCATCATCATCACCAAGCTCATAAGAATCTTCTTAACCATGTGATTATAAATTGTATTATACATGACTTTTTTCAAATCAAACTCAAAATCACGCTCAAATCCACAAGGCGATCGCCTCGATCGCTTTTCGAATTGTTGTTTTAGCGCACAAAAGCCTAAAAAGTAAGCACTTCATAGATATTGTATTTCCTCTACCTCCTAAGGCGATGACCATTTCGCCTTACGTCGCTTTGCGCTATAGCAACCGAGGCGATCACTATTTAAAACTAAGGCTGAATACGAACTGCAGCTTTAGCACCTACACAACCTTCTAAAGAGGTCAAAAACAACAACCAAGGACCCCAAAAACACAACAACGCCCTAAAAGTCAAAGAACTCTACCTTAATCTAATTTTTTTTTAATTGTTAATATTATGTGTCAAAATGTAATTTTTCTTTTTATTGTTAATATTATGTGTCAAAATCTAATTGGATTTTTTTAAATGTATTAAAATCTAATCGATTTACTTACCACATGTCACGATCATATGAGTTGACAACTTTGAAACATTCAGCTTTATATAATAAGATATTTAGACTTGAAATAACCAAAATACCCAAAATGACAACTATAAACCGAATATATTGGTTATGTTTATACCGAAATAACCAAAATACCCAAATTATCAAAAAATATTTAGTTATATTTGTCCAAATTGAACAATTTTTGTAAAATTTAACAAAATTTTATTTAAATAGAACCATTTTTTTAGTTTTTTCGGATATTTAGAATAAATTTCGGATATCCGAAATCGATCCGAATCCAGACGGAACCGAACCGAAACCGGTTCAAAAAAGAAAATACTTGAATAGTTCCTAAACCTCTCTTTTAGTACTAAAATATCTGAAACCTGAAAAAACGATCCAAACTCGAACGGATATACGGTCTAACCAAAACTTTATTAGAGTTCATTATTTCTAATTTGGTTTGGTGGAAAATTGTTTCTAGAGATCCACTGAACACGTCAATGATCGTAGTTTAATTTCTTAATGACGAATGAAATTTGACTAATTTGGATATCAAAGCTATTAGAGAAAGAAAGAAAAAATACTGTATTAATTTGGTAATTCAACCGTTTTCAGCGGAAGGCACAAGGGAGAAGAAAAGTTGGATCTGAGATCGAATTGGATCTCTTTCTTTGTGAATTGGATCTCTCTCTCTAAGGCATCAATGGATCTCTCTTGTCGCTTCTCATCGATCCTCTTCGTCCTTGTCGCCCTCTCCATCTCCATCTCCGTTGCCTTTGCCGAGATCCGCAAATCAGAGATCCGATCCGATGACCGGCCCATCATCCCCTTGGACGAATTCGGCTTCACTCACTCGGGCCGCCTCGAGCTCGACGCCTCCAAGATCTCTCTCTTTTCCGACAACAACAATCTCGACAACCTCGATCTCTCCAAGGTCGGCTTCTTCCTCTGCACAAGGGACGCTTGGGTTCACGTGATCCAGCAGCTCGAGGAAGAAGAGATCACCTGCGCCCTCCAGTCGGATCTCGTTAAGCATGTCTTCACCTTCAACAATCTCAACAAGAAGGCCGCGACTTTCTCCACCGTCTTCACCGAGAACGACGCAGATCAGTACTCCCTCGTCTTCGCCAACTGTCTCCAGCAGGTCAAGGTCACCATGGACGTCAGATCCGCCATGTACAACCTCGAAGGTAAGAAGGGCGGCCGCGACTACCTCTCCGCCGGGAGAACCGTCCTCCCCAAGGTCTATTTCCTCTTCTCTGTCATCTACTTCTCTCTCGCTGCCACGTGGATCTACGTTCTCTACAGGAAACGCCTCACCGTTTTCGCCATCCATTTCTTCATGCTGGGCGTTGTTGTCTTGAAAGCCTTGAACCTTTTGTGCGAGGCCGAGGATAAATCCTACATTAAGAAAACCGGCAACGCCCATGGCTGGGATGTCTTGTTCTACATCTTCAATTTCCTCAAGGGTATCACTCTTTTCACCCTGATCGTCTTGATCGGAACCGGTTGGTCCTTCTTGAAGCCCTACTTGCAGGACAAGGAAAAAAAGGTGTTGATGATTGTCATTCCCCTCCAGGTTGTCGCTAACTTTGCCCAGGTGGTCATCGATGAGACTGGCCCATATGGCCAAGACTGGGTCACATGGAAACAGATCTTTCTCCTTGTTGATGTGGTCTGTTGCTGTGCTGTTCTGTTTCCCATTGTGTGGTCCATCAAAAACTTGCGCGAGGCCGCCAAGACCGACGGGAAGGCTGCTGTGAACCTGGTCAAGTTAACTCTGTTTAGGCAGTACTACATCGTGGTTATCTGCTATATCTACTTTACCCGCGTTGTCGTGTATGCACTGGAGACAATTACCTCTTACAAGTATATCTGGACAAGTGTTGTTGCCAGCGAGCTGGCCACGCTTGCATTCTATCTGTTTACTGGCTACAAGTTCAGGCCAGAGGTGCATAACCCATACTTTGTTGTTGACGATGAGGAAGAAGAGGCTGCAGCCGAGGCGCTGAAGCTCGAAGACGAGTTTGAATTGTAAGTCAAGTCATCACTGGCTTTTGTTTTGACAGGATCATTATCAGGACCTATCTGGTAAACCGGCTTCTCTTCTCTGTTTCTTTTTCTTTTTTTATCATGTTTATGTTTCTTAGAATGCAATACCTGTTTTGTTTACTTGAGTTGTTAGGACACTTATATAGACTCTGATGAATGTCTTATCCATTGCATAGTATTATTGTGTATGGTAACGTAAAACGCCTGGTGCTTTTATACCTATGCTTAGACTCTCTGCTATTCATTTGATCGACAAAACCGCTAATTAGAAAAGTTAGTTAAGAAAGCAAATAGTGTATGGTTGGTTTGAGGTGGAAGAGATTACATTGAATGGTTGGTGAACCATAGATTGATTGGTCACATAATAAACATAAAAGTTTGAGGAAATGGGGAGGTGATTTATTGAAGGGCATACACAAATAGCTTGTCTCAAATGTCTTCAAGTTATGATCATGGAAGGTCATCCATCTTTAGAAAAACCTAATCAACTACCAAAAGAGAAAAGATGGATGAAAAGCGGAAAAAAAACAAAAAAAAGAGTTGGAGAGAGGAGAGGTAGGCACAACAAAGATGGTGAGTTTCCTAAATCCACGGTCCACATTTAGAAAGAAGCCTACGACCAAACACAAACTAATTAAATTAAAATTTGTTGCTATTTCACGTCATCACCCGATAAAAAGGTACAAAGCCGAGATCTAGTGGGGGGGAGCTTTTACAGCCGAAGCTTGATGATGCAAAGCAAGAGGAAGAAGAACACACACTCAACGAATCTGCCTTTTCCCTGCAAAACGTCAACAACCAAAAACAAGCTGTTTATGTCACTCCCTCCTGATATTTTTTTTTATTTAACAAGGTCAACAAGTCAAAAAGAGACGCACTCAATCTCAATGATATTTCAGACAAGAGTCATCTCCACGTGATAGCCAGTACAAAATACAATTGTCGCCGAGTTCGGCCTTTTTCACACAGTCACAGTTTGTCAAGTTTAGAATAAGATTCCAACTTTAACCTAACTTTACCGAGTAGACTTTCATGCTAATCCTTCCTCCGTAATTTCTTTTAGGTCTTAATAATTGTTTTCTAAAAAGATAGATAGAGAGAGATAATATCGTCCGCCCAAGCAAGCAAGTTAGCAGTAAGCACCCACTAGACCTAAAATGTCGAAGATAATGGCAGAAGCAAAATTGGGAGAGTAAAAGAACAAATCAAGTGCAAAGTCGAAAACTTTACCCCGGCGGAGGAAATGGACATGTAATCCGGTGAAGGGTTCTCCGTGATCCCTGGTGTGTAGATGCCGCCACCACCGCCGGATGAGCCACCAGTGTTACCGCCACTGCTACCACCTCCACCAGTGGAGTTTTTGCTGCCACTTGTACCACCGCCACTGGAGGAGGTCTTGATCCCGAGGGAGTAAACCGGAGTTCCGTCCGGGTTGAAGAGACCGTAGTTCCTCTCGGAGGTGGGCCCAGGCTTCATGTTCTCGTTGAAGAGAGCGAAGACGAAGATGGTGAGATCGCAGTCGGGTCGAATGGGCGTCCTCATCTTCTTGCTCATCATCATCTTGATCAGATTCCCGTTATACTTGCGGGCATTGTCGCAGGTGGCCCCAACCTCCTGCGGGTCGCCGTTGGAGGGCCATCCGGTCTCGGAGACGACAATGGGGACTTTCTTGTAGCTGATGCCGACGGCGTCAAGGGCGTGGTAGACGGCGTCGACCTGGGCGAAGAGCATGTTGTCGTAGTGGAAATTGGATCCAGGATCGGTGAAGCCCTGGTTTGGTTGGAAGAGTACGAAGTCGAGAGAGACGTGTTTGGGGTTCTCCTCGTAGGCGAAGAAAGGGTAGGCGTTGATGAGGATAGGGGAGCCAGTCTTGACGTGGAAGTCCAAGATCGGGGTGAGGGGTCCCAGGAGGTCGTGGCGGAAGGAGGTGGCGGAGGGAGGGTAGGAGACGTCCAGGATGGCCAGCGAGTGCGCCGTCGTCACGAAGATCTGCTTGTTCAGGCCGCAGTCCACAAGAGCGGCGTGGATGCTCTGCATCGCCGGAAAGAGGGCGGCCGTGAGTGCTGACTGATTGGAGGTGAGGACTTCGTTGCCGACCACGATGGCCACGATCTTAGTGCCCGGGAGGTAAGCCTGGACGTTCTGCTTCACCCAATCCCGGGCTTTGTCGGAGTCTTTCACCTGGGCCAGGTACTCGTTGCCGAGGGCGACTGTGAGGTCGAAGCCGGAGCCGGAGAAGGCACGGAGGGCTTGTGGATTGGCGTCATAGAGCTTGACTTTGGTGGCGCCGACGGACTTGAGGAGAGGGATGACGTTCTTTGGGGGAGGAAGGTTGTTGGCGACCTGGCCGTAGTTGATGCCAATGGAGGAGACGATGAGAGGAAAAGAGAAGAAGAGGAGAGCAACGCACAGCAGAGAGAAGAAGATCTGGGAAGACGCCATGGATGTGAAGTGAGAGGAGTAGAGAGAGAGAGAGAGTAGTGAGTGGTTGTAGGAAGATGATAGAGGAGGCAGGGATGGGGCCAGAGCGTTAGGATTCACTAAATTTCAAAGCAAGCAAACAGTAATAAATAAATAATGAAAACAAGGAAGTGATAGAGAGAGAGTGATGAGCTGGATGTCGCAAGAGAGAGAGCATCTTTCTTGTTTCAATTGCGCATTTGCTCTTACTTCTTCATGACAGATCATTCTTGTCTTCTCTTGTTGCTCTTATTACAACAACACACAGCTACATGAAGAGACACATACTAACTCTCGACTCTTTGTCTTTCAAGATGCATATGTCAATCTTCCCACTCTATATAGCTTGGACAAAAACCAGAATGACTAAATACTAACAGATCTTAACAACCTCCATGGTTTCCAAACACCAAATCAGTGCCATCGCCATACAACATATATCAAAAATGCAATCGGCAACAAATATGAAACAACAAAAATGAATGGCATAAAAGAAATAATGTTACAATTCTCAATACATAAAAGAAAGACAAGACCTTTGTGAGAAAGAAGACAACAAGACAAGACCCAAGTGGCGCACTCACGCTTTGTGTCAAAGCTTTTGCAGCACCAAGGCAATCTCGGACTATCTGTGTGCTGTGACCAGCGTCTCTATGAACCTCAACCCATCAAACCTTGGCTCGAATTTCTCCGACCCAATCGTCTTCCTTGATTCCCAGCCCTGCTCATTCATTTCAATTCAACAATATCATACGATCGATCAATCGAGCAGATCTGTAATCGCAAATGTAAGAAAAAAGGAAACCTTGGGGAATATTGGAGGAAGAACGGAGGAAGAAGAGAGAGTAGTGGTGGAGACGGCAATGATAGAAGCAATTACGCCGCTCGAAATCTTCATCATCATCATCATCGGAGGAGGAAGAAGAAACCCGACGACGCCGGATCTCGACCACCACCAACTTTCAAAAAACCTTTTTTTTTTAATTTTCTCGACCTAAGAAAAGAAATTAGTAAATGTATTCGTATATATATTAATGAAAACATTGAAGAAAAAAGGAGTTATTGACGTTGGAATGTGGTAACGGTGCGTTCGATTCGAGTTGTTCGATACTCTCTTTTTAATGAGATATACTTTTTTTGTTGACTCCTTTTTTTATCCCACTTTACTTTTATTACGAAAAAGATCGTATTTTAATGTTATTTCGATCACATTTTAAACTTTCAAAAACCAAATATTTTCACGCATAATACTAAAGATGACAAACGGGCCGGAAACCCGCAGGACATGCCAAATAAGGTACGTAGACATAGTTAGACGGACCGCGGTCTTAGCGGACCGCGGTCTTAGCAGGACATACCAAATAAGGTGCGTAGACATTGCGATCTCAAAACAAAAATTGTCTGCTACAGGACATGCTTGATGGATGTGGACCTGCGGGTTTAACGGGCCGACATGCGCGCCAACGTTTTTCATACTCCAAAATTCTCATAAAATAACATATACGGAATAATATTTTCTTCTTTCATTCAACTTAGGTCTATTCAGTCATCATCTCAATAAATATACATATCTCTCTTATTTTACAGGTTTTTTTCGACGTAATAAAATATGTACTATATGAAAAATTGAAAAAAGATCAATATATGTTGGCTCGCTAACCAGTTGAACTTAGTGGGGAATGCCTAGACATAGTTATAGAGATCGCGGTCATACCGGACTCGCTCTTTACGGATAAAAAAAATAAAAATGTCCGCCATAGGCAAAACTAACTCTCAAATTTGTGTAGCTAAAAAAGTTAACTGCGTAACTATTAATATACATCTATAAATAGCCATGTTCTATAAATCGGACGCCTAACTGTCTAGACGGCCGGGGACCATGGCGATTTTTGCTTGTGCGGTGAAGTTAGGTAGTCAACCGATTTGTGTCCGATTTCAACGTTTTTTAAAAAAATCGACAACTTAAAACAAAAAATCGGCGTAATTTTTTTTGTTTTTAAATCGGCTTAGTTGTATTATTTGGTCCAAGAGTTAAATTAATGGCACAATGTGAAAATAGGCTGAAAATAGGCCCAAATTAATGACACAATTTACAAAATCTCAGGCCCAATTACTTGTAACCCAAAATAAAATCAGATGGTCGAGTGATAGAAATCAAGACTATGGATGATGGTCGAGTGATAAAAATCAGATGGTCGAATGCCCACCCATGCAAGTCCCCCTCAAAGAAGTGGTTTCATGTCTAACCATATACATTATAGACATATGTATGATGTATGTATGTCTTGTTCCAGTATACAAAAACATTCTATGTTTCGAATTGAAAGCCCAGCGCTTAATCTAGTTTTCAGGCCCAGTCTAAAGTTCTTTTAAAAAAACGATTTTGGGCCTTTTTATTTAGCCGGACCTATTTGATAATTGCGAACCTTTTATGTATTCCATGCAACCTACATCATTCATTATGCATTATACATTTACTAGATAAGTACCCGCATATATACGAGTTTATAATTTAATATTTTATATCCCGTTAAAAAAATTAAAGACGAAAAATAGAAAACAAAATTAGATCACCCGTGAAAATATATAATACATAAATTTAGAAACAAAGTTTACGATGAAATAAATATATACCTTGAAAAAAACAATTAGTGAATAAATGCAGTAAAATAGATTTGGATACGTTTATTGGACTTTTGATGTTTTGGTGTGTAATTGACACAATACCAAATTGTAATTTATATAAAAGTGAGAAATTATAATTATTTTTCTTTTATGATTAATTTCCTTAAATCTAAATGGAAAAACAAAATATTGTTTTTTCCTTTTTATATTAATTTTGCCTTTTATGATACTTTTTTAATTTTTAATTTTAATTTTTAATAACTTTACCTTTTAAGATTATATATCGTTTATTAAATTTTCAGATTTTTGAGTTTTTTTATTAATCGATTTTAAAATTATAAATCGGTTATTAATTGATTTGAGTAACTTTACATTCCATTTTATATTATAAGATTCCCTTATTATAAACTGAAATATTATTTATTTATTTTTTAAAAAAAATGGCTTTTGTTCATTTTCTTTTTATGATTGTTATCTATTGTTTAACTTCCTTATTATAATCTGAAATATAATTTTTCTTTTAAAAAAAAAAATTTGGTTTTCATTTATAGTTTTTGTTTAATTTCCTTAATTTAAACATAACTACTATTTTTTCGTAATACATTTTAAGATTATAGTTTTTGTCTATTTTTTCTAATACCTTTTAAGATTCCTAAAATTTTACTTTTATTGTTAATATTATGTGTTAAAATATAATTGGAATCTTATCAAACACGTGTCAAAATATAGTTAGAAATTTATTAAACATATGGTAAAATCTAATCGATTAACTTATCACGTTTAAAATATGGAAATTTATTAAACACGTGTCAAAATATAATTGGAAATTTATTAAACATATGTAAAAATCTGGTCGTTTTACTTAACACGTGTCGCGATCATTCGAATTACTAACTTTTAAACATTCTGTTTTATATAATAAATAAAATCTGACATGTTTAGATTTTTTATATGAAATCTAAACATATAAGAAGTCATATAATAAATAAAATTTGACATGTTTAGATTTTTTATATGAAATCTAAACATATAGGAAATCAAGTACTTTAAAAAAATTTATGATTAATTTCAAAAACTTATGAAATAAATCTTTGAAGGAAAATTTTGGTGAAATATGCTGTAAATACCCTTGGATATGATTATTGGATTTTTAATTTTAATGTGTAAAAGTATATATTTATCTTTTGTAAATAAATAATAACACATATTCAACTTTAATAAAATATTATGTGGTTTTTCTTTTAGTTAAACGGAATAATAATTTTTATTTTTTTAACTTATAAGATAAATATATTTATGTTTTAATTAAGATATTTATATTAATCACATATTTTTAAAAAAAAAATATGTGTGATTTTGTGTGATTTTTTAATTAATATTATGTGTGATTTTTAATTAAGATATTTATATTTGTGTTTTAATTAATATTATGTGTGATTTTTAAGTTTTAAAAGTCACACATTTTAAAATTAAAAAGGTGTAGTTTATTATATAGAGTTTGGTCGTGGATGTATATTAATAATTTTCCTTTTTAGTTTTCTTTTGTCATAATGGAAAGGATTATAAACTTTTAAATTTGGTCGTATATTGATAATTTTCTTTTTAAGTTTATAGTATATTTCCAATTTTCATTTTTTAAGTTTGGTCATGGTATAAACTTATAAGTTTCCTTTTGTCAATTTTCTTTATTGTAAGTTTTCCTTACTTATTTTTGTTTTCTCTTTTTAATTTTTTTTTTAATATTTTAATGTTTACTTTAATTAATATTTACTTTTTTAATTAAATTGACACATGTCGCGATCTATATTAATAACGATTAACGACACATGTCACGATCTTGTAAGTTATAATTTTGCATACGTGTCACACTCACGTTGAGGGATCCTGCTTTATATAATAAGATATTAATAATTTTTCTTAAGTTTATAGTATATTTCTAATTTTCATTTTTTAAGTTTGGTCATGGTATAAACTTATAAGTTTTATTTTGTCAATTTTCTTTATTGTAAGTTTTCCTTACTTATTCTTGTTTTCTCTTTTTTTTTTAAAAAAAAAAATTGGTTTTTTAGTTTAATATTTTTAATATTTACTCTAATTTATTTTTACTTTTTAAATTAAATTGACACATGTCGCGATCTATATTAACAACGACACATGTCACGATCTCGTAAGTTATAATTTTGCTTACGTGTCACATTCACATTGAGGGATCCTGCTTTATATAATAAGATTATACTAATCACGATTACACTCTACGCGTTCTTCTTTAATTTTTAATTTAACTGAAAAAAATCTCACACCAATTTGGAATGGTGGAACCGTAGAAGAGATGAATAATTTTTGTCATTGATAATATTTACAATGGTCAATCTTAAAAACTCCAATTTCGTTCTCTTTTTAAACCACCGATTCCTTATGAATTTGTTATCATATTGTCTACACTTGATCCGCTCACTCTTGGTTTAATTCAAAGTTTGATGTTATGGTCGATCAAGACAAGATTCATCTTTCATTTTACTATTAAGACTTAATTATTTCATTTTCTCCGTCGTTATGTAACATTGGAAGATTGCTCTTTTGATTCGTTTTTTTTTTAGTAAAGCATTGTGTACACAAGCTTGTTTTTTTATCTCGCTTACGCATACAATTAACCCTAGAGACAATACAACATGTAGAAACACATTCAGATACATGTATATATATATATATATATATATATATATATATATATATATGGAGGAGTGAATTACAAAAAAAAGAAGATGAAAGATCGATCACATAAGGCGACAAGCGTGGACGTTGTCGTCGTTAAAGAAGTTGCTGACTTTGTCGTCTCCACGGTTAGTGACGTGGATGTGACCGTGACGGTCGCTGAGGTTGTAGCCGTGGCGGTAGTAGTTGTAGCTCTCCCTGAACTCGCGGGTTGTGTCTTTGAAGTAGTGGTCGGAGGAAGTGAAGTAGCGAGGCATGTCCGGGTAGGGCCAGAACTCGGCTCGCTTACCGGCTCGTCTCACAGCCTTTAGCACCTTCTTTCTCTCCACGTACCCAACCACCGTCACTCTCTCCATCTCTAGGTTCACCTCCACCGAGTCCACCCCTTCACCAACGTACCACACGCCATTTAATTTAACTTCTCTTTTCATATTCACTAATTATTTATTTACTTTCTTTTCCAAAATATTACCTCTCAGCTTGTAAATGGCATGCTTGACTACCCTCTCGCATCCACTGCAGCACATCCTTACTTTCAGGTCTATCGTCTTTTTTGTTACATATTTATCACAACAGTCATATATATGTTACAAACTAATTAATTAGTAGTAGTAGTAATATGTGATACATATGTAAAGAAGAAAAAAGTAATTAACTAGAAGAACATTAATTTGTACTCCCTCCGTTTCATATTACTTGTCGTTTTAGAACTTAAAATTTGTTTTATATTATAAGTTGTTTTATGTTTTCAATGCAAATGTTTAATTGATACACACTCTGTTTCAAATTAATGAATGTTTTAGAAAAAAAACAAATTGTTTCAAAAAGATAGATTTCTTTAAATTTTCTATGTATTTTTATTAGTTAATGATGATATATTACAAACTTCAAGAAAATTAATTGAATTTATTGAAATGCTATTGGTTTAAAGTTATAGAAAATTGTTAATCACAATAAATGATGTATTTAATAATCAAATTTAATATGTTTTCTTAATATGTGTATTTTTTCTAAAACATCTATCATATTGAAAGAGAGGGAGTAATATTTTCACTTTTATCCCTATTTCTTTAATTAGCTTATTAATTAGTGTGATTATAATATATAATACATTAATAAGAGGTAAAACAGAAAATTGAATTATTTTCTTAATCTACGTAAAACAATCTAAAACGATAAGTAATATAAAACGGCATGAGTATATATTTGCTGAATCAGCCAAAGATATTATAATTATAGGAACATCCACTAGTGAGACAAACTTATGACATTTCGCTTCAGTTTTGTTCGATTCCCTTTAACGAATCAATGAAAACCCCCAAAAGTCATTTTTTAACAGACAAGAAGAAAAAAAAAACACTGATTAGGCTTATCATAAAAAAAAACCACTTAATTTCTGCGAGAATCTGATCTATCAATTTGTTTTTTATCTAGCGTCTTCTTGCAAAATCCGCAGAACTCAGCGCAAGTAATTAAGGAAAAGTTAGCTAGTTCCATTAATTAGGCTTATCATAAGAAATGTTTTGACACCAAATTAAGGAATAAATACAAAGGAAAGTTAGGAAATAAAAAATATAGATATATTGTTATCCAAATCTATTTAGTTTAATTAATGACGAACTAATTTTCATGATCATATATAGGGTCGATCAGAGACTAAGCCACAGACATGAAAATTGGGTTAATTAAAAGAGAGAAAGAAAGAGAATACCTGTAAAGAAAGTGGGCGAGCCCTTGGCATGGTCTGGTAATAGTTGAGGTGGCTCACACTTTTGACCTTTGGCTTCTTGTGTGGATACCGAAGGAACAAACAGTATGTGATGGTCGATATGATGGACCTCAAACCCATTTCTGTGCTCCAGTATCTATGCGTTAGTACCTGCTCACTTAGCTAGAAAGAGAGATGACCAAGACTCACAAAACTTAGAGATGAAGCAATAAATATATAAACAAGAGGAATGCATGGAGAAGGGTTTTAAACAAAGAATAAGATTAGACACAACGGAAGATATTCCTTTGGAATCGCTTCCCTTTGTAATAAGTTGTAATCTCTGAGGTGATATTTATTTATATTCCATAGTCATTTACATGTATATTATATATATATGTGTGACTCAAAACACATTACTACTTTATGCTCTTAGCTAAAATCAGAGGGTAACATACAATGGGGTTTTATGCAAGACAAGTTGATGGAGATATATGATGAGTTTGCTATAAACTATTTTGGATATCATTTAGTAATAATTCTCATAATTAAAGCTTATTGTAATCGTGATGGACATATATGATGAGTTTTCTTGTAATAATTCTCACTACAAGAAAACAACGGATTTGCGATGGACAGATCCATAGCAAATCCGTCGCAAATCACGTTTTGCGACGGAATTGCGACGACACGACTTCCGTCGCAAATCACTCGTCGCAAAACAGTTTCCCTCGCAAATCCGTCGCAAATTTGCGACGAACCATTTTCCCTCGCAAATTTGCATCGGCAAATATCCGTCGCAAACCCGTCGCAAATTTGCGATGATAAATACTCCCTCGCAAATTTGCAACAGATACATTCCCTCGCAAATCCGTCGCAAATTTGCGACGAGATAATTCCCTCGCAAATTTGCGACGAACCATTTTCCCTCGCAAATTAGCAACGGCAAATATCCGTCGCAAACCCGTCGCAAATTTGCGACGATAAATACTCCCTCGCATATTTGCAACGGATACTTTCCCTCGCAAATCCGTCGCAAATTTGCGACGAGATAATTCCCTCGCAAATTTGCAAAGGCAACTTTCCCTCCCAAATCCGTCGCAAATTAGCGACGGATACTTGCCCTCGCAAATTTGCAACGGATACTTTTCCTCGCGAATCCCTCGCAAAATTGCAATGGATTTGCATGGAAAATTGAATTTTGTAAATTAAAAAAAAAAATAAGAATTTAATTTAAAAATTGAATAATAATTAAAATAATTAACATATTAAATTTAAAAACATAATTATATAATTTAGTTATTACAAAAAGTGCATAATTGTTTAAAAACAAAAACAAAATAAAATGTTTACAAAGGACTGGTTCCGGTTCCGGTTCCGGTTCCGGTTCCGGATCCGGTTCCGGTTCCGGATCCGGTTCCGGTTCCGGTTCCGGTTCCGGTTCCGGATCCCGATCCCGAAGGGTTACGTGCTTCGCGAAGTCTTGCAAAAGCCGGATCCTTCTCAGCAAAGTAATCCATGAAAGCATCATAGGAATTAATCTTCTCGGCCTGATTCGTTAGCATCTCGGCCTGACTCGATAGCATCTCGGCCTGACTCGTTATGATCCGGTGTAAATCGTCATGGGATGGACGCGAAGCCGATGTAGAAGAAGCTTCAATTTGCGGTTGAAGCGAATCGACACCGTAAATTCTTCCTTTTTTGCGGGGAGCAACCTATGGAAGACAAAAAAACAAACATTATAAATATTTCTAAAAATATTTAAATACAATACAACAATTTAATTTTTAAATACGTACCTCGGTAAAAATTTGGTTCTTCACGAAAGGAGTAAGGGCGCAAGATGCTGTGCTCTCGGGATCATCACTATCGACGGTCTGAGATAACAGTTCGAGCCGCGAAGTGACATCGTGGTAGATCTTCTCCGAGCGTCCATCGATAAAAGAGCCATCCGGTTTCCGGTTTGTCTCCTCGAGAACCGCTAACAAATCCGGAACTGATGATCCGGTCTTTGCGGCCTAAAAAAAATTCATAAATTCATAACATTAAATTAAAGTACGAATGTAAGATTTTTTTTTTAAAAAAAACTTACTATGTTTCGGCCCCGTGCTTTAAACGAGGTTTGTCCTGAACGATGCTTAGAAGGCCCGTAACCATCAGGATCAGAGTATCGGGCCTTGCGACTATCGTCACTCTTCTTCTTGCTCTTTGGATCCATCCAATATCGAACAAGACCGTTCCAAACAGACGGATCCATCCACTTAGGCTTCGACTCATCGCCTTTAATCTTCCACTTTTCTTTCCAACGCCCAACCTGACCGCACATACGAGCCTTCAACTTCTTTTCAAATTTTTTACGGACCTCGCCGTTAATTGCAAAATCCCAATGAAACGATTGCTATAACAAAAAAAATAAGAAGTTAAATGCATAAAAAATATTATTAATAATAATAAAAATAAATTTAATAAAATTTAGAAAACTTACCGCAAACGTTTTATACCAACGTTCAATGATATATTCCGGTGTTTGCGAGTAATTGGCATGCGGTTCTTTGAAATCCGTTTCAAAGATCGAACGGATCTGAGCAGCCACAGCTCCGTCATCATCAAACCTGAAATTAGAAAATATAGTAAATTTTAAAAATAAAATTATGATAATTGTAAACAAAAACATAAATAACTTAGAAAATATAAATTTTACCATAACGTTCCTGGAGGACGGCTTGGATCGAGTCGTGGTAGACTATCATGACCAAGACTCTCGAGAATCTGCTCTATCACAATATCAATGGGGATGGAGTCAGCCGCGGGGTTAGACGGTGCGGGATCCTCCGGTGCTGGGGCAGGCTCCACGGTCTCAGGAACAGCAGTAGTCGCAAAATCCATCTGTATAACAGGAGGAGTACTTGTGGAACCCATCGAAAGAAATCGAGTATAGTCGTTACCTCGAAATCCCGACATCTACAAAATTTTTTTTAATAATTAATTCATATAATTATATTATAATTTAAAAAATACAAAAAAATTACAATCAAAATAATAATTTTATATAATGTCATAATAATTATAAAATTATCTAATCTAAATTCATACTAATTAAAATACAAATTTAACAACCTAATATATAACATATCTAAATCTAACAATCTAAATTCATCCTAATAAATACAAATATAATAAATATAATTTTTTAACAAATCTAAAAAACTAAAAAACTAAATAATCTAACAAATCTAAGAAACTAAATAATCTAACAAAATCTAACAATTCTAAAAATCTAAATTAAATACAAATCCAAATCTAACAAATCTAATTTTTTTTTCACAAATCTAACAAATCTAACAAAGTTCACAAATCCAATATTTTTTTTTTTTAAGATAACAACATATATTTTTGAAATAAAAAATGAAATTAAAAAAAAGCAACTTACCTTCGCCCAGGAGAAGAAGAGGTCGCCGGAGGGAGAGGGGAGAGGAGGGGACTCGCCGGAGGGAGGGGACTCGCCGGAGGGAGAGTAGGTCGCCGGAGGGAGAGGAGTGCTCGCCGGCGGAGGAGGAGAAGAAAGAGCTCGCGAGGTGAAGGGAGGAGGTCGCGGAGGAGAGTAGAGAGGAAGGGAAGAGAAACCGATCGCCGGAGGAAGAGGAACCGATCGCCGGAGGAAGAGGAACCGATCGCCGGAGGAGGAGGAGTGGGATCGCCGGAATCGACGGGAGATTGAGATTGAGGGGATTGAGAAGGGAGAAAGGAAGAAGAAGATAAACAGTCGGTTTATAAACTAATAAGCGATGGATTTGCAATGGATTTGCGATGGATCCAAAAATTGCAACGGATTTGCGACGGATCCATCGCAAATCCATCGCAAAATTCGCGGTTAAATTTTGGCCCGAAATGTTCTGAAAAAATTCAATTTTCGTACCAAATTTCCAAAAAACATTTTGCAACGGATTTGCGATGGATAACTTAT
The DNA here is from genome assembly GCA_030161315.1 of Eutrema japonicum. Classification (NCBI taxonomy): domain Eukaryota; kingdom Viridiplantae; phylum Streptophyta; class Magnoliopsida; order Brassicales; family Brassicaceae; genus Eutrema; species Eutrema japonicum. Next base: position 56,763,943 of record BSQW01000011.1, read on the forward strand.
TTGCAACGGATTTGCGACGGATCCATCGCAAATCCGTTGCAAATTAATGAGTTTTTTTTTAATGTTTAGGGTTTAGGGTATACGTTTAATAGTACATAATAAAGTTTACGGTTTATAATCTCATAAGAGTCATGATCATAAGCATATTTTTTCACAAATATAATGAATTTGAGGGTACGAGGAATGTTGAACTTATATATATATATATATATATATTCATAAACAGCATATACGGATATATGACGTTTTATATATCATACGGGGACATTTCCAAATTTTCACAATTTATGAATGCACATCATTAAATAACTTTAGAAATATAATTTTTTGAGATTCACTTTTAAAACCGTTAGACGCTTATCACGTTTTTATCCTCTCCGGAAATAAGGAATGAATCCCTAGCAATTCCATTGCAAATTTGCAACGGATTTGCGATGGATCCTTTTTTGCAACGGATTTGCGACGGATCCATCGCAATTCCATTACAAATTTGCAACGGATTTGCGATGGGGTCTTTATTTGCAACGGATTTGCGACGGATCCATCGCAAATCCGTTGCAAATTCGTGATTTTTATTTTATAATGTTTAGGGTTTAGGGTATACGTTTAATAGTACATAATAAAGTTTACGGTTTATAATCTCATAAGAGTCATGATCATAAGTATATTTTTTCACAAATATAATGAATTTGAGGGTACGAGGAATGTTGAACTTATATATATATATATATATATATATATTCATAAACAACATATACGGATATATGACGTTTTATATATCATACGGGGACATTTCCAAATTTTCACAATTTATGAATGCACATCATTAAATAACTTTAGAAATATAATTTTTTGAGATTCACTTTTAAAACCGTTAGACGCTTATCACGTTTTTATCCTCTCCGGAAATAAGGAATGAATCCCTAGCAATTCCATTGCAAATTTGCAACGGATTTGCGATGGATCCTTTTTTGCAACGGATTTGAATAACAATTAATTAATTTTAACAAATTATATTAAAAATATTCGTGAAATGATAGATAACTTATATATATATATATATATATATATATATATATATATGTATATATATATCTTACGTACATAGTATTTTAACCATCCAGCAAAGTCACGTTCTTTGTACTTCTCATAGTCTTTTTCAAGTAAACCGGGATAGGCTTCTCGGATCTGGATGTCGAAAACGCTGCAATAATTTTTTATAAAACTAATTAAACAACGAGTGAGATATATAAATATAAGTAATCTAAGTGCAGCTAATTAATTATTACCTCTCAAACGGTTAAACAAAATCACAATTTCGCAATATATAATTGTGAGCTGCACGACAATGTTCATGGTCTTCCCACCAAACTTCTTTCAACTTTCCAGCAAGTCTCCCTATTTGGGCGAAGATATCCGGGACATCAACGTTATACTTAGGTGCAACCCCACCATCGTCATATCTTCTAGGAGCGGTTTTTTTCGTTTTGACGGTTGGGCTAAAGTAGTATGACGTGAAGTGAGATGTTTCCTCGGTCAAACTACCTGCAACGATGGAACCCTCCACTCTTGCAAGATTTTTGGCCTTTCCTTTCAAATGTCCCATGAATCGCTCGAACGGGTACATCCATCGGAATTGCACGGGCCCCCCAAGAGCTGCTTCATGTGGTAGGTGGATTGGGAGATGTTCCATTACGTCAAAAAATGAAGGTGGAAATATTTTTTCTAAATTACACAGCAAAACAGGTATATTATTGAGTAATTGCGCTATGCCATCCTCAGTCAGTGTTCGAGTGCATAGATCCCTGAAAAATGCTCCAATGCCTACAAATAATATATATATCAGTAATTAAATAAGAAAATTATATTATAAATACATATTTAAATACTTGTTTACCCGCAATTGCTTCGTGAACAGCTGTCGGTAAGAGCTCGAGTAATGCAAATGGTAGTAATCGCTGCATGAATACATGGCAATCGTGGCTCTTCATACCGGAAAATTTATTGCCTTGCTCTATGCATCTAATTGTGAATTTGGACACATATCCATCAGGGAACTTTACTTCTGAACCAACCCAGTCAAACAACGCTCGTTTCGCATCCGTAGACAATCGAAAAGTTGGAATCGGCATTTTTCCGTTTTGTGTAATATGCAACTCGCTTCTTACACATATTTCGGCCATGTCCAACCTTGATTTCATTTTGTCTTTAGTCTTTCCCTTGACATTCAAAATCGTATTCATGATGTTATCGAAGAAATTTTTTTCGATGTGCATCACATCAAGATTATGCCGTAATAGAAGATCCTTCCAATATGGCAGTTCCCAAAAAATACTTTGTTTGTGCCAATTGTGAGAAACGTTATATCCGTCAGGCATGTTTGCCTTAGTGTGCCAATTGCCCCCACGTTTACATGTTTCTTGAGCACCGTAATAATCAATCTGCTCTAACAAATCATTCCCTGAAAGATAGACGGGGGGGGGGGGGGGGGGAACACGCACGACCTTGTTCTTCCTAAAAAACTTCTTGTTCTTACGATGCGGATGATGCATGGGAAGAAACCGACGATGACAGTCAAACCAACATGGTTTCCTTCCATGCTTCAACTGGAAGGCTTCTGACCGATAAAGGCAATATGGACACGATAACCTTCCATGCGTAGTCCACCCCGATAACATTCCATACGCCGGGAAGTCACTAATGGTCCACAATAGCACAGCACGCATCTTGAAGTTCCTTTGCTGCGAATAATCGAATGTGCGAACACCTGTATACCACAACTGTTTCAACTCATGAATCAAAGGTTGGAGGAATACATCAAGGGATCGCTTCGGATGCTTAGGACCGGGTACTAGAATACTCATGAACAAAAATTCCCGTTGCATGCACATTTCTGGAGGAAGATTGTATGGCGTCAAAATGACAGGCCATAGAGAATATTGTCTCCCGGACATACCAAATGGACTAAATCCATCGGTGCATAAGCCAAGATAGACATTCCTGCTCTCGTTAGCAAAGTCCGAATGTACAGTCTGAAAGTGTTTCCACGCCTTTGCATCTGACGGATGCGTAACCTCCCCATCCTCCGTGGTATGTTGTGCATGCCATCTCATTGCCGCCGATGTCCTTTCTGATTGGTATAACCGTTTCAACCTATCGGTGATTGGCAAGTACCACATACGTTGGTATGCAACGCGGGTCCTTCCAGTAGTTGGTTGATATCTCGGCTTCCCACAAAATCGACATTCCTGCAACTTATCATCATCTTTCCAGAAAATCATGCAATTGTCTATGCATACGTCAATCATTTCTGATGGTAACCCAAGACTCGCAACCAACCTCTGTATTTCATAGTAACTCTCAGCGGAAATATTATCTTGTGGCAAATACTCTTTAATTAGCTCAGCCCATGAATCCATGCAAATCTCATTTAGGTTATGATCACTTTTAATTGTCATCATCCTAGATGCCAATGATAGTTTAGACTGCCCTTCTCTACATCCATCGTAAATGGGCTGCTTCGCAGCGTCTAACATATCATAAAAACGCTTTGCTTCTATGTTGGGTTCTTCCCTAGTATTATCATCAGCAAATGCAGTTGTACTTTCATGAAATGCATCTGTAACCATATCATGAAACCTATTTCCCTGTTGATACCCTTCATCAATATTTCCGAATAAATGATCATGCCCATAATTATAACTAGGTTGATCAACGCCATGACTCGTACTACTACTTCCAGCATCAACACTACAACCTTCCCCATGCGAAAACCAGATATAATAGTTTGGCTTAAATCCTCTATTATATAGATGCCTCTTCACAGTATCAATATCCACATATTGGGTGTTCTTGCACTTTCTACATGGACAGAAAATTTTACCGTCACGAGTCGCACATGGTTGGCTTGTCGCCTGGTACATGAATGCTCGCAACCCGTCCCGATACTCTTTCGTCACTTCACCCGTCCCTGGATCTCTTTGATTGTACATCCATGATCGTAATGCGTATATTTCGTGCCCCGAAGACATTTTTTAAACATTCACCACTCAAAATATATATATCAAATTTTTTTTTTTTTTTTTTTTTTTTTTTGAAATTTTTTTTTTGTGTTATGAAAGCTCTCAACGTGATCTGTATTTATAGGATTTCAAAATAAATTGCGACGGATTTGAGACGGATTTGCTACGGAAATTTGCAATGGATTTGCTACGGAAAAGGATTTGCAAGGGATTTGCAACAACTTTGCGATGGAAATTAATTTTTCTTTTAAACGTGTTCCACCTACCTCGCCTAACTCAACCTAACTGGTTCTATCGCAAATCCCTTGCAAAATTCCGTAGCAAATCCGTCGCAAATTTGCAATGGATTTGCTACGGAAAAGGATTTGCAAGGGATTTGCAACAACTTTGCGATGGAAATTAATTTTTCTTTTAAATGTGTTCCACCTTTCTCACCTAACTCCACCTAACTGCTTCCATCGCAAATTCCTTGCAAAAATCCGTAGCAAATCCGTCGCAACTTTGCGAGGGACATTTTCCGTCGCAATTTTGCGACGGAGTTGCGACGACCACTGTGGTCCTCGCTAATCCCTCGCAAATTCGTCGCAATTTTGCAACGCATTTGCGACGCCCTTTTGCCCCTCGCAAATTTGCGAGGGATTTGCGACTCTAGATATTCCCTCGCACGTTCGTCGCAAATTTGTTGCAAAATCGTCGCAAATTGCGACGACTTTTTCCCTCGCAAAATAGCGACGGATTTGCGACGACTAGTTAGTCACTCGCAAATCCGTCGCAAATCCCTCGCAAATCCGTCGCAAATTTGCGAGGGATAATATCCATCGCAAATTCCATTGCAAATCGACTGTTTTCTTGTAGTTGTCTTGAGTCTTGACATAATGCGTGGAATCAAGTGTTTTTTTCTTCTCACTGATGGCATCAAATGTTTTAAAAATGCAATTCTAAAGAAATGTATCGCTATAGTTTATGCTTGATGTATATAAACAAATAAAAAGAATGTAATTTGTCCTGGTTTTATGGCTCCAATAAAGTGGCCGCAACCGCATTATCCAGTCCACATTGGTATAAAATAAGATTTTATTAAAGATCCAACCTAAAATTAATAGTTATTTAAGTTGAATTAGAATATATCCATAGTTTCATACCCAGTGTGATTTTGAAGGAGACCTCAAGACTTTTCATCTCTTTTTTTTTTGTTTTTTTGTGCAACCAATCATCCAAATTACACACAAAAAGTGATTTTGAAGGAGACCCTCGAGACTTTTCATCTCTATTATCTACTCTGTAGTAGAGAGTTGGGAATAGAATCTTATATAGTAGAACATATACATTCATAGTTCAACCCAAACCAAAGAGACTGATATATACAAATTCCTATATCATAGCCATAGGGAATCTAATCTATCATTGGTTTGTTTTGTTTTGTTAATCACCACCTAACATGCATTCAACAACTTGGGCTTCACGGCCCATCTTCTAGAAAAGTATATATGATTGATGGATACTGTTAAACATGACCACGGTTACGGTTAATGCGGTTAAAGTTATTTAACCACTGGTTACGGTTAGATTTTTTTTTAACCTTAACCTTAACCGTTTAATATACGGTTAAAATGGTTATGGTTAAATACGAGTCCGGTTAATACGGTTACGGTTAGATACGGTTACGGTTACCTGATGACAATAAATGGTTAATGTCATGATTTATAATTAAATAATTATAAATTTGATAAACTAGAATAATAAAAAATAAAAAAAATTATTAATATTATTTTTCTAATTTTTTGTTGGTTTGTTTATATTTTTCTTTTGTTTTTCTATGTATTTTTTCTTGTTTTGCTTAAATCTTTTATGGTTATTGATGATTTTTTGTTAAGAACATGAGAGAAAAATATTATCGAGAAGAAGATAATAAACTCTTTTATAGAAATAAAACAACAAATAATTGAGCATTTATTGCTTCTTATTTCATGTGCAATATTCAGAAAATCAAACATTGTGAAACAGAGGGAGTATATTTCTTCATAAAACTGTTTTGTTAATATATTTTTTATATTTGTTAGAAAAATATTAATTAGTCTAGCACATTTAAGTTTTAATTAATATTTTTATTTGTTAGATTTGTATTTGCTATTGATAAATTGATTATATATAATTTTCTTTGAATTTTTAATTTTACAGAAATAATTATAATTATTAGTATATATAATTTTATTTTTAAAACGGTTACGGTTAAAATTTTACAGTTTAACCTTGCAGTTAACCAACGGTTTTGATACTGTTACGGTTAATTAACGGTTACGGTTAATAATTTTTTTAACCATAACTAATATATTTTTACGGTTAACGGTTACGGTTTTTAACCGTCTGACACGGTTACGGTCTGGTTACTGTTTGAAAACAGTATGGTTACGGTCCAAAATACGGTTACGGTTCCATTTTGGTCATGGCTAGATACTGTCTTCTGATCACACCAAGAAATGAAACAAGTGAAGTGTTTTATAACTTTTTCCCAGGAGAATTCCGAAATTTCTAATTTTTTAAAGTGTGAAGTATTTATTTATAAGCAAACACATTTTCCGTCGGTCTAATATAATGTACGGAGTTGAGGACAAAACTAGGCATGCGACTTTAAATCGAACCGAGCTAACCGAACTGACATTTTGTAAATTCGATTATGATTCGATTATTTTCGGCAACATTTCAAAATTAATTTCGGTTCGGTTTGGTTCGGCCGAACCGATCGGTTAAGCGGAATTTTTTTTATACAATTTTTTTTTTCGAAAATAACCAAAAGTATCCGAGAATAACCGAAAATTTCCAAAAAAATTACACGAAAATAACCAAAAATACCTGATAATAACCGAAAATATCCGAAGTAAACAGAATTTGCCAACATTTCGGTTATTTTCGGTTATAAAAAAATAACCGAACTACCCGATAACTGAACCGATATTTTATTCGGTTATTTTCGGAATGATTTTTGAAAACTGAACTAACCGAACTACCCGAACCGAATTACCCGAAGTAACCGAATTCCGAGCCCAAAAAAATCGGGGAAATTGTATATTTTTATGTAAGGAAATCTTAATCGGGGAAAAACGAATCTATTATTTTGAGAGAATAAACAAAACAATTTGCAGCTCCCATTTAATCTAGACGAACAGTACCCTATAGATGCTTAGATAATACTTATATATTCTGGAAAATCTTTATCGTCGGTAGAAATAAACGAAACCATAGATTTAATCTTTTAATAAAGAGAGCATCGTCGACATGTGTCAGTATCATTCGGACTATAAAAATATCAGAGGGAACGCGATATTCCCACGCATATATGTTGTAGACATGTATTGATCTTAGAGAATCAATCAATGTTAATAAAAGTGGATGAGTTAGAGGAATGGCGCATGTGCTGCTCCTGCTTCTGCTGCATGGCCCTGATTAAGAAACCACTCTTTCTTCTCATCTCCATTTCTATTATTCCTTATTCCCAGATTCTCTTATTATTCTATTTAGAGTGAATTGAGTGGAAATACAAGAATGAAGTGGAAATTAACAAAAATGACATTGATGTGATATTTTACCTTAGTTACTATTTATGTTAGTAAGTGTTTTGACTTTTTTGCCTCTAATTTAATATACGGAAAATTTTATAAAAATACTTCAATTTTATTTTGATAATTTTTTTAATACATGAATTATTTTTGTATTCAGTAAAATATCTAAACTATTTTTTACCCATTTTAAATTTCCAACTATGAACCGTGTGTTCATTTTAGTACATTTCGTTAACAAATGTATACGAAACTATACATGGTTTGAAACAGTATTTATATTTAATAATAAAATATTAATAAATAAAAATTACATTAAATTTTCAAAAAAATCGAAATTTTTTTTTTTCTGGAATTTTCCCTAATTAAAACAGGTAAATTTGATTACCCTTATCCAAAAAGTTCGGATAATTTGGATGGGGTATAAAATCGGGTTAGTGGATGTTCAAAATTCTATTTTTAGTAAATAAAAGAAAATAAAATAGTCACAAGTTATTTAAGAGGTGAAAAGTAAAAACACATATTGGTCGAGGAAAAATAGTAGGCCGATAAAGCCCATGACAGTAGTCACAGCCCATATAATTGAGATAAAACCGCTTTATAATATCGATCTCTCATCTCCCCTACGGTTTTCTATTTGACCCACCCGGTTAAGAATCTGGACTCCGGTTTAGATAACTTTGAGCCAGACTAATTTTGTTTTAAACCAGCATATAGAAAACTAGAAACAAAATAAAAAAACTCCCCATTGCGTTTCCTTCTTCTTCTTCTTCTTCTTCGGACTCGCATTGCATCGTCTCTCACTCGATCCGCCGTGATTTCAGGTTCGCTATCTCTTCACTGAGATTTTTTCTACGCATTTCGATCTTGTTTCTCTCTGTTTTTTGAGCTGTATCGATAAATCTAAGCTAGGGTTCTTTCAGAGTGATCGATCGGGAGATTCCTCCGTTTGATCTGTTTTGTATTGTGATTCCGACCTCGTGATCCGTATAATTGAATGTCAGAGTCTTGTATGTGTACGTGGGTTTGGAAAATTCAATACTAACAAAATTTCAACTTATTGGGCCGACTTTATTGGCCCACGAAAATAAAACGAAAACCCTAATGAGAAGAAGCTGTACTCTTGGCATCTCGTTCACAACTTCATCGGCGCTCCTTTCTTCTTTCTCTCCATCACAGTTTCAGAGGGATCGCTTGACGACGCCATTGACGACGATAGATCCCTTTCCCTTTCAATTCCGATTTCCGATTTGCGAGACAATTTAAGGTGTTTCCCTTTTTTTCCTCGACGTTTTTTAATTATTTTTTTTCTGGAAGAAATCACGTTTTTGTTTTGCGACCAAAAATCAAAATTTTTGTGTCTCTCATTTTAACCATTCAGCTTCCGTTTGCTCTACAGCCTCCTGTCACCTCTTTTCTCTCTTGCTCAATCTTCCTTTCGTTCTCCTCTAAGGTTAGTCCGTTTCTTCAATTCATGTATAGATCTATTCTTGATTTTGTATATAATGTGAATTACATGTGTTTGCTGAGTATTGCTGTTTATCGTCTGTCTAGTAAACACGTGATAACCTGAACAAGCAAAGTGAAATATGTCATTATACTTCACTGAGATTGAAAGCCATTGGAAAACATGTCGACGTACCTTATGGATCGACAAATTTGGTTTTTGTGCTCCCTAGCTACTTGCATTGCGTAGCTTATGTTTTATCGCCTGTATAGTTTCCTGGTGGAACAAGTTTGATAAACACTTTGTTTATAGATTCCTCCTGTGGCAGATGCGTTTTTCTTTTCAAGTGTTATAGTTTTCTCTTACTTCTGTATCCTACAGATATGTGTTATCTATGAGCATTGGGAATTTGTCTTAGTATCAAACGACAATCTATGGTTTTGCAAACACTCTTCAATCGCCCTTGGGAATTCACAAATGGCCACTCTTGACTTCTAGTATATCTTAACTTTATTTAATGTTTACCTGCCACATTGTTCGATTCGATTGTGTCTCTTCTCTTTTTGAACTTTCCTTTATGTCCTTTCTTTTTTTTTGTGTGTGGCTCTGACTGTGCGGAATAGTAGGCGCAGGCGGCGGACTCGGATTCTGATTTGCGGAATCACTCCTACGCCCCAATTGCCTCGAATCGCCACCACGTTCTCGATTGAATGAACCGTAAGACCTACACAAATAAAAACAGAAAATTGAATCATTTTAAAAAAACATATAAATAATCATAAATATTAATCTAAAAAATCAATAAACTTTAAAAAAATATATATTTATACAAAACGTTTTTAAAAATTAGATTTATGGTATTGTTCGGTGTCATGTTCAAAGAATTACATATCAAATGTCGGATCGTCGGAGAAATCCTAGTCGACGAGAAGATCAAAATGTTCAATACCGAGAGGAGAATCCGTTGAACTAGGGTTCTCTAGTTAATAAGAAGTGATTTGGTCTGAAGTTGTTTTTTTTATTCAAGTTTCGGGTCGTTAATACAAGTAATATTTATGGTCGCTAGGTGCTGATTGTACAATTAGAAAGAGAAATGAAGACTTGAGAAATAAGATTGTCCGAGAGATCTTCGCCGGCGAGATCTACAAGGTCGATGTTTGCATAGTCACATCACTCGGAAGACGACAAAAATATCAAATTAAAAAAAGATTTCACGAGTTATATAGAAAAGTCAGAGAGAGAAAATAATATATAAGATTACTTAATTTGATCTTAATTAAACATTGATCAGACCATAAAACATTAAGAGCTAATTAAACATTAAATGAAAAAAAGACGAACACATACACGTAAGCTAATACTTGTAAACACATAAAACCATAATTAAATATAAGATGAAAAAAAAACATACAGACGCTAATACTTGCAAACGTAAAATCATAATTAAACATATGATGAAATCCTCATTATTTCATGGGTCGATTATTTCCACTAGTTGATTGACTGTGATTCGCCTTCTGAAGACGTTGTATCTCTGTCTCATCAACGTAGTGTGCACGGACGCCGGCCGGTTCGAGTAAATTCAAGAACTCGTCGAAGCAACTGTATGGCAAATTTTTTTTGTTTGTGTGTAAATTGTAGAGCAAAGTTGGATATACATTCAACTTTGCTCATCCTCTTTCTCATTTTATTATGGATAACCGAAGCCGAAGAAACATGAGAGAAACTTCTCCTCCTTTTCCACCGCGATCGGAGCGGGTTAGTGATAGTTGCATAATTTAGCCCATTTTAGCATACATTTTAGTTAGCATTTTGTGACTTATTGCATTCATTTCTTTGTTTTTGGTATAGTTTGCATCCATTTTAGAGTTAGTGAGTCTTAGGTTAGTTTTTGCATATGTTTGTGTGCTATGGAGTCTTTTAGGTACCATTTGGAGCTTATGGAAGCTTATTGGAGTTTTGGGGAAGATCATGGACTAGGAGGAACGTACCCGCAGCAAACGGAGATGATCAAGTGATGAAGGAGAAAACCAGACATTCGCAGCGGCCAGCTCACAGCGGTCTACAGTGACCGCTGCGGATCCTCCCGTCAAAAACACAGAGATTCACAGCGGTCATGCAGCGGTATAGGGAGACCGCTGCGGATCCATCCGGAGCAAAAACCAGGCGTTTCACAGCGGTCATGCAGCGGTATGAGCTGACCGCTGTGAACCTTCTCGGGCACAAAAATTGTCGGGTCAAACCCGGTTTGTCCCGGGTTGACCCGACCCGATCTGTATCTATTTAAGCAAATTAAGCCTAATTAGACGGGGGCTGCTTCTTTTTAGGGTTCTAAGCCACTTATTTCTTTCTTCTTTTCTTGTTTTTGTTTTGTATGAAAGATTCAAGATCCAAACCATTTTAGTGAAGATTTTCTTAAACTCTTTTTACCAATCTTTTTATTTTGCTTATGGCTTTCATTTGTATGGTTGATATTTGTGATTTAGCTATGTGTGAGTAGTTCTTTTAGGATTCTTGGGTGAAGTAGATTAGGGTGATTCCAGGTTTGTTCTTGATGTTTAAGAGTTAGATTACTTAAAACCCTTTCTCATTGAGTGTTATTAATGCTGGATTAGCCTTGACAAAGTTGATTTAGATCATAGGGAATTTCTCGCCCGGAAGGTGTTCGATGAAATTCCCCAACCAATTCAATGAGTGCTTTTCATATCTTAGCCAACGGGAGTTGATGTCTAAGGTGAATTGTGGCTAAGTGGAATTGTTTCTTAATGCTTGTTAGTCATAGAATCGCGAACGGAAGTTTATGACGATTGATGACTAAGAAATGGGTTAATACCATGGAAGTGGATTAATCTTTAGTAGTGTTCTAAGGCCTAAGGAGATATTTAGTCGAATGTTTGAGCATCTTGAGTAGATTAAAGAATCACCCGAGTCGATTGCTTTACCCGAGAATTCGTTTGTTTAAATTTGATATTAATCGTTTTCTTGTTTGCTTTGCTACTCGTTTATTTCTCTATTTTGCACGTTTCAAATTGTTCGATAAATAAACCAAAACCCGATATTTGCTTAGATTAGATAGCGTCCTGTATTCTTAGTGCGTCGTTCTTATTTCCCTGTGGATTCGATCCCAAAGTGCTACAATGACATGCCATTAGATTGAGGCATTGTGCACAGTGGGTAATTGTGCGAACCGTAAAAAGTTCATTATCAGTTAGCTAGCCCATTAGAAATTATGTCCGTTATCTCCTCCAAACCGTTAACAATGGAAGGCTCACAGTTTCCAACATACCGCCTGAAATCTATTATTATTATCTTCAGTGTTTGACAAATTACTTCACTCATATGAAAACGGTGGATTACTTACAAACACGTATCCAGTTCAATATAGATCCAACTTTGTTATACATTCAACTGGATACGTGCTTGTAAGTATTCAACCGTTTTCATATGAGTGAAGTAGTTTGCCAAACACTGAAGATAATCATAATAGATTTCATACGGTATGTTGGAAACTGCGAGCCTTCAATTGTTAGTGGTTTGGAGGAGATAACATACATAATTTCTGATGGGCTCGCTGACCCGCTCCGATCGCAGTGGAAGAGGAGGAGGAGCTCTTTTCCTGTTTCTTATGCTTCGATTATCCATAATAAAATGAGAAAGATGATGAGCAAAGTTGAATGTAGATCCAACTTTGCTCTACAATTTACACCAAAAAAAAACTTTGCTCTACAGTGGCTTCGACGAGTTCTTGAATTTACTCGAACCGGCCTGCGTCCGTTCACACTACGTTGATGAGACAAATATACGTCTTCATGAGGTGAATTACGGTGAATCAACTAGTGAAAGTGATCGATCCAGAGAATAATGTGGATTTCATCATATGTTTAATCATGGTTTTATGTTTGCAAGTATTATGGTCTATGTGTTTGTTTTTCATCTTATATTTAATTATGGTTTTATGTGTTTGCAAGTATTAGTTTATGTGTATCTTTTTTGTTTTGTTTTTATCTTATGTTTAATTAGTTCCTAAGGTTTTATGGTCTGATCAATTTAATTAAGGTCGAATTAAGTCATTTTTATATTATTTTATCTCTCTGACTTCTCTTTATATCTGGTGAAATTTTCCTTTAATTTAATATTGTTTGTCGCCTCTAGAGTGATGTTACTGTGCAAACATCGACTCTTTAGATCTTCTCGCTGGCAAGGATTTCTCGGACGATCTTATTTCTCAAATCTTCATTTCTCTTTCTAATCGTACAATCAGCGTCCAACGACTAGAAATATTACTTGTATTAACGAATCGACACTTGAATAAAAGAAACAATTTTAGACCAAATCATTTCTTGTTAACTAGGGAACCCTAGTTCAACGGATCCTCCTCTCCGTATTGACCCTTTCGATCTTCTTGCTCCGAAGATTTCTTGATGCAGGAAGACGGCGAACCTCCGAATCACCTGGACTTGATGGTGAGGACGCACTCCAACAAGAAGAGTAATCAAATTCAAGATGGTGCCGTCAGGAAAATCGTCGAAAAGGTTCAAGAAGATATCGTGAGCCAGAGACCGCAGGAGGGCTCCAACGTTCTCACTCGGATCGAGATCAACAACCTAGTGCTTGAGGTAAGTAATAATTAATATTATCTTTTTCATTTAGATCATTATTTGTTAAGATCTAATGTTTTGTATTGTTTTTGTAGGAGATACCCATTAAAAAAGGTTATCGGCTTGTGACTCAAACCCATTTCTACTTTATGCTCTTAGCTAAAATCAGTAACATATAATGGGTTTTTATGCAAGGCAAGTTGATGGAGATATATGATGAGTTTGCTAACTATTATGGATATCATTTAGTAATAATTCTCATAATTAAAGCTTATTGTAATTATAATTTATCAAAAAGCGTTGTCTTGAATCTTGACATAATGCGTGTTTTTTCCTTTTCACTGATGGCATCAAATGTTTTAAAAATGCAATTCTAAAGAAATGTATCGCTATAGTTTATGCTTGATGTATATAAACAAATCAAAAGAATGTAATTTCTCCTGGTTTTATGGCTCCAATAAAGTGGCCCCAACCGCATTACCCAGTCACATTGGTATATAAATGAGATTTTATTAAAGATCCAACCTAAAATTAATAGTTATTTAAGTTGAATTAGAATATATCCATAGTGTCATTCCCAGTGTGATTTTGAAGGAGATCTCAAGACTTTTCATCTCTACCATCTATTACTCCCGTATCAGAAAGTTTGATTTTAAAGAGTTTGAGAGTTAAGTGTCTGAATTTGAAGAGTTTATTTAACTTATTTGATTATTAATAAGAACTTATGTTGTGTAAAATCATTTATGTCAAAGTAGAAGATTAGAAGAGACTATATAAAACCGAAATCACTTGCATCTCCTACAAATGATTATGATTGCATTTTCAATTTTTACAAGACATTGTAAAACTTCTACTTTTATTGGATATAAATCCATTATTTTATCATTTTGATTTAGGATATATAATCAAATATGTTAAATAAACTCTTCAAATTCAGACACTTTACTCTCAAATCAACACCATATTAAAGCCAAAAATTATGCTAATTAAAAACATGTTTTTTCCTAACATATCTTTAAAATTATACATCAAAATTTATGCAATAATCCGCGCACAACGCGGACAAACACCTAGTATCCGTTAAAACAAAACAAATCACAAATACAAAAAATTAAAAAGATGAATATCCGCCCGTTCTGTTTATGTATAAATATATGTATATAGTAGACAATTAAATGTATATATACTTTATATAGTTATAATATCTACTCTCTCTGTTTCATAATAAGTGTCATTTTGACACTTTGCACACAAATTAATAAAACATATTGAAAATTCAATTATACCCTTCAAATATATAATAACTCTTGGAATTCTTCATTAAAACTGAGGTTAAATTAGGTATTTTGTGCCAAATTTTGCATTGAAAATCTAAAGTGACACTCTTTATGTAACAAAAAAATAATTCTAGAATGACATTCTTTTTGAAACAAAGGGAGTATTAGATAAATAGTGAATTTATAGAACGGATCGGATATCCAGCCGAATATCTAGAGTTTTACGGATGTACAATTAATTGCGGAGCGGATATTGATCGGAAAAGTATGATTCAGACATAGCAGAACGAATCACAAATACCACAAAAATCCAGGATATCCGCTCCACGGCCAAGATATTACTTGTTTGATATGCGAGACGAGAAGCTCCGTTTCATTTCAAAACCCTAGAATTTAATTTTTGATCCAAAACCCTAGAAACTCATCCCATCTGGTAATTTATTTTTGATTCCACCGGAATTTTTGTATTTGAGATTCAGAAATTTTGGGAGAGGGATAATAGATTTTTTTTTTTTTTGTGCACCACTTTCTTCATTAACTTAAAATTCAGGAATACAAAAAGAGGGAATTAAAAATTCCTCTTAAAACAATACAACACAAATTCAAAGAAAAATAACAACACACAGATAGATCGTCATCGCGAAAGATGGACAACAGATCTAAGACTAGTCTCAAATGTGTCAATAACATCACGACAAAGCCGGAGTGTTTGAATTTCGTCACAAGCGAAAGCTCAAATGACTTTAAGTACAAACATTTACCTACGATATTCGTAAAAACGAAGTCGGTAAAGATGTTCATGGGGTTTCTCGGCACTAGGCACGAGAGGGAATTACCTCTCCAAGAGAGGGAAGTTGTCGGAGGAGGATGAAGCTTTTTACGATGGCTTAATCGAGTGAGTGGGGGAACGGCGAAGATGGATGGAAGGACCAGCTTTTTACGATGGCTGAATTGAGGGTTTGAAATGGGCAGCGACCGCTGAGCGAGCTGGATGGTAGGAGGTTTGAAGAACACAGCGCCGAAGTATAATGAAATCGGATTCTTCCAAAGGGAAGAAGGTGATGGCTTTGAACGCCTTAGCTCGAATAACGAAAATCCTACATGATTGGATTTGGAGTTTACCTCTACGGGGAATTTCTTGGCTCGGATGAGAAAGCCTACAGTTTCTTTAACCGGAGAAACGCCGGAAGAGACCATCCTAACAACTTCAGCGAGAATAATGTAACCGGCGGAAGAGTAGCTCACATCTTCAGAACAAAGAAGCTTTCTCTCGTCGTCGGAAAGGACGAGAGAGTACGGAGAGCCAGTGCATAAGCATACCCAAGGAGCAAAGTCAGCGAGGAGAAGTAAAGACGGCGATTCACATGAATATGGAGGAGCCAAACCGATCTCTACAGGAGATGCCGTCCTCACGCATGTAACTGAGAGAGGGATAATAGATTAGATCATGTTTAGGGAGAGAGGATCGAAAGTCGAGGTGGTCGATCGGGAACGGATTAACAAAGCTCACGATAATAATCGGTCAGAGGGAAAAGGAAGAGCCGGAGCAAACTCCGTGTTGATGCATGATTCTCGTTCTGCTGCTCTCTCCAACGGTGAGATTCGACTATCCCCTCTAATCGCTATTGTAATTGCAGATTGTTTGATTCGATTCGAGTCGGTATTTAGGGTTTCTAGATTTGGGATTCAACTTTCTTGGAAATGCTCCTGAAATCGAATTAGAAGAATGGTTATGATGAACTGTTTTCTGGGTGGGCATTTATCAGAAGAAACTTGATCTTAGACTCGGCTTTTGTTCATGATTCGAGCAAATCTTTCTTTTTTGTTTTGAAAAAATATGTTTTTGTGGGCATTTCTCAGCTGTAGATACATCGGAAGAATCAGAGGTCAGTGGTTCCGACAAAGAAGACAGCTCATGGATTTCGTGGTTTTGTAACCTACGTGGGAACAAATTCTTATGTGAAGTCGATGATTATTACATCCTAGATGACTTCAACTTGTGTGGACTCAGCCATCAACAGAATAACCTATTCGCTTTTCAGTAAATGCAGTAACTAATGAAACTAATCATCCTATGTTTATTTCTAAAATACCTAACGGCATTAAACCTGTAACATCCCGATTTCTTGTATATGCGGAGAGGCTTATAAGAATTGATTTGGCTACCTATGTCACCAAAGTGCACTTATCTTTTCGGGAACTTGTCCAGAGAGAACTCCAGAGTTAAGCGTGCTTGAGCTGGAGCAATTTAAGGATGGGTGACCTACCGGGAAGTGATTCGCGGTATCGTGTGAGTGAGGACAAAACACGGGGAAAGATCACGTGGTGATTGCAGGGTCAGTAAACAAGTATTACAAGCCTCCCGGACTAACGCACCGGCCGTCGGACAAGGGTGGGGCCCACGGGCCGAGAGAGGGCATGGGGCCCACAGGTAGGGGCGGTCGGGGCGTTATAAGTGGTATCAGAGCCGAACCCAAACACGTGTGTGGAGTCAGGTGGGCTCACACCGTCTAGGGTGACGATCCTGGTGCGCAACGAGGACGTTGCGCTCTATGAGTGGGGGTGATTGTAACATCCCGATTTCTTGTATATGCGGAGAGGTTTATAAGAATTGATTTGGCTACCTATGTCACCAAAGTGCACTTATCTTTTCGGGAACTTGTCCAGAGAGAACTCCAGAGTTAAGCGTGCTTGAGCTGGAGCAATTTAAGGATGGGTGACCTACCGGGAAGTGATTCGCGGTATCGTGTGAGTGAGGACAAAACACGGGGAAAGATCACGTGGTGATTGCAGGGTCAGTAAACAAGTATTACAAGCCTCCCGGACTAACGCACCGGCCGTCGGACAAGGGTGGGGCCCACGGGCCGAGAGAGGGCATGGGGCCAACAGGTAGGGGCGGTCGGGGCGTTATAAAACCTCTCTATTAATGTTAACTAACTAGTTTAAAGTTTATTTGACATCTTTAATTATTTTATAACAAACAATCTAATAAAGTTTTTTATTCGCTTTAAATCGGTTGAATACACTATGAGATCTCGATTTTTTTTGAGTTTCGGGGACAATTAGGGACCTAAACATCTATGATATAGTTTCAATATAGGATGCAACTATGTATTAAAACAAGATAACTAAATTTTTTATAATTATTTCATAATTTGTCATAATTTGTGAGCTAACCCCTATAAGAATTTATTTTTGTTTTCCGGTAAATGCAGTAACTTATGAAACTAATCATCCTATGTCAATTACTAAAATATCTAACAACAATAAACCTCTCTATTAATTTTAAGTAAACTAGTTAAAAGTTTTTTTGCCATATTTAATTATTTTATAACAATTAATTTAATTAAGTTTTTATTCGCTTTAAATCGGTTCATGACTACACTATGAGATCTCGATTTTTTTTGAGATTCGGGGACAATTAGGGATCCAAACATCTATGATATAGTTTCAATACTCATGTAATATGCGACTATGTATTAAAACAAGATAACTAAAATTTTTCAAATTTATTTCATAATTTGTGAGCTAACCCCTACGAGAATTCACTTTTTCGGTAAATGTAGTAACTAATGAAACTAATCATCCTATGTCTATTTCTAAAATACCTAACCGCATTAAACCTCTCTATTAATGTTGACTAAACTAGTTTAAAGGAATTTTGGCATCTTTAATTATTTTATAACAAGTAATTTAATAAAAAAATTTATTCGCTTTAAATCAGTTGACTACACTGTGAGATCTCGATTTTTTGGAGATTAGGGGACAATTAGGGACCCAAACATCTTTGATCTAGTTCCAGTATATGATTAGAATATATATTAAAACGAGATAACTAAATTTTTCAAAATTATTTAATAATTTGTGGGCTAACCCCTACGAGATAATTTGTTTTTGTAAATGCGGTCACTAATGAAACTAATCATCCTATGTCTATTTCTAAAATATTAGACACAATAAACCTCTCTATTAATGTTAAGTAAAATAGTTCAAAGGTTTTTTTTGACATCTTTAATTATTTTATAACAAGTAATTTAATAAAGTTTGTTATTCTTCTTAAATCGGTTGACTACACTATGAGATCTCGTTTTTTTGGAGATTCGGGGACAATTAAGAACCCTAACATCTATGATCTAGTTTCAATATTCATGTAGGATGCGACTATATATTAAAACAAGATAACTAAAATTTTCAAAATTATTTCATAATGTGGGCTAACCCCTACGAGAAATCGTTTTTTTGGTAAATGCTGTCACTGATAAAACTAATAATCCTATGTCTATCTCTAAAATATCTAACCACAATAAACCTCTCTATTAATATGAGATCTCGATTTTTTGGAGATTTTGAGATAACTAAGAACCCAAACATATATGATCTAGTTTCAATATTCATTTACGATGCGACTATGTATTAAAACAAGATAACTAAAATTTTCAAAATTATTTCATAATTTGTGGGCTAACCCCTACGAAAAATCTTCTTTTTTTTGGTAAATGCAGTCACTAATGAAACTAATCATCCTATATCTATTTCTAAAATATCTAACCACAATAAAACTCTTCATTAATGTTAAGTAAACTAGTTTAAAGGTTTTTTTTGGCAACTTTAATTATTTTATAACAAGTAGTTTAATAAAGTTTTTTATTCGCTTTAAATCGATTGACTACACTATGAGATCTCGATTTTTTGGAGATTCGGGAACAATTAGGGACCCAAACATCTTTGATCTAGTTCCAATATTAATGTAGGATGAGAATACGTATTAAAACGAGATAACTAAAATTTTCAAAATTATTTCATAATTTGTGGGCTTAATCCCTACGAGAAATCAATTTTTTTTGGTAAATGCTGTCACTAATGAAACTAATCATCTTATGTCTATTTCTAAAGTATCTAACCATAATAAACCTCTCTATTAATGTTAAGTAACTAGTTTAAAAGTTTTTACGGTATCTTTAATTATTTTATAACAAGTAATTTAATAAAGTTATTTATTCTCTTTAAATCGGTTGACTACACTGTGAGATATCGATTTTTTGTAGATTCGGGGACAATTAAGGACCCAAACATCTTTGATCTAGTTCCAGTATTCATGTAGGATGAGAATATATATTAAAACGAGATAACTAAATTTTTCAAAATTATTTCATAATTTGTTGGCTAACCCCTACGAGAAATCATTTTTTTTTGTAAATGCGGTCACTAATGAAACTAATCATCCCATGTCTATTTCTAAAAATATATAACCACAATAAACCTCTCTATTAATGTTAAGTAAACTAGTTTAAAGGTTTTTGGGATCTTTAATTATTTTATAACTAATAATTTAATAAAGTGTTTTATTTGCTTTAAATCTATTGACTACACTATGAGATCTCGATTTTTTGGAGATTCGGAGATAATTTGTGACCCAAACATCTTTGATCTTGTAACATCCCTAATTCAATTTTGAGGTTGAAATTGAATAATTAGAAGTTGGGGGTTAATTTCGCGTAAATCAATTTTTCCGGGTGGGTTTAATTGATAATTTTGGGAGTTTGGGGTCAATTGGGAATTCAAAAAAATGGATCCCACACACATAGGTTTATATAAGTGGTATCAGAGCCGAACCCAAACACGTGTGTGAAGTCAGGTGGGCTCACACCGTCTAGGGTGACGATCCTGGTGCGCAACGAGGACGTTGCGCTCTGTGAGTGGGGGTGATTGTAACATCCCGGTTTCTTGTATATGCGGAGAGGCTTATAAGAATTGATTTGGCTACCTATGTCACCAAAGTGCACTTATCTTTTCGGGAACTTGTCCAGAGAGAACTCCAGAGTTAAGGGTGCTTGAGCTGGAGCAATTTAAGGATGGGTGACCTACCGGGAAGTGATTCGCAGTATCGTGTGAGTGAGGACAAAAACACGGGGAAAGATCACGTGGTGATTGCAGGGTCAGTAAACAAGTATTACAAGCCTCCCGGACTAACGCACCGGCCGTCGGACAAGGGTGGGGCCCACGGGCCGGGAGATGTCGTTGGGGCCCACAGGTAGGGGCGGTCGGGGCGTTATAAGTGGTATCAGAGCCGTTTCTCTATTCATCCAGGAGCTACCAAGATGTACCGTGACCTCAAACGGTATTACCAGTGGGTAGGGATGAAGAAGGATGTTGCCAACTGGGTTGCGGGGTGTGATACCTGTCAGTTGGTGAAGGCTGAGCATCAGGTTCCGAGCGGGTTGTTGAGGAGTTTACCCATTCCGGAGTGGAAGTGGGACATGATCACCATGGATTTCGTGGTGGGTCTGCCGGTTTCGCGAACCAAGGACGCTATTTGGGTCATCGTCGATAGGTTGACCAAGTCTGCGCACTTCTTGGCCATAAAAAAGACCGACGGTGCGGAAGTGTTGGCCAAGAGGTACGTCAGGGAGATTGTGAAGCTGCATGGGGTACCGGTGAGTATAGTGTCAGATCGAGATCCGAAGTTCTCCTCGCTGTTCTGGGGCGCTTTCCAGAAGGAGATGGGCACTAAGGTACACATGAGTACAGCTTATCATCCCCAGACCGATGGGCAGTCGGAGAGGACTATCCAGACGTTGGAGGATCTGTTGAGGATGTGTGTGTTGGATTGGGGTGGACATTGGGCGGATCATCTGAATCTAGTGGAGTTTGCGTACAATAACAGCTACCAGGCTAGTATCGGCATGGCACCATTTGAGGCGTTGTATGGTAGGCCTTGCAGGACCCCGTTATGTTGGACACAAGTGGGGGAGAGGAGCCTGTTGGGAGCTGACTTTGTGCAGGAGACGACTGAGAAAGTCCGGATTGTGAAGTTGAACATGAAGGAAGCTCAAGATCGTCAGAAAAGCTACGCAGATCGGCGTAGGAAGGAGCTGGAGTTCGCAGTTGGCGATTTGGTCTACCTGAAAATGGCCATGTTGAGGGGTCCGAACAGGTCCATTTCCGAGACGAAGTTGAGTCCGCGATATATGGGTCCCGTAAGGGTGCTGGAGCGGGTCGGACCGGTGGCTTATCGGTTAGAGTTGCCGGAGTCCATGCAGGCATTTCACAAGGTGTTCCACGTGTCGATGCTGAAGAAATGTTTGCACAAGGATGATCAGGTGGTCACGGGGGTGCCATCAGATTTGACACCGAGCATGGTGGTGGAGGCGAGGCCTCTGAGAGTCCAAGATCGTCGGGTGAGAGTGATCAGGAGGAAGAAGGTTCCTGAGATGCAGGTGCTGTGGGACTGCAATGGAGCCGAGGAGGTGACTTGGGAGCCGGAAGCGAAGTTGAAGCGCAAATTTCCCAAGTGGTTCGGCAAACTGGAGGGTTAGCCGGGTGTTCCCATATCGTTGTAACCATGGTGTTGGGATTCTGGGAGTTATTGCGTTGTTGTACTCGTCTATTTTTATGGTGTTATAACTACTCGATGTACTTTGGAGCTTTTGATTATTCAATAAAAAGGTGTTTTCATTGAATATGTTGAGCGGTGGGTTTACTAGAGGATTAGTAGACAGGTTGGCGGGCTACTAGTGGTAGTGGTCCGATAGCGGGGGTGCGGATACTAGGTGTTTAGTAGCTGCATAGGGCTGATAGATCCGGATTGGTTTGGCACAGGGTGGTGACCCGTATAGCGGCATCGGAGTGCACTGGTGAGTCACTGCCGAGTGTACCTGGCCGGTTGGGTTTCGACGTGATTCCTGATTGGTGAGACAGGTCACTAGAGAGATTGCCGTTGTCTGGCTCTCTATGCGTTAGACGGATCGATCCATGGTGTTGGGTCGTGAAGTCGTTATACTCCCGGGCGTTGGAGTGGTTGGCCAAACCAAGTAGGGAACTATGGCACTATGGTGTTGAGCCGTGATACCGTTGTTGGTAGAGTTGGAAGAGCGGTCGTGCGACGCTGAGTTGGAATAGCGGTTGTGCTATGTTGTGGATGTTAGCTGGATGTTAGATTCGAGGACGAATCTATGTTAGTGGGGGAGAATTGTAACATCCCTAATTCAATTTTGAGGTTGAAATTGAATAATTAGAAGTTGGGGGTTAATTTCGCGTAAATCAATTTTTCCGGGTGGGTTTAATTGATAATTTTGGGAGTTTGGGGTCAATTGGGAATTCAAAAAAATGGATCCCACACACATAGGTTTATATAAGTGGTATCAGAGCCGAACCCAAACACGTGTGTGAAGTCAGGTGGGCTCACACCGTCTAGGGTGACGATCCTGGTGCGCAACGAGGACGTTGCGCTCTGTGAGTGGGGGTGATTGTAACATCCCGGTTTCTTGTATATGCGGAGAGGCTTATAAGAATTGATTTGGCTACCTATGTCACCAAAGTGCACTTATCTTTTCGGGAACTTGTCCAGAGAGAACTCCAGAGTTAAGGGTGCTTGAGCTGGAGCAATTTAAGGATGGGTGACCTACCGGGAAGTGATTCGCAGTATCGTGTGAGTGAGGACAAAAACACGGGGAAAGATCACGTGGTGATTGCAGGGTCAGTAAACAAGTATTACAAGCCTCCCGGACTAACGCACCGGCCGTCGGACAAGGGTGGGGCCCACGGGCCGGGAGATGTCGTTGGGGCCCACAGGTAGGGGCGGTCGGGGCGTTATAGATCTAGTTCCAGTATTCATGCATGATGAGATTAAAACGAGATAACTAAAATTTTCAAGAATTCATATTTTTGGTAAATGCAGTAACTAATGACACTAATCATCCTATGTCTATTTCTAAAATACTTAGGCACAATAAACCTCTCTATTAATGTTAAGTAAAATAGTTTAAAGGTTTTTTTGGCATCTTTAATTATTTGATAACAACTAATTTAATAAAGTTTTTTATTCGCTTTAAATCGGTTGACTACACTATGAGATCTCGATTTTTTAGAGATTCGGGGACAATTAAGAACCCTAACATCTATGATCTAGTTTCAATATTCATTTAGGATGCGACTATGTATTAAAAAAAGATAACTAAAATTTTCAAAATTATTTGATAATTTGTGAGCTAACCCCTACGAGAAATCTTTTTTTTTGGTAAATGCAGTCACTAACAGAACTAATCATCCTATATCTATTTATAAAATATCTAACCACAATGAACCTCTCCATTAAAGTTAATTAAACTAGTATAAAGGTTTTTTGGCATCTTTAATTATTTTATAACAAGTAGTTTAATAAAGTTTTTTATTCGCTTTAAATCGGTTGACTACACTATGAGATCTCAATTTTTTGCATATTCGGGGACAATTAGGGAATCAAACATCTTTGATCTAGTCACAGTATTCATGTAGGATGAGAATACGTATTAAAACGAGATAACTAAAATTTTCAAAATTATTTCTTAATGTGGGCTAACCCCTACGAGAAACCAATTTTTTTGGTAAATGCTGTCACTAATGAAACTAATCATCATATGTCTATTTATAAAATATCTAACCACAATAAACCTCTCTATTAATGTTAAGTAAACTAGTTTAACGGTTTTTTATCATCTTTAATTATTTTATAACAAGTAATTTAATAAAATGTTTTATTCGCTTTAAATCTGTTGACTACACTATGAGATCTTAATATTTTTGGAGATTAGGAGATAATTAGGGACCCAAACATCTATGATCTAGTTCAAATATTCATGTAGGTTGCGAATATTTATTAAAACGAGACAACTAAAATTTTTCAAAATTATTTCATAATTTGTGAGCTAACCCCTACGAGAATTCATTTTTTTCGGTAAATGCAGTAACTAATGATCCTATGTCTATTTCTTAAATACCTAACCACAATAAACGTCTATATTAATGTTAGGTAAACTAGTTTAAATGTTATTTGGCATCTTTAATTATTTGATAACAAGTAATTTAATAAAGTTTTTTATTCGCTTTAAATCGATTGACTACACTATGAGATCTCGATTTTTTGGAGAATCATGGACAATTAGGGACCCAAACATCTATGATATAGTTCAAATATTCATGTAGATTGCGAATATGTATTAAAACAATACAACTAAAATTTTCAAAATTATTTCAAAATTTGTGAGCACCCCTACAAGAATTCATATTTTTCGGTAAATGCAGTAACTAATGAAACTAATGATCCTATGTATATTTCTTAAATACATAACCACAATAAATCTCTCTATTAATGTTAGCTAAACTAGTTTAAAGGTTATTTGAAATCTTTAATTATTTTATAACAAATAATTTAATAAAGTGTTTTATTCGCTTAAAATCTGTTGATTACACTATGAGATCTAGATTTTTTTGGAGATTCGGGGAAAATTTGGGACCCAAACATCTTTCATTTAGTTCCAGTATTCATGCAGGATGAGAATATGTATTAAAACGAGATAACTAAAACTTTTAAAATTATTTAATAATGAAATTAATCATCCTATGTCTATTTCTAAAGTATCTAACCACAATAAATGAAACGACTGCACTTTTTTTTTTTTTTAACATAAATAAATAAACAGTCATAATTAACAACGCGGAAATAATACAAACACCAGAACAATCCAAGTTCTACAGCTTACACAAGCCAGCAGTTCTAACAGCAAAAGCAACAACAATAAATAAAACCCCAGGTCCTAATCATCCCCTCTTCACTGCCTCGATTTCACGATCATACCTTATCTTTACCTGCATCGACAAAAGTGATGCATCAACATTTGGCTAACCAAACGCTGAGTGAGAGATCATCCCAACAACAGGCTAAACAATAAGCACAATCAACAACAATTATCAATACGCAGAATTAATTAACACCAATTAAAACTTCCAGCACAAATAGCAATTCATCACCAAGAAAAACTATACCAACGCCTAACAATTCCATCCCAAGAACTGCTAGACACACAGCCTGAAAGGCAACACACAACACGCCTTCAAAGCACAAACCACAACCAGTATCGATCGATACCCCCTTGGTATCGATCGATACCCCAACCACATGCCCTCAGGCAAACAACCGGTATCGATCGATACACCCCTGGTATCGATCGATGCCAAGCAACACATGCCCACAGGCAACAACTGGTATCGATCGATACACACCTGGTATCGATCGATGCCTACACGACTCGAGTCCACCGACAAGAGTCTAGTATCGATCGACACACACACGGTATCGATCGATACCCACCTGCAAATCACAACCTTCCGCGAGATCTAAACCCAGAAATCGCCACAAATCAACAAGGCAAAGCCCCAAACTCAACAATCAAGCTTAACTAAGCAACACACAAGCTTACTTGCTAACCTTTGGTCCCAACTCACCTTAAATCGGCTGGATCGAGCTCAAAATCGACCTCCCTTGCTTCCCACAAGCTCACGCCCAAAACCAAGACCAAACTCTTCCGATCTCTTCTTCAAGCTTCTCCCAAGCTCGAATCTCTCTCGATCTCGCAAGATCCAAGCTTCACCAAGCTTCCACCTCTCTCACGCTCTCCTTCTCTCTCTCTCTCTCTCTCTCTCTCTCGCGACCAAGACTTTTCTTTCCCAAAAGAATGGTTTCCACGCGCAAGAAGAGAAGAGGAAGAAGACTTATAAGGAGAAAACCCGACTGGTATCGATCGATGCCCCTAGTATCGATCGATACTAGCCCGGAACAATTCCGAATTAATTATTTTTCCCCAATAATTAATTCCTCCGGAACGCGGGCGTTACAATTCTCCCCCACTAACTTAGATTCGTCCTCGAATCTTCGTTACCGTTCATCTCCCATGAACCGTTCATCTCCAATGAACATCAATCGTCGCAACGATTACACAAACTTTGGCCAACCCGGCCATCTCAACACTCATACGAGGTCCAAAACCAACCTCCGAGGTTTCCCACGCAGCCCCTATGCTTATGACACCGCGGCATCATATGTACTTATTGCTCAACACAAGCCAACCCCATCACTCAAGACACCGCAGCATCTCCGAGTTCCGAGCATCAGCCATATCCCGCAGGATATCCACCATACCACATCACCCAAGACACCGCAGCATCTCCGAGTTCTAGGTATATGCCGTACCACTCCACTCAGTAATATAACCTACAAGAGTCTCAATACCCCATACCACTCAATTCTAGGCAATATATCCCACGTCTGGGACATACTCCTTACGAATCCACGGTATCACGTATCACTCTAGGCTATAAACCTCCCGAGTCTGGGTACATCGCCACTCACACTCCCAAGACACACAGTCCTGCGAGCTATCGGCACCAGAGGAACCAGTCCTCTCAACGAGCAATAAATCACATATCTCTAAGCATCTCGACTGAACTACCTCCCGTGATCCGTGTAAATCCTCGCAAGGCAACACCGGCATCACCCATATTCCATACCCGGAATATCTGCCGTGCATGACCGATAACCCGGCCATCGCACCTCCCTTGCGCACCTTCCAGTGTCAGCTTGCTTCAGAAAGACTTGTCAAGACAACTATGACTAGGCTACCATTTACACCCAACAACTCTCTGCAGTAGGTCCTCAATACAAACGTAATAAAACAAACAAGTACCATACGCCTGCAATCCAACCCACCACATAGAACCGCTAAGTGAAATAACCCGGTCTCGTCACTCGACTCATTTTCCCGAACAAGCTTAACTAAAACACGCAATGCTCACAACAGCAATAAGAACATCCATCTTATCACTCTCTTGCATTAACGTTTCTTACCCCAACGCAATGCGAAACCGTGACTCACAGTCACCAATAAGAAATACTCTTCTTATTACGCATCATAATGTAACATCGTTCTACACAACGGCAATACAAAATGAAACACACATAGCACACAGCTACAACCGAAACTGGAACCTCTCGATGGAACTCAAGCCGCAGCTTGCTTCTGGAACCACTTCTGGAACCTCGCTTCCATCCTAGCCTCTGGCTCCCAAGTTTCCTCCTGCACCCCGTCACAGTCCCACAGAACTCGCATCATCGGAATCCTCTTCCGACGAAGCTCCTTGACCCTCCGCTCGAGAACTCTCAAAGGTCTCGCCTCAACGGTCATATTGGGCTGGAGATCTGACGGAATCTCAGCCAATACCTCGTCACCCCTATGCAAACACTTCTTCAGCATCGACACATGGAAGACCTTATGAAATGCTTGCATAACCGCGGGTAACTCCAACCGATACGCTACCGGTCCAACACGCTCCACAATCCGGAACGGTCCCATATACCTCGGACTCAACTTAGTCGCAACAATGGACCTGTTCGGACCTCTCAGTAAAGCCATCTTGAGATACACACTATCTCCCACCTCAAACTCAAGCTCTTTCCGCCTCTGATCAGCATAACTCTTTTGCCGATCTTGGGCCTCTTTCATGTTCAGCTTCAAAACCCGGATCTTCTCCGTAGTTTCCTGAACAAAACTCGCACCCAAAGTGCTCCTCTCCCCCACTTGTGTCCAACACAAGGGGGTACGACAGGGCCTCCCATACAGAGCCTCATATGGAGCCATCCCAATACTTGCCTGGTAACTATTGTTATACGCAAACTCAACCAAGCTCAAGTGATCCGCCCAATGACCACCCCAATCCAGCACGCACATCCTCAACAAATCCTCCAAGGTCTGGATGGTCCGCTCGGACTGCCCATCCGTCTGAGGATGATACGCCGTGCTCAAGTGCACCTTCGTGCCCATCTCCGCCTGAAACGCATTCCAGAACTCCGATGTGAACTTAGGATCCCGGTCCGAAACAATACTCACCGGTACTCCATACAGTCTCACAATCTCCTGCACGTACTTCCTAGCCAAAACTGCCGCCCCACCGGTCTTCCTAATGGCCAGAAAACGCGCACACTTGGTCAATCGATCGACGATGACCCAAACAGCATCCTTGGTCCGAGAAACTGGTAAACCCACCACGAAATCCATCGTGATCATATCCCACTTCCACTCTGGAATGGGTAAACTCCGCAACAAACCACTCGGGACCTGGTGCTCCGCCTTCACTAACTGGCACACGTTGCACGAAGCAACCCAGTTAGCCACATCCTTTTTCATCCCGACCCAATGATAATAGCGCTTGAGATCGCGGTACATCTTAGTCGCTCCGGGATGAATCGCAAACATACTCGAATGAGCCTCACTCAGGATCTCTCGCCGCAAATCCTCATCCAAAGGTACGCATACCCTCCCACTGACAAGGATAGTGCCGTTCGCAGATACCTGATACTCAGAACCCTCTGCTCTCGAAGCCTTAACCAAACCCTCATCTTTTCCCTGAGCCACCCGAACCCTGCTCAAAAGATCCGCCTGGTTAGCCGCCTCTAAGCCCAAAGGTTCCTGAGATACAACACATAAGCGCAATGTGCTAATCTCGCTCACCAAGGACTCTACCTCGAGCTCCCGAGCCAAAGCCACCCGCTTCCGACTCAACGCATCCGCAACCAGATTAGCCTTACCAGGATGGTAAGCTATCTCCAGATCATAATCGGCCACTAGCTCCATCCAGCGCCTCTGCCTCAAATTCAACTCAGGCTGAGTGAAAATGTACTTCAAGCTCTTATGATCTGTGAACACCTGCACCTTTCCGCCATAAAGATAAGATCTCCAAATCTTTAAAGCGAAAACTACTGCAGCCATCTCCAAGTCATGGGTAGGGTAGTTGCCCTCATGCTTCCGCAGCTGCCGCGAAGCATAGGCAATAACCTTCCCCCTCTGCATCAACACACAACCAAGACCCACTCCCGACGCATCGGTGTACACCACGTAAGGCTCACCCGACTCAGGTAACGCCAATACTGGAGTACTAGACAACATGGCCTTCAGTCCTGCGAAACTCTTCTCACACTCTGAGGACCACACGAAAGGAACATCCTTCCCCGTCAGCTTCGTCATAGACTTAGCCAAACTCGCGAAACCCTTGACGAACCGCCGATAATACCCTGCTAACCCAAGAAAACTCCGAATCTCAGTAGCATTCCTCGGCCTCGGCCAAGTACTAATGGCCTGGATCTTCTCCGGATCTACCGACACTCCCTCCGCAGAGACAATGTGACCCAGAAAACCGATCTCCCGCTGCCAGAAGCTACACTTGCTCAACTTAGCAAACAACTTCTGTTCCCGCAGCCTCGAAAGAACCACACGCAGATGCACCTCATGCTCCTCCCGGCTCCTCGAATACACCAAGATGTCATCGATAAAGATGATCACGAACTCATCTAGATACTCCTGGAAAACGCTGTTCATCAATCTCATAAATGCAGCCGGTGCATTAGTCAACCCAAATGGCATCACCACAAACTCGTAGTGACCATAACGAGATCTGAAAGCCGTCTTCCGGATATCTACCTCATCGATGGGAATCTGATGATATCCCGACGCCAAGTCAATCTTGGAGAACCAAGTAGCCCCTCTCAACTGATCCAACAACTCATCAATCCGCGGAAGAGGATACATGTTCTTCACTGTGACTCGGTTAAGTCCCCGATAATCAATACACAACCGAAAACTCCCGTCCTTCTTCTTCACGAACAACACTGGCGCTCCCCACGGTGAAGAACTCGGACGAATAAATCCCTTACCCAACAACTCCTCCAGCTGCTTCTTCAGCTCTGCCATCTCTGCAGGAGCCATCCTATAAGGAGCCCTGGATATCGGTGCCGTCCCTGGTTCCAACTCGATCGTGAAAGGATCCGACCTAGATGGTGGCAACCCCTGCAACGACTGAAACACATCTTGGAACTCACGAACCACGCGAATATCCTGAACCCTAGCCTCTCCGACGGCCTCCGGCAAGGAAATGGTAGCCAAATACGCCTCGCAACCTCCCTCGATCAGACGCTCCGCGTGCACAACCGAGATCACGAGACTTCCGGAAGTCGGTCTCACACCCTGATACACCAACTTCCCTTCCCCCTGGTCGAACTCGACTCGCCCTCGGTGACAGTCCAGATGCGCCCTGAACTTCCCGAGCCAATCCATGCCCAAGATGACATCGTACAGCTCCACTGAGCAGATAATCAAATCGGCAGCCATGGACTCTCCTGCTACCTGAACATCCACGTCTCGCACCCGACCGTGAATCCTCAGGAGCTTCCCCCCGGCGACCTCCACGAAACCCAAACTCACACCGGGCTCGCTCCGTAAATTAGCCTTCTCGGCCAACTCCGGGGAAACGAAGCAATGCGATGCTCCCGTGTCAAACAACACATGACACTCTACACCTCCAACACACAAGGTCCCTGCACATATACATGTGCCGCGAACCTTAACACCCCGACAAGCCCGACATTCCCCAACACAGAATTAAACTTAGAGGAGTCTAAGAAAATACCTGTGATCGGCCTGGAACTCGGCTCGCCGGTCTCGGTGATGGAGTACACTCGAGGCGCTGATGCCACCTGCCTGAGAGGCTGCACCACCGTGGTCTCACTCTGCCGCAACTGGGGACACTGAGGCCTGATGTGCCCCGCCTCCTTGCAGTGATAGCACACTCGAGAATCCACTCGCGCTCCGCCCTTCTGAGGACAGCTCGCCACTCGGTGATCCATGCTCCCACAACCAAAGCAACCCGGACCACCCCGACTACCACTCGAAGCGCTCTCCCGCTTCCGTTTCTGTCCTTGCATCGGCTTATTACTGCCTCTGCTCGGACCGGACTGCTGCTGCACATATCTCGCCTGAAAACGCGGTGTAGCCACTACCACCTCGTCCTTCAGACCGTCCTCAAGCAAAGCCGCAGTCTCAACCAACTCATCAACCGTGCAAAAAGGCCTCACCATGCAACGGTTCCTCAAGTCAACCCGAAGACCCATCAAGAATCTCTGCACACGGGCCGACTCACTCTCACCCGCTCGTCTAACATAAGACCCGAGCCGGATGAACTCCACCTCATACTCGCGTACCGACCGATCCCCCTGAGTCAAACTCGCAAGCCTCGACCCTAACCGGTTGAACGCCTCCTGAGGAAAGTACTTGGAGTTAAACTCCTCCACAAAATCCGCCCAAGCCATCGCGGCCTGAACTCTCCGTGCTGCCACACCCCTCCACCAGAGATGTGCATCACCCTCCAGAAAATGGACCGCAATGTCCACCTGGTATCCCGCGGGACACCTACTCGAGAGGAAATTCCTCTCTATCCTCCTCAACCACGCATCAGCGTCCTCAGGATTAGCACCTCCAGAAAAGAACCCCGTGCCAATCCTCAGCATCTGCTCCATCATCCTCAGGTAGGATGGGAGCTCCTCAGCAACCGCAGCTGCCACCTGAGGCTGAGCCTCCACCACTACCGGAGCCACAGGAACCTGAGCCGGTACCCTCTCTGGTAACCGCTCCAACAATCTCGTCAACAGATCCGCTATGCGATCATCTCGGGCCTGAGCATCACCCGCTGCTACACCCGCAGCACCTGCTGGAACACCAGCCACACTGGCGCTCACGCCAGCCCCAACGGCACTCACTCCGGCCGCACCCTCAGACCCAACCTGACTCGCACGCGAATCCTCGACCTGCTCCGCCGGCACACGGCCACGACCTCTACCACGGCCACGACCTCTACCACGCCCTCTAGCCATCTGCACACGTGCAGAAGCACAAGCTAAGAACTATGATCAATCATCACAATAAAGATACTCACCGTGGAATCTCACAAGGCTCGAAGAGGATGATTCTAAGACCCCACACAACACCCAATCTATTCTAGAACCACCTAGGCTCCTAGAACCGTATGGGCTCTGATACCAAATTGAAACGACTGCACTTTTTTTTTTTTTTAACATAAATAAATAAACAGTCATAATTAACAACGCGGAAATAATACAAACACCAGAACAATCCAAGTTCTACAGCTTACACAAGCCAGCAGTTCTAACAGCAAAAGCAACAACAATAAATAAAACCCCAGGTCCTAATCATCCCCTCTTCACTGCCTCGATTTCACGATCATACCTTATCTTTACCTGCATCGACAAAAGTGATGCATCAACATTTGGCTAACCAAACGCTGAGTGAGAGATCATCCCAACAACAGGCTAAACAATAAGCACAATCAACAACAATTATCAATACGCAGAATTAATTAACACCAATTAAAACTTCCAGCACAAATAGCAATTCATCACCAAGAAAAACTATACCAACGCCTAACAATTCCATCCCAAGAACTGCTAGACACACAGCCTGAAAGGCAACACACAACACGCCTTCAAAGCACAAACCACAACCAGTATCGATCGATACCCCCTTGGTATCGATCGATACCCCAACCACATGCCCTCAGGCAAACAACCGGTATCGATCGATACACCCCTGGTATCGATCGATGCCAAGCAACACATGCCCACAGGCAACAACTGGTATCGATCGATACACACCTGGTATCGATCGATGCCTACACGACTCGAGTCCACCGACAAGAGTCTAGTATCGATCGACACACACACGGTATCGATCGATACCCACCTGCAAATCACAACCTTCCGCGAGATCTAAACCCAGAAATCGCCACAAATCAACAAGGCAAAGCCCCAAACTCAACAATCAAGCTTAACTAAGCAACACACAAGCTTACTTGCTAACCTTTGGTCCCAACTCACCTTAAATCGGCTGGATCGAGCTCAAAATCGACCTCCCTTGCTTCCCACAAGCTCACGCCCAAAACCAAGACCAAACTCTTCCGATCTCTTCTTCAAGCTTCTCCCAAGCTCGAATCTCTCTCGATCTCGCAAGATCCAAGCTTCACCAAGCTTCCACCTCTCTCACGCTCTCCTTCTCTCTCTCTCTCTCTCTCTCTCGCGACCAAGACTTTTCTTTCCCAAAAGAATGGTTTCCACGCGCAAGAAGAGAAGAGGAAGAAGACTTATAAGGAGAAAACCCGACTGGTATCGATCGATGCCCCTAGTATCGATCGATACTAGCCCGGAACAATTCCGAATTAATTATTTTTCCCCAATAATTAATTCCTCCGGAACGCGGGCGTTACAATAAACCTCTCTATTAATGTTAAGTAAACTAGTTTAAAGGTTTTTTGGCATCTTTAATTATTTTATAACAAGTAATTTAATAAAATTTTCTATTTTTCTTAAATCGGTTGACTACACTATGAGATCTTGATTTTTTGGAGATTCGAAGATAATTAAGAACCCAAACATATATGATCTAGTTTCAATATTCATGTAGGATGCGACTATGTATTAAAAAAAGATAACAAAAATTTCAAAATTATTTCATAATTTGTGGGCTAACCCCTACGAGAAATCTTTTTTTGGTAAATGCAGTCACTAATGAAATTAATCATCCTATATCTATTTCTAAAATACTTAACCACAATAAACCTCTCCATTAATGTTAAATAAACTAGTTTAAATGTTTTTTTGGCATCTTTAATTATTTTATAACAAGTAGTTTAATAAAGTTTTTTATTCGCTTTAAATCAGTTGACTACACTATGAGATCTCGATTTTTTGGAAATTCGGGGACAATTAGGGACCCAAACATCTATGATCTAGTTCAAGTATTCATGTAGGATGCGAATATGTATTAAAACGAGATAACTAAAATTTTCAAAAATATTTCATAATTTGTGAGCTAACCTTTACGAGAATTCATATTTTTCGGTAAATGCAGTAACTAATGAAACTAAGCATCCTATATCTATTTCTAAAATACCTTACCACTATAAACCTCTCTATTAATGTTAACTAAACTATTTTAAAGGTTATTTGGTATATTTAATAAAGTTTTTTATTCGATTTAAATCGGTTGACTACATTATGAGATCTCGATTTTTTGGAGATTCATGGACAATTAGGGACCCAAACATCTATGATCTAGTTCAATTATTCATGTAGGATGCGAATATGTATTAAAATGAGATAACTAAAATTATCAAAATTATTTCATAATTTGTGAGCTAACCTCTACGAGAATTCATATTTTTCGGTAAATGCAGTAACTAATGATCCTATCTATTTCTTAAATACATAACCACAATAAGACTTTCTATTAATGTTAGCTAAACTATTTTAAAGGTTATTTGGCATCTTTTATTATTTTATAACAATTAATTTAATAATATTTTTTTATTCGCTTTAAATCGGTTGACTTTACTATGAGATCACAATTTCTTGGAGATTCGGGGGCATTAAGGGACCCAAACATCTATGATATAGTTCAAGTATTCATGTAGGATTCAAATTTGTATTAAAACGGGATAAGTTAAATTTTTAAAATTATTTCATAATTTGTGAGCGTTCCTACGAGAATTCATATTTTTCGGTAAACGCAGTAACTAATGCAACTAAGCATCCTATGTGTATTTCTAAAATACTTAACCACAATAAACCTCTCTATTAACGTTAACTAAACTTGTTTAAAGGTTATTTGATATCTTTAATTATTTTATAACAATAAATTTAATAAAGTTTTTTTATTCGTTTTATATCGGTTGACAACACTATGAGATCTCGACTTTTTGGAGATTCGGGGACAATTAGGGACCAAAACATCTATGATTTAGTTTAAATATTCATGTAGGATGCGGATATGTATTAAAACGAGAAAACTAAAATTTTCAAAATTATTTCATAATTTGTGAGCTAACCCCTACGAGAATTCATATTTTTCGGTAAATGCAGTAACTAATGAAACTACGCATCCTATGTCTATTTCTAAAATACCTAACCACAATAAACCTCTCTATTAACGTTAACTAAACTAGTTTAAAGTTTATTTGGTATCTTTAATTATTTTATAACAAGAAATTTAATAAAAACATTTATTCGTTTTAAATCGGTTGACAACACTATGAGATCTCGATTTTCTGGAGATTCAGGGACAATTAGGGACCCAAACATCTATGATTTAGTTAAAATATTCATGTAGGATAAGAATATGTATCAAAACAAGAAAACTAAAATTTTCAAAATTATTTCATAATTTGTGAGCTAACCCCTACGAGAATTCATTTTTTCGGTAAAGTAAATAATGAAACTAAGCATCCTATGTCTATTTCTAAAATACCTAACCACAATAAACCTCTCTATTAATGTTAACTAAACTAGTTTAAAGGTTATTTGGCATCTTTTATTATTTTATAACAAGAAATTGAATTAAGTTTTTTATTCGCTTTAAATCGGTAGACAACACTATGAGATCTCGATTTTTTGGAGATTCGGGGACAATTAGGGACCCAAACATCTATGATCTAGTTAAAGTATTCATGTAGGATGCGAATATGTATTAAAACGAGATATAAAAAACTGTCAAAATTATTTCATAATTTGTGAGCTAACCTCTACAAGAATTCATATTTTTCGGTAAATGCAGTAACTAATGAAACAAAGCATCCTATGTCTATTTTTAAATACCTAACCACAATAAACTTCTCTATTAATGTAAGGTAATCTAGTTTAAAGGTTATTTGGCATCTTTAATTATTTGATAACAAGTTATTTATTAAAGTTTTTTATTCGCTTTAAATCGATTGACTACATTATAAGATCTCGATTTTTTGGAGATTCGAGGACAATTAGAGACCCAAACCTCTATGATCTAGTTCAAGTATTCATGTAGGATGCAAATATGTATTAAAATGAGATAACTAAAATTTTCAAAATTATTTCATAATTTGTGAGCTAAGCCCTACGAGAATTCATATTTTTCGGTAAATGCATTAACTAATGAAACTAATGATCCTATGTCTATTTCTAAAATACCTAACCACAAAAAACCTCTCTATTAATGTTAACAAAACTAGTTTAAAGGTTATTTGGTATCTTTAATTATTTTATAACAAGAAATTTAATAAAGTTTTTTATTCGTTTTAAATCGGTTGACAACACTATGAGATCTCGATTTTTTGGAGATTCGGGGACAATTAGGGACCCAAACATCTATGATTTAGTTCAAGTATTCATGTAGGATTCGAATATGTATCAAAACAAGAAAACTAAAATTTTCAAAATTATTTCATAATTTGTGAGCTAACCTCTACGAGAATTCATTTTTTCGGTAAATGCAGTAACTAATGAAACTAAGCATCCTATATCTATTTCTAAAATACCTAACCAAAATAAACCTCTCTATTAATGTTAACTAAACTAGTTTAAAGGTTATTTGGCATCTTTTATTATTTTATAACAAGCAATTGAATAAAGTTTTTTATTCGCTTTAAATCGGTTGACAACACTATGAGATCTCGATTTTTTGGAGATTCGGTGAGAATTAGGGACCCAAACATCTATGATCTAGTTCAAGTATTCATGTAGGATGCGAATATGTATTAAAACGAGATAACTAAAATTTTCAAAAATATTTCATAATTTGTGAGCTAACTTTTACGAGAATTCATATTTTTCGGTAAATGCAGTAACTAATGAAACTAAGCATCCTATATCTATTTCTAAAATACCTAACCACTATAAACCTCTCTATTAATGTTAAATAAACTATTTTAAAGGTTATTTGGTATCTTTAATAAAGTTTTTTATTCTCTTTAAATCGGTTGACTACATTATGAGATCTCGATTTTTTGGAGATTCATGGACAATTAGGGACCCAAACATCTATGATATAGTTCAAGTATTCATGTAGGATGCGAATATGTATTAAAACGAGATAACTAAAATTTTCAAAATTATTTCATAATTTGTGAGCTAACCCCTACGAGAATTCATATTTTTCGGTAAATGCAGTAACTAATAAAACTAAGCATCCTATGTCTATTTCTAAAATACCTAACCACAATAAACCTCTCTATTAATGTTAACTAAACTAGTTTAAAGGTTATTTGGCATCTTTAATTATTTTATAACAAGAAATTTAATAAAGTTTTTTATTCGCTTTAAATCGGTTGACTACACTATGAGATCTCGATTTTTTGGAGATTCGGGGATAATTAGGGACCCAAACATCTATGATCTAGTTCAAGTATTCATGTACGATGCGAATATGTATTAAAATGCGATAACTAAAATTTTCAAAATTATTTCATAATTTGTGAGCTAACAACCTCTACGAAAATTCATATTTTTCGGTAAATGCAGTAACTAATGAAACTATGCATCCTATGTCTATTTCTAAATCACCTAACCACAATAAACCTCTCTATTAATGTTAACTAAACTCGTTTAAAGGTTATTTGGTATCTTTAATTATTTTATAACAAGAAATTTAATAAAGTTTTTTATTCGATTTAAATCGGTTGACTACACTATGAAATCTCGATTTTTTGGAGATTCGGAGATAATCAGGGATCCAAACATCTATGATCTAGTTAAAGTATTCATGTAAGATGCAAATATGTATTAAAATGAGATAAATAAAATGTTCAAAATTGTTTAATAATTTGTGGGCTAACCTAATGAAACTAAACATCCTATGTTTATATATTTCTAAAATATCTAACCACAATAAACCTCTCTATTAATGTTAACTTAACTAGTTTAAAGGTTATTTGGTATCTTTAATTAATTTATAACAAGAGATTTATTAAAGTTTTTTATTCGCTTTAAATCGGTTGACTACACTATGAGATCTCAATTTTTTGGAGATTCAGAGACAATTTTGACCCAAACATCTATGATCTAGTTCAAGTATTCATGTATGATGCGAATATGTATTAAAACGAGATAACTACAATTTTCAAAATTATTTCATAATTTGTGAGCTCAGCCCTACGAGAATTCATTTTTTTTTGTAAATGCAGTAACTAATGAAACTAATGATCCTATGTCTATTTCTTAAATACCTAACCACAATAAACTTCTTTATTAATATTAACTAAACTAGTTTAAAGGTTATTTGATATCTTTTTTTTTTTTGGTCAAACACTTTTCATTAATTAAAATTGACGATTACAAAGAAGGAGATGAGTTATCAAAACTCTTAGGTTTATAAAGTACAACATAAAAGCAGTAGAAGATAAGGCTGAGAACTCAGCAATATTAAGCGACAGCGAATCTCGGAAGCTACCCGGATGCGCCAGCCTAGGGTTCACGGCAAGGCCGGAAAGGAGTAACTTAGTCACCTTAACTTGTGACGTTGAAAGGTTTCGACTACCTTTGGTTCTCGTCGAGACGAAATACGTTGAATATTCTGGTCCCGTGCAGACCGCTATGCAAGATAACAAACATGTAGGAAATTTAAGACTTTTTCTCGGGTATGAAACCGGAGAAAAACCTCCTCTCCTAGAGAGGGAAATTGATGGGAAAGTTTTCTCCACAAAGGAGGAGGGCGAAAGTGATCTCTCCCAAAGGGAGGAAGTTGTAGCATAATCTATCATGTCAGATGAGGAAGATAAGCAAAATAGACCGTCATGGTCAAGATTCTTCGATATTGAGCGATTGACGCAAAATCTATTTTGGGCCAAGCAAAATACCACAAAGGGACTAAGCCCAAATGCAGGCCCATTCACTTCAAACATACGCCGTGAAGCAGAATGGAGGAGGCAGAATGTGCGACCGGCGAGGAGCTTCACACCAGAGGCGGAGGAGAGTCGCAGCTGAGCAAGCTAGGAAGTTGGCGGATAAAGCGAGGATGGTGGCGGAGAAAGCGAGGCTGGTGACGGAGGTGGAACGGGTAGATCTGGAGGGGATGAGAGATGGCGAGGATTTAACATAGGCGGCGGTGAGGGTGAACGAAGCGCATCTGCAGACAGATCGAGGCTCGCCAGAGGGACACCCATGAAATTGGATTCGACGGTGAGGGCAGAGAACGGTTGACTGGATGAGGAGGATGGATCCGGCGGCACAGGAGGTTCCGGCGGATAGAGAGGAGGCAGGGCATAAGGTGTCGGATCCAGAGGCTTTGGCAACGACGGCGCTAGGGAGGAGATCCCGCGGCGGTATGAGGAAGCCTCAAGATGATTTCAAACCGCCGTCCACAAGCTGAACAGAGTCGGAGACAAAACCCTCATACCAGCAGGAGCTTACCAGGAAGCCGACGACGAGGCCTGAGACAACCGGCGGCGAAGACACTCACGGGAGCTTGACGAGCTCTCCAAACCAAAAACTAAACGAAAATCACCGTCCTCCAGTAATAGACGAATGTAGAGGCGAGAGAGACAATGTCGACTCCAAGCAAGTTACAGCGCCGACGAACCCAGACCGAGGAAAGACTCCGACGACACCAACAAGAACAAGCGAAACGAAGCCAAACTACAAACAAGAACCTTGGATATCGAGAAAACTAGCAGGTGAGAAGAGAGCAGAGGCGAAGGGGGTCCCTCTCACGGTAGCGGTGAGAAAAACGACCACTTGAGAGGGAGATCGGAGTGGTAAAGTGTTGACGGCGCAATGGCGAACTCTAATCGCGAGAGAGAAGTCTAAACACTGCTTTTTGTTATTTGGTATCTTTAATTATTTTATAACAAGTAATTTAATATGGTTTTTTTATTCGATTTAAATCGGTTGACTACACTATAAGATTTCGTTTTGTTGGAGATTCATGGACAATTAGGGACCCAAACATATATTATCTAGTTAAAATATTCATGTAGGATGCGAATATGTATTAAAACGAGATAACTAAAATTTTCAAAATTATTTAATAATTTGTAAGCCATCCCTATGAGAATTCATTTTTTCGGTAAATGCAGTAACTAATGATCCTATGTCTATTTCTTAAATACATAACCACAATAAACCTCTCTATTAATATTAACTAACTTAGTTGAAAGGTTATTTGGTATCTTTAATTATTTTATAACAAATAATTTAATAAAGTTTTTTATTCACTTTAAATCGGTTGACTACACTATGAGATCTCGATTTTTTTGTAGATTCGGGGACAATTAGGAACCCAAACATCTATGATCTAGTTCAAGTATTCATGTAGGATGCGAATATGTATTAAAACGAGATAACTAAAATTGTCAAAAGTATTTCATAATTTGTGAGCTAACCTCTACGAGAATTAATATTTTTCGGTAAATGCAATAACTAATGATCCTATGTCTATTTCTTAAATACCTAACCACAATAAACCTCTCTATTAATGTTAACTAAAAAAGTTTAAAGGTTATTTGGTATCTTTAATTATTTTATAACAAGAAATTTAATAAATTTTTTTATTCGCTTTAAATCGGTTGACTACACTATGAGATCTCGATTTTTTGGATATTCGGGGACAATTAGGGACCCAAACATCTATGATCTAGTTCAAATATTCATGTAAGATGCGAATATGTATTAAAACGAGATAACTAAAATTGTCAAAATTATTTCATAATTTGTGAGCTAACCTCTACGAGAATTCATATTTTTCAGTAAATGCAGTAACTAATGAAACTAATGATCCTATGTCTATTTCTAAAATACCTAACCACAACAAACCTCTCTATTAATGTTAACAAAACTAGTTTAAAGGTTATTTGGTATCTTTAATTATTTTATAACAAGAAATTTAATAAAGTTTTTTATTCGTTTTAAATCGGTTGACAACACTATGAGATCTCGATTTTTTGGAGATTCGGGGACAATTAGGGACCCAAACATTTATGATCTTGTTTCACTATTCATGTAGGATGTGACTATTTATTATAACAAGATAACTAATATTTTCAAAATTATTTCATAATTTGTGAGCTAACCCCTACGAGAATTTATTTTTCGGTAAATGCAGTAACTAATGAAACTAAGCATCTTATGTCTATTTATAAAATACCTAACCACAACAAACCTCTCTATTAACTTTAACTAAACTAGATTAAAGGTTATTTGGTATCTTTAATTATTTTATAACAAGAAGTTTAATAAAGTTTTTTATTCGCTTTAAATCGGTTGACTACAGTATGAGTTTTCGATTTTTTGGAGATTCGGGAACAATTAGTGACACAAACATCTATGATCTAGTTCAAGTATTTATGTAGAATGCGAATAAGTATTAAAAAGAGATAACTAAAATTGTCAAAAATATTTCATAATTTGTGAGCTAACCTCTACGAGAATTCAATTTTTTCGGTAAATGCTGTAACTAATGATCTTATGTCTATTTTTAAAATACCTAACCACAACAAACCTCTCTATTAACATTAAATAAACTAGTTTAAAGGTTATTTGGTATCTTTAATTATTTTATAACAAGAAATTTAATAAAGTTTTTTATTCAATTTAAATTGGTTGACTACACTATGAGATCTCGATTTTTGGAGATTCGGAGATAAT
Source organism: Eutrema japonicum (assembly GCA_030161315.1). Taxonomy (NCBI): domain Eukaryota; kingdom Viridiplantae; phylum Streptophyta; class Magnoliopsida; order Brassicales; family Brassicaceae; genus Eutrema; species Eutrema japonicum. The sequence goes on from BSQW01000011.1 coordinate 56,805,938, forward strand.
CAGAGACCAGAACATCTATGATCTAGTTCAAGTATTCATGTAGGATGCAAATATGTATTAAAACGAGATAACTAAAATTTTCAAGCTATCCCCTACGAGAATTCATTTTTTCGGTAAATGCATTAACTAATGAAACTAAGCATCATATGTCTATTTCTAAAATATCTAACAACAATAAACCTCTCTATTAATGTGAACTAAACTAGTTTAAAGGTTATTTGGTATCTTTAATTATTTTATAACAAGAAATTTAATAAAGTTTTTTATTCGCTTTAAATCGGTTGACTATACTATGAGATCTCGATTTTTTGTAGATTTGGGGACAATTAAGGACCCAAATATCTATGATCTAGTTCAAGTATTCATGTAAGATTCGAATATGTATTAAAACGAGATAACTAAAATTGTCAATATTATTTCATAATTTGTGAGCTAACCTCTACGAGAATTTATATTTTTTCCGTAAATGCTGTAACTAATGAAACTAATGATCCTATGTCTATTTCTTAAATACCTAACCACAATAAACCTCTCTATTAATGTTAGCTAAACTAGTTTAAAGGTTATTTGACATCTTCAATTATTTTATAACAAGTAATTTAATAATGTTTTTTATTCGTTTTAAATCGATTGACTACACTATGAGATTTCGATTTGTTGGAGATTCGGGGACAATTAGGGACCCAAAAATTTATGATATTGTTTCACTATACATGTAGGATGCGACTATGTATTAAAACGAGATAACTAAAATTGTCAAAATTATTTCATAATTTGTGAGCTAACCTCTACGAGAACTCATATTTTTTGGTAAATGCATTAACTAATGATCATATGTCTATTTCTAAAATACCTAACCACAACAAACTTCTCTATTAACGTTAACTAAACTAGTTTAAAGATTGTTTGGTATCTTTAATTATTTTATAACAAGAAATTTAATAGAGTTTTTTATTCGATTTAAATCGGTTGACTACACTATGAGATCTCGATTTTTTGGAGATTCGGGGATAATCAGGGACCCAAACATCTATAATCTAGTTAAAGTATTCATGTAAGATGAAAATATGTATTAAAATGAGATAACTAAAATGTTCAAAATTATTTCATAATTTGTGGACTAACAACCTCTAAGAGAATTCATTTTTTCGGTAATGAAACTAATCATCCTATGTCTGTTTCTAAAATACCTAACCACAATAAACCTTTCTATTAATGTTAACTAAACTAGTTTAAAGGTTATTCGGTATCTTTAATTATTTTATAACAATAAATTTAATAAAGTTTTTATTAGCTTTAAATCGGTTGACTACAGTATGAGATATCGATTTTTTGGAGATTCGGGGACAATCAGGGACCCAAACATCTATGATCTAGTTTAAGTATTTATGTAGGATGCAAATATGTATTAAAACGAGATAACTAAAATTTTCAAAATTATTTCATAATTTGTGAGCTAACCCGTACGAGAATTCATTTTTCAGTAAATGCAGTAACAAATGATCCTATGTCTATTTCTTAAATAACTAACCACAATAAACGTCTCTATTAATGTTAGCTAAACTAGTTTAAAGGTTATTTGACATCTTTAATTATTTTATAACAACTAATTTAATAATGTTGTTTATTCGTTTTAAATCTGTTGACTACACTATGAGATTTCGATTTGTTGGTGATTCAGGGACAATTTGGGACCAAAACATTTATGATCTTGTTTCATTATTCGTGTAGGATGCGACTATGTATTAAAACAAGATAACTAAAATTTTTAAAATTATTTCATAATTTGTTAGCTATAACCCTTACGAGAATTCATTTTTTCGGTAAATGCAATAACTAATGAAACTAATGATCCTATGTATATTTATTAAATACCTAACCACTATAAACGTCTCTATAAATGTTAGTTAAACTAGTTTAAAGGTTATTGGGCATCTTTAATTATTTTATAACAAATAATTTAATAAAGTTTTTTATTCACTTTAAATCGGTTGACTACACTATGAGATTTCGATTTGTTGGAGATTCATGGACAATTAGGGACCCAAACATTTATGATCTTGTTTCATTATTCGTGTAGGATGCGACTATGTATTAAAACAAGATAACTAAAATTTTCAAAATTATTTCATAATTTGTGAGCTAACCCCTAAAAGAATTCATTTTTCGGTAAATGCAATAACTAATGAAACTAATGATCCTATGTCTATTTCTTAAATACCTAACCACAATAAACGTATCTATTAATGTTAGCTAAACTAATTTAAAGGTTATTTGGTATCTTTAATTATTTTATAACAAGAAATTTAATAAAGTTTTTTTCGCTTTAAATCGGTTGACTACACTATGAGATCTCGATTTTTTGGAGATTCGGGGACAATTATGGACATAAACATCTATGATCTAATTTTAGTATTCATGTAGGATGCGAATATGTATTAAAACGAGATACCTAAAATTTTCAAAGCTAATCCCTAGAGAATTCATTTTTCGGTAAATGCAGTAACTAATGAAACTAATGATCCTATGTCAATTTCTTAAATATCTAACCACAACAAACCTCTCTATTAATGTTAACTAAACTAGTTTAAAGGTTATTTGGAATATTTACGTATTTTATAACAAGTAATTTATTAAAGTTTTTTATTCGCTTTAAATCGGTTGACTACACAATGAGATCTCAATTTTTTGGAGATTCGGGGACAATTATGGACATAAACATCTATGATCTAGTTTCAGTATACATGTAGGATGCGAATATGTATTAAAACGAGATACCTAAAATTTTCAAAATTATTTCATAATTTGTTAGCTAATCCCTACGAGAATATATTTTTTTCGGTAAATACAATAACTAATGAAACTAATGATCCTATGTCTATTTCTTAAATACATAGCCACAATAAACGTCTCTATTAATGTTAGCTAAACTACTTTAAAGGTTATTTGGCATCTTTAATTATTTTATAACAAGAAATTTAATAAAACAATTTATTCACTTTAAATCGGTTGACTACACTATCAGATCTCGAATTTTTTGGAGATTCGGGGACAATTATGGACATAAACATCTATGATCTAGTTTCAGTATTCATGTAGGATGCGAATATGTATTAAAACGAGATACCTAAAATTTTCAGAGCTAATCCCTAGAGAATTCATTTTTCGGTAAATGCAGTAACTAATGAAACTAATGGTCCTATGTCAATTTCTTAAATATCTAACCACAACAAACCTCTCTATTAATGTTAACTAAACTAGTTTAAAGGTTATGTGGAATATTTACTTATTTTATAACAAGTAATTTATTAAAAAAATTTATTCGCTTTAAATCGGTTGACTACACAATGAGATCTCAATTTTTTGGAGATTCGGGGACAATTATGGACATAAACATCTATGATCTAGTTTCAGTATATATGTAGGATGCGAATATGTATTAAAACGAGATAACTAAAATTTTCAAAATTATTTCATAATTTGTTAGCTAATCCCTACGAAAGTTTATATTTTTCGGTAAATGCAATAACTAATGAAACTAATGATCCTATGTCTCTTTCTTAAATACCTAGCCACAATAAACGTCTCTATTAATGTTAGCTAAACTACTTTAAAGGTTATTTGACATCTTTAATTATTTTATAACAAGAAATTTAATAAAGTTTTTTATTCACTTTAAATCGGTTGACTACACTATGAGATATCGATTTTTTGGAGATTCGGGGAGAATTAGGGACCCAAATATCTATGATCTAGTTAAAGTATTCATGTAGGATGCGAATATGTATTAAAACGAGATAACTAAAATTTTCAAAATTATTTCATAATTTCTGAGCTAACCCCTACGTGAATTCATTTTTTCGGTAAATGCAGTAACTAATGATCCTATGTCTATTTCTGAAATACCTAACCACAATAAACCTCTCTATTAATATTAACTAAACTAGTTTAAAGTTTATTTGGTATGTTTAATTATTTTATAACAAGAAATTTAATAAAGTTTTTTATTCGCTTTAAATCGGTTGACTAAACTATGAGATCTCGATTTTTTGGAGATTCGGGGACAATTATGGACATAAACATCTATGATCTAGTTTCAGTATTCATGTAGGATGCGAATATGTATTAAAACAAGATAACTAAAATTTTCAAAATTATGAAGCTAACCCCTACGAGAATTCATTTTTTCGGTAAATGCAGTAACTAATGAAAGTAATGATCCTATGTCTATTTCTTAAATACCTAACCACAACAAATCTCTCTATTAATGTTAACTAAACTAGATTAAAGGTTATTTGGCATATTTAATTATTTTATAACAAGTAGTTTAATAAATTTTTTTATTCACTTTAAATCGGTTGACTACACTATGAGTGTAACGCCCGTGTTCCGGAGGAATTAATTATTGGGGAAAAATAATAATTAATTCGGGTTGTTCCGGGCAGTATCGATCGATACTAGGCGGTATCGATCGATACCCGTCAGGATTTCTCCTTATAAATCTTCTTCCTCTTCTCTTCTTGCGCGTGCAAACCATTTCTTTTGGGAAAGTAAAGTCTTGGTCGCGAGAGAGAGAGAGAGAGAGAGAGAGAAGGAGAGAGCGTGAGAGAGGTGGAAGCTTTGTGAAGCTTGGATCTTGCGAGATCGAGAGAGATTCGAGCTTGGGAGAAGATTGAAGAAGAGATCGGAAGAGTTTGGTCTTGGTGAGCTAAAGGGAAGCGAGTGAGGTCTTCTAGAGCTCGATCCAGCCGATTTAAGGTGAGTTGGGACCAAAAGTTAGCAATTAAGCTTGTGTGATGCTTGTTTAAGCTTGATTGATGATTTTCGTGGTTGGTCTTGGCTATTTCTGGGTTTAGATCTCGCGGAAGGTTGTGAGTTGCAGGTGGGTATCGATCGATACCATGTGTGTGTCGATCGATACTAGACTCTTGTCGGTGGACTCGAGTTGTGTGGGTATCGATCGATACCAGGGGTGTATCGATCGATACTGGCCGTTGCCTGTGGGCATGTGTTGCCTGTGGCATCGATCGATACCAGGGGTGTATCGATCGATACCAGCCGTTTGCCTGTGGGCATGTGTTGTGTGGGCATCGATCGATACCAGGGGTGTATCGATCGATACCAGTCGTTTGCCTGTGGGCATGTGTTGTCTTGGCATCGATCGATACCAGGGGTGTATCGATCGATACCGGTTGTTGGTTGTGCCTGGAAAGCGTGTTGTGTGTTTACCTTTCAGGCTGTGTGTCTAGCAGTTCTTGGGATGGAATTTCTAGGCGTTGGTATAGTTTTTCATGGTGATGAATTGCTATTGTGTTAGAAGTTTTAATTGGTGTTAATTAATTCTTCGTATTGTTCATTGTTGTTTGTGCTTATTGTTTAGCCTGTTGTTGGGATGATCTCTCACTCAGCGTTTGGTTAGCCAAATGTTGATGCATCACTTCTGTCGATGCAGGTAAAGATAAGGCGTGATCGTGGAATCGAGGCAGTGAAGAGGGGATGATTAGGACACGGTGTTTTTATTGTTGCTGTTGTTGCGTTTGCTGTTCTAGAACTGTTAGCTTGTTTAAGCTGTAGAACTTGTATTGTGTTTGTATTGTATAATTATTGTTGTTTATTTAAAAAAAAAAATGCGGTCGTTTCAATGAGATCTCGATTTTTTGGAGATTCGGGACAATTAGGGACCCAAACATCTATGATCTAGTTTCAGTATTCATGTAGGATGCGAATATGTATTAAAACGAGATAACTAAAATTTTCAAAATTATGAAGCTAACCCTAGGAGAATTTATTTTTTCGGTAAATGCAGTAACTAATGAAACTAATGATCCTATGTCTATTTTTTAAATACCTAACCACAATAAACCTCTATATTAATGTTAACTAAACTAGTTTAAAGGTTATTTGGTACGTTTAATTATTTTATAACAAGAAATTTAATAAAGTTTGTTATTCGCTTTAAATTGGTTGACTACACTACGAGATCTCAATTTTTTGGAGATTCGGGGACAATTATGGACATAAACATCTATGATTTTGCTTCAATATTGATGTAGGATGCGTATATATATTAAAACGAGATAAATAAATTTGCTAACCCTATGAGAATTTATTTTTTCAGTAACTGCAGTAACTAATGAAACTAATCATCCTATGTCTATTTCTAAAATTCCTAACCACAAAAAACCTCTCTATTAAAGTTAAGTAAACTAGTTTAAAGGTTTGTTGGTATCTTTAATTATTTTATAACAAGTAGTTTAATAAAAAAAATTATGCGCTTTAAATCGGTTGACGACACTATGATATCTTGATTTTTTGGAGATTCGGGGACAATTAGCAATCCAAACATCTATGATCTAGTTCAAGTATTCATGTAGCATGCGAATGTGTATTAAAAAGAGATAACTAAAATTTTCAAAATTATTTCATAATTTGTGACATACCCCCTAGGAGAATTCATTTTTTCGGTAAATGAAGTAACTAATGAAAGTAATGATCCTATGTCTATTTCTTAAATACTTAACCACAACAAACCTCTCTATTGTTAACTAAACTAGTATTAAGGTTATTTGGCATATTTACTTATTTTATAACTAGTAATTTATTAAAGTTTTTTATTAGCTTTAAATCGGTTGGCTACACTATGAGATCTCAATTTGTTGGAGATTCGGGGAAAATTAGGGACATAAACATCTATGATATAGTTTCAGTATTCACGTAGGATGCGAATATGTATTAAAACGAGATAACTAAAATTTTCAAAATTATTTCATAATTTGTGGGCTTAACCCCTACGAGAATTTATTTTTTCGGTAAATACAGTAACTAATGAAACTAATGTTCCTATGTCTATTTCTTAAATACCTAACCACAATAAACGTCTCTATTAATGTTAGCTAAACTACTTTAAAGGTTATTTGGCATCTTTAATTATTTTATAACAAGTAATTTAATAAAGTTTTTTATTCGCTTTAAATCGGTTGACTACATGATATATCATAGTTTTTACCCCTTTTAAGCCATGATAGAAGTCCGTTTTATAGAGTCTTTCTACTATTTCGTAGTGTTTTAGAGTCTTTTACAGATTTTAGCACGTTTGGAGCATAATTGGAGATATTAGAGCTTTCTGAAGCATTTTGGAGCAAAGCGGAAGTTCGTGTAGCTAAGTACCCGATTTGAAGCCTCGGTATCGATCGATACTGACTAGTATCGGTCGATACTCACTGCAGCAAGACACGATCGCGACTTTTCCAAGAGTTGAAGAATTGCAAAATTGCCCAGAAGACTTTATTATTTAAAAGAAGCCCCAAAACGTGACTTAGGTTATTTATTAGGATTTTACAACCACTTTGATGGTTATACTTTATTTTACTTTGGTTTTGTGAGAGAGATTTTGAAGGGAGACAAGTCTGAAACTATGTTCGTCCGAGAGAAGATTTCGAACCCTCTTGTTACTCTTTCTTATTATTTATTTGAGTATTTATTCAGTCATGTTTATTGCTCCAATTTCCATGTCTGAGAAGATCTCTTGCTAGGTTTAGGGTTCTCATAAGGGATTTCTTTGAATGCTAGGTTGATTAGTTGTTAAGGGTTCACTATCTAAATTAGTTTTTCACCTTAGGTCGTTTTCAAAGCTAATTATGGATTGATCACCTAGAACTTAGATCTTAGGTTAATCAAGTAGGCACGACAGTGCAATTGAGTAATCTGATAGAACTTAGGGTGAGCAAAATAACTATTCGCAAAAAGATTTGATTTAGTTGTTTTGTGAACAAATTAAACTTGAACTAAAAGTTGGTTTAGACTTTAGGATTCGCAAAGAGATTTGGAATTCTAGGATTTAGACTTAAATAATTCTCGCAACGACAGTTGGTTAATTATACTTTAGTGATTTGAGTTCAAGAACCGTGCATAACTTGAACCCTGATTAGTTAGTTTATCTGCATTCATTGATTTCCTGAGAATTACCTTGAACCTATCTTTCTCCCATCGATTTTACAACTCTTTTACTGTTTATTGCTTTTGTTTCATCTGAATTGCTTAGCTTGATTTGATACTATTCGGTCTATTGGGTGATTTTCTTGAGTTCTTGTGTTCGACCCCTACATATACTACAACAACTGTTTTAGTACTTATAGGGTATTAATTTGAGCATATCAAATTTGGCGCCGTTGCCGGGGACTTTATATATCGCCATTAGATTTTAGCTATCGAGTTTTGACTAAGTTCGTCGGTATCGATCGATACTAGTCAGTGTCGGTTGATACTCATCGTTTTCTTTTGTTGCTATCGATCGACACCACCCGGTGTCGGTCGATACTCATCGTGATTTCTGATTACTTACGTGTCTTGCCTTTGTGTTTCAGGTGTATGCCTAATCGAGGAACCAGAAAGAACAAGAATACTCCGCTAGTTAATATGTCATTGGAGCAGCTAGCACTTTTGGAACGCACAAACAGAAAAGCAAAGAAGCCAGCAGAGATGAACAACAATCCAGTGATTTTGGTTCAAGATGCAGTTGGTGCTTACAGAGACCGAGAGGGTCAATTGTGCAATGAGAGAGGGCAACGATTGGATGGAGAGGGGAACATCATTCCACTTCCTGCTGTTGTCGAGGAGGTTGTTGCTGCGAATGCAGGGAATATTGTGGTTGATCGTGGTAGAACAATTGGGGAGTACAACAGGCCTGATCAGTTTTATGCCAATCGATCAACGATTCGTCCTCCACCATTTCAGAGGAATGACTTTGAGCTGAAACTTGCATACTACACTATGGTGGGTCAACACCCTTTTCATGGTCTTTCCAGTGAACATCCCATGGATCATATTGAGAGGTTCAAGGACTTGGTCACTAGCATTAAGAGCAATGGAGTGTCATACGATTACCTTTTCTGCAAGCTCTTCCCTTACTCTCTAGGTGGAGATGCGACTTATTGGCTGAAGCAGTTACCTCCTGGATCGCTGACTACCTGGGAGGAGACTAAGACTGCCTTCCTAAATAACTTCTATGATGATGCACGATCCGAGGATCTGAGGAACAAGATTTCCCAGTTTTCTCAAGGCCCGACTGAGGCGTTCAAGGCTGCTTGGACGAGATTTAGATCTTATCAGAGAGATTGTCCACATCATGGGTACACTAATGTTCAGCTGATGGGTTTCTTCTTCAGAGGGATTGATTGGAGGTATCAGATGGCTTTGGATGCTTCGAGCAATGGGAATTTCAATACCAAGTATCCAGATGATGCTTATGTGCTTATTGAGAATTTGGCGTCTAGCAATAGCACCAAAAATGCAGACTTTGAGCGAAAGAGACAGAATGGGAACATGGGTGGATCACAGATTGCTGAAGTTCAGGCCAAGCTGGATTCTATGCACAATCTTCTGATCGGGAAGTCGAAGAAGACTGTACACTTTGCTGATGGAGTCGATAATATTGATGAAGATGAACTGGAGGATGTTAACTACGTTGGTAGTTCTGGTTTTCTGGGTCAGCAATTTGGGTACAACAACAACCGAAACTTCAACAAGAACACTCATCAAGGTGGGTACAAGTTTGAGGGAAACCAATTTGGCTTTGGAGCAAAACAATTTGCTCAGAAACCACTCCAGAGCAGCGATTTCACTCGCAATTATGGGAACTCTTCGTACCAACCCATCTCTCCAAAGTCCACAGAGAGTAAGATGGAATCCATGTTTGAAAAAATTCTCCAGGGACAGCAAAAGCGCTAGTGGATTTCAATGGGAAGATTGACTCTCTGTACACTGATCTGAATGGGAAAATTGACGCTCTCAATGTCTCTCAGAAGAAGCTGGAAACTCAGGATGCTCAGACAGCAGCAGCTGTGAAGAGACATGAAGGTTTTCTTCCAGGGAAAACTGAGAATCCAAGAGCATACATCAATGCCAACACCTTGAGGAGTGAAAAAGAGGTGATTACAGGAGTGAAGAACAGCCCAATTGCATAGATTTTCGTCAATCATGCCGAGGATGACGATGAGATTTCGAACACCACCCCTGTGTCGACCGATACTCCCTTGTATCCCTTGTATCGATCGACACACGTCCAAAGTTCTGCCAGGGACGATTCCAGAGCGAAAGCATCGATCGACACCACTCATGTGTCGGTCGATACCAGTTCAGTTGCTGAAACGAAACCCGAGTTGAGTACAAAAAGGGTTTACAAACCTAAGGCGCCATACCCCATGCCACCCAGACACCTCAGAGACCCCATTTCTCCAAAGCAGCTGCTTGGTTTTGAGAAGATGGTACGAAGGATTCCCCACACACTGACTTTTGAAGAAGCTCTAGAGTAACGCCCTCTGCTGAGTCACTTACGCGATTGCAGAGAAACTCTGGAAGAGATCGAAGTACTCTTTATCAAGGAGAGAAACAAGTCACTACCGCTGAGGCAGTTGACTAAGAGGGAAGACCCAAGAATATTCTCACTTCCATGCTCTATCTCTAGAGTTGAATTCAAATAGTCTCTCGTTGACTCAGGGGCTAGCGTCAATGTCATGTCAAGGGCAATTGCAGAGAGATTGGTAGCTGATATCCGATCTCCCAAGACATCTATCACATTCGCGAACTGTTCCACCTCACTTCCATATGGTACAATCCCTGATTTGATGGTTAACATAGGAGATTGCCTGGTTCATACTGATTTTCAGGTTGTGGAGATGAGTGCAAGATCTAGTACGCAGTTGATTCTTGGAAGACCGTTCATGGCTACGGTTGGTGCCATTATAAATACACAAAGCAAGAGAATCTCATTCTCGTACATTGACAAGGAGGTGTACTACAAAGCCATTCCTACTAGAGGAACTCCCACACATATCTCTTGCATCACCATTGTTACAGGAGAGACGTTGGTAGTTGATCTTTTGGAAGAGCCTCCTGACGAGCCAACTGTCATAGACCTTCTAGATAGTCCTTCTGTCATCACCAAGAAAGACGTCAAAACATCTAAGGCAAAGAAGAAGGTGAAGAGCAAAGGAGTGAATGGTGCTGCTTCTATGACTTTAATCCCTCAGAAGTGTGATGGGGATTCGATTGAATACAAGGTGAAGTGCAAAGGAACCTTAAAACCATTCTCTAAGGCTAGAGTCATTCTTACTTCGGAGCTGAAAGAGAAAGGAAAGGAGGTTGTGGAGAGCATGTTGAGCAGAACTCTGAAGCTGGAAGTGTCTAGTTGTAGAACTTGCCTGGGAGTAAGTTCTCAATCTTCTCCTGACAGATCACCTGAGCCAGAGTCAAGCTACTGACTTAAAACAAGCTCTTGGTGGGAGGCAACCCACTGGTGAGTCTGTATATACGTCTTTTATTTTAGTATTTTTCGTTTTTGTGTCTTGTGTTTACGTGTAAATCAGATGAAAAAGGTTTGTGTCGACCGATACCATCACTTGTATCGATCGACACCAGGAGAAACAAACGTTGCATCGGCTAATGGTCCTTGTATCGATCGACACCAGTAATGGTATCGGTCGATACCCAACGCAAAGGTAAGTTCTATGATTTTCACGTCTTCACTCAGCTGTTTTGTTTTCTTTCACCGACTCTAGACTAGATAACACTGGGAACAGTGTTGTTTAAGTCTGGGGGAGGTAGTTGCTGACAGCGTTTTTGTTTTTTTTAGAGTCATAAAATAAAAAAAAATAAAAATTGTCGTTTTATTGAGTCAAAAATTTGTTGGAGATTATGATCATGTGCTTGAATCTATTGTTCTGATTGTGTTTTTGAGTGACCAGTGTTACAGGATCAGTTCTAGATCGACTAATGAAAAATCCAAAGACTGACCAGTTGACTAAAAAACACCCATGTCTCCAGCAGAGTTCTTCTAAAGCCTGAGCCAAATTTTTGCATTTCATCAATGTGGTTAGTGTTCATAGAGCTTGATTCATCATTCATATCTGACAAAAGGAACCCATATGTTTAAAGTAATGATATCTCTCTCTCCCCTGTTATAAGTTGATAAATAAGAGCATAAAAGATGAAATGACTTTCTTCTGAGTAGAGGGCTAGGAAAATTTCCAGCGATCCCATTATTCTACTTAAGAGGGAATGATCACACAAAGGTTGAAAGCGAGGTTAGGAAAATTTCCAGTGATACCACTATTCGCCTAAGCCTTTGATACATAGAGAGGAAAGAGTCGGGGATTCGGTGGCAAACACCATCAATACTCGCGTTTCAGACCTTAATGTGTATATGCAGATCCAAAAAGAAAGAAAGAACATGATGAGAAACAAGTCTAAGGGAGAGAAAAATATACCAAAAAGTGTGTGAATTGGGTTATTCTTTTGTCATGATATTGTATGGTAAAGAATCTAGAAGGTTCTTGAACATTGGCTGCAGCGATGAATCTGACGATGAGGGCTTTGTTTGAACAATGTTGCGTGATAATGTGTGGAGTCTGGGAAAGCTGTGAATGTCTACGGAGAAGTACATTGTGGTTAGATCAGGAGCTGGTTAGGTAACATTTGGGTGCTTGGGAAAAGGATCTTTGCGATGGTTCATGAACAGGTGAGTCTCCGTGTTTTCAAACATCTTTCTCTGGTTTAGCTTTCTATTTGCTTGAGGGCAAGCAAATGCTAAGTCTGGGGGAGTTGATATATCATGGGTTTTACCCCTTTTAAGCCATGATATAAGTCCGTTTTATAGCGTCTTTCTACTATTTCGTAGTGTTTTAGAGTCTTTTACAGATTTTAGCACGTTTGGAGCATAATTGGAGATATTGGAGCTTTCTGGAGCATTTTGGAGCAAAGCAGAAGTTCGTGTAGCTGAGTACCCGATTTGAAGCCTCGGTATCGATCGATATTGACTAGTATCGGTCGATACTCACTGCAGCAAGACACGATCGCGACTTTTCCAAGAGTTGAAGAATTACAAAATTGCCCAGAAGACTTTATTATTTACAAGAAGCCCCACAACGTAACTTAGGTTATTTATTAGGATTTTACAGCCACTTTGATGGTTATGCTTTATTTTACTTTGGTTTTGTGAGAGAGCTTTTGAAGGGAGACAAGTCTGAAACTTTGTTCGTCCGAAAGAATATTTCGAACCCTCTTGTTACTCTTTCTTATTATTTATTTGAGTATTTATTCAGTCATGTTTATTGCTCCAATTTCCATGTCTGAGTAGATCTCTTGTTAGGTTTAGGGTTCTCATAAGGGATTTCTTTGAATGCTAGGTTGATTAGTTGTTTAGGGTTCACCATCTAAATTAGTTATTCACCTTAGGTCGTTCTCAAAGCTAATTATGGATTGATCACCTAGAACTTAGATCTTAGGTTAATCAATTAGGCACGACAGTGCAATTGAGTAATCTGATAGAACTTAGGGTGAGCAAAATAACTATTCGCAAAGAGATTTGGTTTAGTTGTTTTGTGAACAAATCAAACTTGAACTAAAAGCTGGTTTATACTTTAGGATTCGCAAAGAGATTTGGAATTTTAGGATTTAGACTTAGATAATTCTCGCAACGACAGTTAGTTAATTATACTTTAGTGATTTGAGTTCAAGAACCATGCATAACATGAACCCTGATTAGTTAGTTTATCTGCATTCATTGATTTCCTGAGAATTACTCTGAACCTATCTTTCTCCCATCGATTTTACAACTCTTTTATTGTTTATTGTTTATTGCTTTTGTTTCATCTGAATTGCTTAGCTTGATTTTATACTATTCGGTCTATTGGGTGATTTTCTTGAGTTCTTGTGTTCGACCCATACATATACTATAACAAATTCTTTAGTACTTATAGGGTATTAATTTGAGCATATCACTACACTATGAGATCTCAATTTTTTGGAGATTCGGGGACAATTAGGGACCCAAACATCTATGATCTAGTTCAAGTATTCATGTAGGATGCGAATATGTATTCAAACGAGATAACTAAAAGTTTCAAAATTATTTCATAATTTGTGAGCTAACCCCTAAGAGAATTCATTTTTTCGGTAAATGCAATAACTAATGAAACTAATGATCCTATGTCTATTTCTTAAATACCTAACCACAATAAATGTCTCTATTAATGTTAGCTAAACTACTTTAAAGGTTATTTGGCATCTTTAATTATTTTATAACAATAAATTTAATAAAAAAATTATTCGCTTTAAATCGGTTGACTACACTGTGAGATCTCGATTTTTTGGAGATTCGGGGACAATTAGGGACCAAAACATCTATAATCTACTTCAAGTATTCACGTAGGATGCGAATATGTATTCAAACGAGATAACTAAAAATTTCATAATTACCGAGAATTTATTTTTTCGGTAAATACAGTCACTAATGAAACTAAGCATCCTATGTCTAATTCTAAAATACCTAACCACAATAAACCTCTCTATTAATGTTAACTAAACTAGTTTAAAGGTTATTTGGTATCTTTAATTATTTTATAACAAGAAATTTAACAAAGTTTTTTATTAGCTTTAAATCGGTTGGCTACACTATGAGATCTCAATTTGTTGGAGATTCGGGGACAATTAGGGACATAAACATCTATGATCTAGTTTCAGTATTCATGTAGGATGCGAATATGTATTAACTTGAGATAACTAAAATTTTCAAAATTATTTCATAATTTGTGAGCTAACCCCGTACGAAATTTTTTTTTCCGGTAAATGCAGTATCTAATGAAACTAATGATCCTATGTCTATTTCTTAAATACATAACCACAATAAACGTCTCTATTAATGTTAGCTAAACTATTTTAAAGGTTATTTGGCATCTTTAATTATTTTATAATAAGTAATTTAATAAAGTTTTTTATTCGCTTTAAATCGGTTGACTACACTATGAGATCTCGATTTTTTGGAGATTCGAGGACAATTAGGGACCCAGACATCTATGATCTAGTTCAAGTATTCATGTAGGATGCAAATATGTATTCAAACGAGATAACTAAAATTTTCAAAATTATTTCATAATTTGTGAGGTACGAGAATTCATATTTTCGGTAAATGCAATAACTAATGAAACTAATGATCCTATGTCTATTTCTTAAATGCCTAAACACAATAAATGTCTCTATTAATGTTAGCTAAACTACTTTAAAGGTTATTTGGCATATTTAATTATTTTAAAACAATAAATTTAATAAAGTTTTTTATTCGCTTTAAATATGTTGACCACACTTTGGGATCTCGATTTTTTGGAGATTCAGAGACAATTAGGGACCCAAACATCTATGATCTAGTTCAAGTATTCATGTAGGATGCGAATATGTATTAATACGAGATAAATAAAATTTTCAAAATTAATTCATAATTTGTGAGCTAACCCCTGCGAGAATTCATTTTTTCGGTAAATGCAGTAACTAATGAAACTAATGATCTTATGTCTATTTCTTAAATACTTAACCACAATAAAGTCTCTATTTATTTTAGCTAAGCTAGATTAAATGTTATTTGGCATTTTTAATTATTTTATAACAAGAAGTTTAATAAAGTTTTTTATTCGATTAAAATCGGTTGACTACACTATGAGGTTTCGATTTGTTGGAGATTCAGAGATAATTAGGGACCCAAAAATTTATGATCTTGTTTAAATAGTCATGTAGGATGTAGCTATGTATTAAAATAAGATAACTAAAATTTTCAAAAGCTAACCCCCTACGAGAATTCATTTTTTTCGGTAACTGTAGTAACGAATGAAACTAATCATCCTATGTCTATTTCGAAAATAGCTAACCACAATAAACGTCTCTATTAATGTTAGCTAAACTAGTTTAAAGGTTATTTGGCATCTTTAATTATTTTATAACAAGTAATTTAATAAAGTTTTTTATTCGCTTTAAATCGGTTGACTACACTATGAGATTTTGATTTGTTGAAGATTCGGGAACAATTAGGGACCCAAACATTTATGATCTTGTTTCAATATTCATGTAGGATGCGACTATGTATTAAAACAGGTTAACTAAAATTTTCAAGTACGATAATTCATTTTTTGGTAACTGTAGTAACGAATGAAACTAATCATCTTTATGTATATTTCGAAAATAGCTAACCACAATAAACATCTCTATTAATTTTAGCTAAACTAGTTTAAAGGTTATTTGACATCTTTAATTATTTTATAACAAGTTATTTAATAAAGATTTTTATTCGCTTTAAATCGGGTGACTACACTATGAGATTTCGATTTGTTGGAGATTCGGGGATAATTAGGGACCCAAAAATTTATGATATTGTTTCAATATTCATGTAGGATTCAAATATGTATTAAAACGAGAAAACTAAAATTTTCAAAATTATTTCATAATTTGTTAGCTAACCCCTACGAGAATTTATTTTTCGGTAAATGGAATAACTAATGAAACTAATGATCCTATGTATATTTCTTAAATACTTAACCACAATAAACATCTCTATTAATGTTAGCTAAAATAGTTTAAAGGTTATTTGGCATCTTTAATTATTTTATAACAAGAAATTTAATAAAGTTTTTTATTCGCTTTAAATCGGTTGACTACATTATGAGATCTCGATTTTTTCGAGTTTCGGGGACAATTAGGGACCTAAACATATATGATCTAGTTCAAGTATTCATGTAGGATGCGAGTATTAATTCATAATTTGTGAGCTAACCCCTACCAGAATTCATGTTTTCGGTAAATGCAGTAACTAATGAAACTAATGATTCTATGTCTATTTCTTAAATACCTAACCACAATAAATGTCTCTATTAATGTTAGCTAAACTAGGTTAAATGTTATTTGGCATCTTTAATTATTTTATAACAAGTAATTTAATAAAGTTTTTATTCGTTTTAAATCGGTTGACTACACTATGAGATCTCAATTTGTTGGAGATTTGGGGATAATTAGGGACCCAAACATCTACGATCTTGTTTCAATATTGATGTAGGATGCGAATATGTATTAAAACGAGATAGGTAAAATTTTCATAATTATTTCATAATTTGTGGGCAAACAACCCCTATGAGAATTCATTTTTTCAGTAACTGCAGTAACTAATGAAACTAATCATCCTATGTCTATTTCTAAAATACCTAACCACAATAAACCTCTCTGTTAATGTTAAGTAAACTAGTTTAAAGGTTTTTTGGCATCTTTAATTATTTTATAACAAGTAGTTTAATAAAGTTTTTTATTCGCTTTAAATCGGTTGACTACACTATGAGATCTCGTATTTTTTGGAGATTCGGGGACAATTAGGGATCCAAAAATATATGATCTAGTTCAAGTATTCATGTAGGATGTGAATATGTATTTAAACGAGAAAATTAAAATTTTCAAAATTATTTCATAATTTGTGAGCTACCCTACGAGAATTCATTTTTTCGGTAAATGCAGTAACTAATGAAACTAAGCATCCTATGTCTATTTCTAAAATATCTAACCATAATAAACCTCTTTATTAATGTTAAATAAACTAGTTTAAAGGTTATTTGTATCTTTAATTATTTTATAACAAAACATTTAATAAAGTTTTTTATTCGCTTTAAATCGGTTGATTACACTATGAGATCTCGATTTTTTGGAGATTCGGGGACAATTAGGGACCCAAACATCTATGATGTAGTTCCAGTATTCATGTAGAATGCGACTGTGTATTTAAAAAGATAACTAAAATTTTCAAAAATATTTCATAATTTGTGGGCTAACCTCTACGAGAATTCATTTTTTCGGTAATTGCAGTAACTAATGAAACTAATCATCCTATGTCTATTTCTAAAATACCTAACCACAATAAACCTCTCTATTAATGTTAATTGAACTAGGTTAAATGTTATTTGGCATCTTTAATTATTTTATAACAATTAATTTAATAAAGTTTTTATTCGCTTTAAATCGGTTGACTACACTATGAGATCTCGATTTTTTGGAGATTCATGGACAATTAGGGACTCAAACATCTACAATCTAGTTCCAGTATTCATATAGGATGCGAATATGTTTTAAAATGAGATAACTAAAATTTTCAAGAATTCATTTTTTCGGTAAATGCAGGAACTAACGAAACTAATCATCCTATGTCTACACTACGAGAATTCATACATTTGCTAACCCTTACGATAATTCATTTTTTCGGTAAATATAGTAACTAATGAAACTAAACATCCTATGTCTATTTCTAAAATACCTAACCACAATAAATCTCTCTATTATTGTTAACTAAACTAGTTTAAAGGTGGTATCTTTAATTATTTTATAACAAGAAATTTACTAAAGTTTTTATTCAGTTTAAATCGGTTGACTACAATATGAGATCTCAATTTTTTAGAGATTTGGGGACAATTAGGGACCTAAACATCTATGATCTTGTTTCAATATCCATTTAGGATGCCAATATGTATTAAAACGAGATAACTAAAATTTTCAAAATTATTTCATAATTTGTGGACTTAACTGTTACGAGAATTCATTTTTTGGTAAATGCATTAACTAATGAAACAAAGCATCCTATGTCTATTTTTAAAATACCTAACCATAATAAACCTCTCTATTAATGTAAACTAAACTAGTTTAAATGTTATTTGGCATCTAAAATATTTTTTATTTGCTTTAACTCGGTTGAATACACTATGAGATTTCGATTTTTTTGGAGATTCGGAGATAATTATAGATCCAAACATTTATGTCTAGTTCTAATATTTATATAGGATGCGACATTTCTTTATGGGCTTTTAGATCAAAACACAAAGCAAACGGGCCTTCTTCTGGGCCTAGTCCTAACACACGCGGAGACACGTGTCATTTTTGTGACAACTCGTGGAGTTAGGAGGATAAGCCCCTCCCAAAGTCCGAAGAAGATCCAACCAGCCATGGCTTGACCAAGAATTTTATCTCTCTTCAAAAATGGCTGCAATCGCTTCTCTTTCCTTTCCGGCGTTGGGTCAATCGGACAAGATTTCCAATTTCGCGCCTTGTCGTCCTCTCGTCTCTGTCGTGTTTTCTCGCCACTCTTTGAATTCTTCTCCGTCTTTGAATTCTTCTCGGGCTTCGAGATCTATTATTCACTGCATGTCCAGTGTTACCGGTGAATTTTGAGCCGCGTGTTTTGTGTCATTGCATCCTTTCTATTTTGAAAAGGATCGACTTTATCGAAAATTACTCACAAGTCTCTTGATTTTCTGTATCCTTCCTCACAGATGTGCCTCCTCCTGTATCCGAGACAAAGTCAAATTTCCTAAAAGCTTACAAGCGACCCATCCCCAGTATCTACAACACGGTTTTGCAGGAGCTCATTGTACAGCAGCATTTGATGAGGTACAAGAGGACTTACCGTTACGATCCTGTCTTTGCCCTTGGCTTTGTCACTGTATATGATCAGCTCATGGACGGATATCCCAGCGACCACGATCGAGATGCCATTTTTAAAGCATACGTTGAAGCTTTGAATGAGGATCCTAAGAAATACCGGTTAGCTCTCTCATTCCTGCAATTGTCTGTCTGAAAGAGGAAAACAAATCTTGTGCCTTTCTTTCTTCTTCAGAATCGATGCCCAGAAGATGGAGGAATGGGCCCGAACTCAGACTTCTGCCTCACTAGTTGACTTTTCCTCTAGGGACGGACAAGTTGAAGCAATTCTTAAGGACATTGCAGCAAGAGCTGCGAGTAAGGATGGCTTCAGTTACAGCAGGTTCTTCGCAGTTGGCCTCTTTCGTTTGCTTGAGCTTGCAACTGCAACTGACCCAACTGTCTTGGATAAGGTCATACTCTTTTCTTATATGTGATAGCATGTTTTTGCATCAATCGTGTGATGGACTTTCGGTTTCTTACTGTATCCTATTCTATATTAATTTTGCTTAGATGGCAGGTTTGTATAATCCATTATGCATTGTGTAAGTGTGTTGTTATTTCTCACATTCTCCCTAGAGGTAATTTTGATCTCATGGAACAGCTTTGTGCATCCCTAAATATCAACAAGAAAAGCGTGGATCGGGATCTTGATGTGTATCGTAACCTGCTGTCAAAGCTTGTCCAGGCCAAAGAATTACTCAAGGAGTATGTCGAGAGGTATTGATGCCAAACCCTATCAATCTATCCACCCTCTATTTCAGCAAATATAATGCATGATGAAACTTTTGGTTTTTGAAAAGCAATACTGTAACACGTTCGGAAGAGCTGTATGTTAAATCTCTGCCTCGTGAAACATTAAATTTGGATACTTTTACTTCTCAGGGAGAAGAAGAAGCAAGGGGAAAGAGCCGAATCCCAGAAAACTAACGAAACAATCTCCAAATGTCTCGGGGGAGATAGCCTATATAAACCATCTTTTTTGGTTGAATGGAAATCCTAAACAATCAATTGTGCTTTTCATTTTTTTTTTTTTGTTCTTAGTAACAGCAACTACTTGGCCCAAGATATATACATACATATATATATGTGCTTATTTCTAAGAACATTTCAGACATATGCGTATATGTTTGCTCCAGTCCTTACATGATGGACAAGGATCTTTTTCTCTCTTTGGATTCTATGAGTTTTTACATAATGTTGTTTCATGTGGTATGTAGTTAGATACATTGATGGGGGTAGTGTCGTGTCTCTACTGGTACGCGAATTTTGTTTAAATTTAGATGCTGCCTTCATAGGGAACGTGACCAACCATGAGTATGAAATCCTTCATAGGGAACGTGACCAACCATGAGTATGAAATTTCCTTCTCCTTGAAGCCCTGCCTTTTTTATTATTGTCTTCTCCCTATTAAAAAAAACATCAAAATGAATCTCCAAGGTCAGATTCCATGCTAAGGAATTACATGCACTTCACGTTTTAGTTTTAACATCTAAAAGCTTCGCCTTTTGTCTGTACTACATGCACGAACAGAGCAGGGTAAGGGTAACCGTGCTGTTATAAAATCCAGATACATTAACATAACCTTCTCGACCATTAAGCTTGAACAACTAAAGAAAAATGAAAAGAAAAAAGAGGGGTACCAATCTGTACCAATTGCTGCTAGCTGCCTCCTTTATGAAAGAGTATATGAAAAAAAAAAAATTTAGAGACCGGAGGAAGAATGCGAAGAAACAACTGTGAAAACCGCTAATTGTCTAACTAAGGTGAGAAATATCAACCTCGTCAGGAATCTTGAAGGTATCTGCAGCACCAAACTTTCTAAATTCCTCGCCTTCAACCACTGAGTCGTCTTCATTATCATCATACTCTTCTTCTGCGGCATCCTGATGGCGTGGTGTTGAAGGGTCGTACATGCTTCTGGACCGGCAGTCATGAGTTGCAAGCATATTCACTTGGCCAAGATGTGAAATCTCTACCATCACAGTTTTATCATCCATTGGCAGTGGCTGTTTCCAGGGCTCCCCATCCATCCTCATGAATGTATGGTCTGTTGCACCTTTGTGAAATTCAAAGCGAATTCGGTTTGCCTAGTTACAAAAGAGAATCCAACTCGATAAGTTATAACTTGTATCATCATATCGATATGTGCCTCTGTGTGTCTGTCTATCACTTCCTCTTTGTACAATAATTACCTGGGCAAGTCGTGTTCCGTGTCCATTTGGAGCAAGCAGGACAAGACCGTGCCAAGCATTTCTAAACCCAACAACCTCAATGAGGCCATCATCAACGAATGGTGGAGTCAAGTCTCTCTGTTGTCTCACAAGAAAGAAATATGCATATTACTTTACCATGGCAAAGATAAATATAGAAAATTCGGATGTCAAGAGAATTCAAGACCTACATCGCGTTGTTTCCTGGGATTTGGTGTGCCCCAAGGATTTAGTCCTCCAGAAAAGCTGGGCAGATTCAGACATACAATGGACCTGATGCTGTGAGAGCAAAAACAAATGTCAGGAATTGAAGTAGTTTTTATTCGAGGTTTAACAGCATATTGCAAGAAAGTAGGGCATTGCTTTGTCACATTTGAGATGTAATTATATCTAGTTAAAGATCCAACACAGAAAAATCCCAAGACTATCCAACATGGCTTCATGACAGACACTTAGTCCAGTGATCCCTCAGGATCATTTAGATTGGATGAATAAACATTACCTATGGGGTATGTGGAGGTCATGCCACTGGCCATTTTTATTTGCAATCTTAACCTTTGCAAGTTGAGCTATGTTCCTACAGGGAAAGCCATAGAGCATTCCATTATATCGTGCAAGAGAGCAACATAAATCAGGTCACAGACAGAGACTGGAAATGTAGAAAATGTAGACTCCATTACTGTACTATAAAGTTGAGCAAAATAAAAATAAAAATTAGACGACTATAAGAACTCCAACCATAAGGTGCTCATAGATTAATTTTTGTATTCAAAGTTGACATGGTTTAGCACACAACGAGACCCAAGCAGAAAAATGAACGTATGCAGAGAATAACTCTATTGGCGCCAAATTTCCAATTACTGACACTATAAGAGTATACATAAAACAAAGAATGAGGCGGAACTGTTGCAGAGCATTGAAATCATTTAGGAAAATGTCTAAGAAGCTCCCATGTCGGAAACAAATAAAATGTGAATGACAAGTTGTGTGGAATAGAAAAACAGTGAAACTGGAAGAAGAATATATTCAGATCTTACTCACCGTGAAGCAGGGTGGAAAAGAGAGGCACAAAACCATCCTTGCGTGCAACCAAGCTTTACATACGTACTCTGGCATTTTGAAAAGAAAAAAATGGAAGGTGAAGCTAATGCAAAGTATTTATTACTTGTTCAGTTTGAATCCCAGCAAAGGGATATAAAAAGGGATGGCGTTAACAAATCAGAATCACAAGCAGAAGCATTTAGGGTAAACTTGTAAGAAATGGGTAAGCAGACCAAAAGCATAAGGAAACTCCAAGATTAAGGTACCTGATTAACCAGCTGATTCTTAAATTTTTCAGGGTGCAGCTTCCTCTCAGAATGAAAGGCATAAGAAATTTGAGCATCCATTCCTGCACAAGCACAATCGAAATTTCAGGGGGATTTATCTATGAAAATTGATAATCAAGATGATCATTGACCATACTAACAAAAGATGGCAGTTGATCTAAATAATAATAAGTTATGATTGCTAAGGAAATAAGGAAAAATTCTCACCGAGACTAAAGTAATTCCAGAAGCCCCCGCGAAATGTGTGGTAACCTTCCTGGGAGAGTGAAGGGTATCCATCCATATAAGAAAAAATGGCAGAAATGATTAAACAGGATAAGATGATGATTTACCATATTGAGTTCATCAGTTGGAGAAACACGGTGAAATGCATGTAGAGAATGTGGTAACTCAAGAGGTGCAAGAGGATCACAAGAGCCTTCTTTAGGAGTCTTCATCCTCATAAGTATGTGCCAACTTAAAGAAGATATGAAATGGTCAGTGAGTTAGTTACCAAAAATTAGGGGGTATTGAAAAAGAGATATGTACAAACTTGTCAATCTTCATCTCTTTGGCCTTGAGCACTTGATCCAAAAACGACTCCACCGAAGTCCTATCTGTTCCCGGGTTTCTCTTCCCCTGAGGAAAGCAAGCAAAAGAGGCAGTAAGGATTGAAAGAAAGGCGTAAAGAAACGGTATGATGAACAAGTAAATTGAGTGTTACCCATCCAAAAGCAAAGGGAAGGTTATTTCCTGTACCCAAAGGTACGGTGGCAATAGGCGGAGGATGTGATAATTTAAGGTCACATACAACTCCAAGGAGCCAGCCAGCAGTTCCATCACCTCCTGCAACCTACGATGATGAGATTTCCCTTCAATGAGATGATCAATTTCCCATCAATACCACCAGAGATTCAACAATTAATAGAGATACTCACAATTATTTTTAGTTTGTCCCGAATCTGACGAGCGAAATCATCATCTTTTAGCCTCTCCAGGTTAAGATAGATTCTCCGGAGCACCTTATCCGGAGTCTCTTGCCCAAGATCAAAGACCTGAGTTGAGTTGAGTGAGTGATTATATAAGTATAAGCAACCAGAAAGAAAGACGATCCAGATCAACCGTCACCTGCTCGTCATTGAGAAGAGAGCGGTAGGTGAGAATGAGTTCCCCACCCAACTGACCACCGCTTTTGGAGTTGATGAAGACAAGGACGGGGCTCTCCGGTGGAGCGGCATTGTGGGGAACTGCCTCTGCTCCCGGCGAGAGGACGTACGAAGGGATGTAGAATTTCTTGAGAAAATCTGATAAATCCTCCATCTGTTGATTGGATGGAGAGTGGCGTGGAATCCGAAAAGGAGGCGTAATTTGAAAAGGAGGCGTAATTTGAAATGATATTCTTGTACCTTATTATAAGGAAGAAGAAGAAAAAGAAGATGAAGAAGAAGAAGAAGATTCATCGAATACTTGGCCGTTGCGAGATTCTTGGCTGCCGTGGAGCAGTTGGCCCCCTTTTCTGACGCGGACTCAGTCGTCGCGTAAGGATTCAATGGGCTTTTCAAAATAGTAGAGGCCTACCCGATTTAGAATATGAAGCCCGAGAGCTTCTTTCGATTTTTGGATTGATTTTCAATTCAGCAGACATTACTTCACAGTGTAAAAACCAAACCTTCTGGATTCTGAAATTCCCATTCACAACCTACCAAGCAATTATATTGTAAGCTGCTTTAGGCAAAATAACCAGCCACATCCAGAGGCAACTAAAGCTAATCAACCTCTCAAATCAACTTGTATACGTGCTGACTCTTTCCTTCTCCAAAGACCAACCATGGTTAGAACCTCAAGGAACATCAATAATCAAACTGCTTGGTTAAGTATAGTCTAGGTAGTTATTTACTATCTAAACAAGGTGCAGCTTAATATGTTGAACAAATTATACGAAACTATATATATATACTTGCGTAGATGCAACTAGCAGTTCCCTTCTTGGTGCTACAGAATCTATTGAGTTCAAACTACAAATGCTAATATACAAAATTACAAGGACTTGGTAATGTTGATTCTTTATTTTCCTTTTTTGCTGCTTCTTGGTGAAATTGAGCTTTTCTATTTGTCATATTCTCTAGTGAATTTAAGAGAAAGACACTTTGGTCCTAAGAATAGATTTTATGAGCTTGATGGGCTTGAAACATATTGCTTTGATCTCAACACTTTCTAAACTAAACTAGCAAAAGTCCAACTGAGAAAAAGTGAGTACAATTGGTGACGAGTTGTATTTTTATCATTCTGCTTCATAAAAATTACAAACTCCAAACACCCATGAAAAGAAAAGAACAGAAAAGGCGATATAAGCCGTACAAACCTTCTTCAAACCAAATCAGAGCGTATTCTAAATAACCTATCGGATCTAAATGTGCAAGAAAGCACCAATAATTCGGTTTTAATAATCATAAATGACCAGCAACACATCACCTATGTTTCCATGTTTATCTCTATATGTGATCAAATATCAATGTAAACTAAATACCCATAATCTAAGGATGGTGACACTTTTCATATGCTTTCCAAAACTTTTGAACAACATAATAAATCTCTTCTGCTCTTCTCAAATAATCTTCTAATCGATTCCACGACAATCTGCAAATAAGCAAACATATTCTCACATAAGTAATCCAAAAAAACAGCAGACGTAAAAGCTTGCAGTTGCGTTCAAGGTGTTAATTTCCATGGTTGCGGGTTAGCTTCTAATAATTGGTTACAATTACTTCATTCTCTACTTCTCGCCAACAAAACAAAACTAAAAGCGCACGCACACACGCGAGAAGAAAACACAATAACGCTTTTTGACCAAAATTTAATAACGCTCTGTAATCGCTAACATCCAACAAGTCTACTCATTTATACCACCTAATTGCAAAAAGTGAAGCTTCTTTGGACGGTATTGCCCGTTTTAAAAAACAGTTTTGATCCCTCATCAAAATCCAAAGCAACAAAGAGACGAACACAAAAAATTTAAGAAAAGGAAACAAATTTCTTAAAACTTTGACATCCAGATTTCATTAAACAAGACCAAACGTTTTTGTAAGACTCTGAAACCGCTAACAAGTAGTATCGAGAACATCAACCAAACTTCCAGAAAAGGAAGTAAAATTCTAAAACCTTTGACATCTAGATTTCACAAATTTCTACTAAGAGATGTAATGAGCTAATTCAGGTAGACACAATCATTGCATTTATACAGTTCAAGAAAGTAAATATAGAGTAGCTTCATCTTCTTCACGAACAAAACACAAGAATGACTAGTACCAGTACCAAGCTCAAGCATGAAACAAATGACAATCAAATCTACCTCTCAACATCCAATAAAAGCTTCGAACTTTGACAAAGAATCTCAAAAACCCAATCTTGTTTGATTAATTTCTTCAAAACCTGAAATCAGATTGGGAGACTTACCTCAAGCGACGACGATGGGCTGGCGACTTTTAGGTTCGTTATTCTTCTTCGTATCGGTTTGAAAATCCTCCATATTGTAGATGACGGTGATGTAGAGCGAGCAGCTAGGGCAATTCGCGATCTCCTCGCCGAGCCGGAGATCCTCCTTCGTAATCTGGAACAAATCGCCACAAGGGCAAGGATAAGTGTACGCCTGAATCTCTTCTTTCCACTCCATATCCTCTATCTCCACATCGTCGTACGACATCGTTTAACCCTCGCCGGAAGTTCGAAGAAGACCTTTGTTTTTCTTCTCCGGCAGAAATTAGGGCACACCGTATCTTAGCTCCGCTGCTGTGTTAATTATGTAATCTATAGGAAGTTGAAGAACCAGAGTTATATATTTTATAGTATTTTTATTTAGTCCCCAAACGTTTGAATTTATCAGAAAATGACAACGAACTTGTCAAATTACATTATGACCCAGACAAAAAGCATAAATTATCAGATGATAGAAACTAATAATAATTTAGGGCTGGGCACAAATACTTTGGTTACTTGACCCGTACTTGCAAGTACGGGTTTTTGAGATTCTTTGTCAAAGTTCGAAGCTTTTATTGGATGTTGAGAGGTAGATTTGATTGTCATCTGTTTCATGCTTGAGCTTGGTATTGATACTAGTCATTCTTGTGTTTTGTTCGTGAAGAAGATGAAGCTACTCTATATTTACTTTCTTGAGCTGTATAAATGCAATGATTGTGTCTACCTGAATTAGCTCATTACATCTTTTAGTAGAAATTTGTGAAATCTGGATGTCAAAGGTTTTAAAATTTTACTTCCTTTTCAGGAAGTTTGGTTGATCTTCTCGATACTACTTGTTACCGGTTTCAGAGTCTTACAAAAACGTTTGGTCTTGTTTAATGGATTCATAGCCGCAGTGAGAACGATCACATCCCAGGTGGGGACCCTAGTCGGATGACGCACCAACAGCCTCAAATGGTACCACGACTTGCAAAGGACTATGGCCAGGTCAGCCTTCTTCCTCTGCTGGTTT
This sequence comes from Eutrema japonicum, assembly GCA_030161315.1. Classification (NCBI taxonomy): domain Eukaryota; kingdom Viridiplantae; phylum Streptophyta; class Magnoliopsida; order Brassicales; family Brassicaceae; genus Eutrema; species Eutrema japonicum. Next base: position 56,833,210 of record BSQW01000011.1, read on the forward strand.
CTCGACATTTTTGTTTCTCCCGATGAGGTGAGGAAATGAAATCTGGAGAGAAAGAAGACGAGGGAAAGCTGGTCAAGTCAAAGCCCACTACGTCGTCGTTTTCGAAACTTAATCTCAAACTTTTCAAGATCAACCCCAAAAATTAAATTTTTGCTGAATGAATATGTTCCTTAGAAACTAGAAACGAACATTCTAGAAAATCAAAAATTACAGAAAAACTCTTCAACATGCAAAGACATTGCCAATGGTAGAACAAAAAGATAGATTAGGCTAGGGATAAATCATTCCTCGCGCCAAGTTAGCTCGCACTTCAAGCATCTATAAAATCTCGATTCTGGCTCATCGGCTGAACGAATCTGCATTGATCTGAAGTATGCCTTGTCGTGGCCGCATCTTGGGCACGGAGCTGGTAATAATCCAAGATAAATAATGTATCAGTAAAATCCCAACCTTAAAGAGGATGAGAGACATACAATAAGATCAATTCCGACAAACCATCTATACTCATGTTCTGATTAGAATGAAACTTGTTTAGAATAGCCATACCTTCGGTTTCAGGTCCTGTTGGTATATCTTCTTTCGTCACAACAGGTTCTATGGATTTCTTAACCAGCAGTTGCTTCTTCTTTATCTCTACCTGTCAAATTTTCCAAAGATCACGATTTAATGGCTTCAAATAAAACCTCAAAAATGAGTTTTTAATATTAGTTCAAGTAAAAACCTGTCTCTCGATGCAGGCGATGTACGGACATGTCGAGCAGAAGAATCTCGAACGATCGTAACGCAGCAAGTTCCCACACGTGGGACAGAACTCCATCTTCCACACCGATCAAATTCACTGATTGATAAAAAAATCCAATCAGTGTTATCAATAAAAAACGAAATTCACAACTGCTGGTTAAGAAATCCATAGAACCTATTGGTTAAGAAATCACGACTGCTCGTTATCAATAAAAAACGAAATTCACTGATTGGGTTTTTTTATCAATCAGTGAATTTGATCGGTGTGGAAGATGGAGTTCTGTCCCACGTGTGGGAACTTGCTGCGTTACGATCGTTCGAGATTCTTTTGCTCGACATGTCCGTACATCGCCTGCATCGAGAGACAGGTTTTTACTTTAACTAATATTAAAAACTCCATTTTGAGGTTTTATTTGAAGCCGGTAAATCGTGATCTTTGGAAAATTTGACAGGTGGAGATAAAGAAGAAGCAACTACTGGTTAAGAAATCCATAGAACCTGTTGTGACGAAAGAGGATATACCAACAGGACCAGAAACTGAAGGTATGACTATTCTAAACAAGTTTCATTCTAATCAGAACATGAGTATAGATGGTTTGTCGGAATTGATCTTATTGTATGTCTCTCATCCTCTTTAAAGTTGGGATCTTACTGATACATTATTTTTCTTGGATTATTACCAGCTCCGTGCCCAAGATGCGGCCACGACAAGGCATACTTCAGATCAATGCAGATTCGTTCAGCCGATGAGCCAGAATCGAGATTTTATAGATGCTTTGCGAGCTAACTTGGCGCGAGGAATGATTTATCCCTAGCCTAATCTATTTTTTTGTTCTACCATTGGCAATTTCTTTGCCTGTTGAAGAGTTTCTCTGTAATTTTTGATTTTCTGGAATGTTAGTTTCTAGTTTCTAAGGAACATATTCATTCAGCAAAGTTTTAATTTTTAGAGTTGATCTTGAAAAGTTTGAGATTAAGTTTCGAAAACGACGACGTAGTGGGCTTTGTCTTTGACTTGACTAGCCTTCCCTCGTCTTCTTCCTCTCCAGATTTCATTTCCTCACCTCATCGAGAGAAACAAAAATGTCGAGAAACCAGCAAAGGAAGAAGGCTGACCTGGCCACAGTCCTCCGCAAGTCGTGGTACCATTTGAGGTTGTCGGTGCGTCATCCAACTAGGGTCCCCACCTTTGGTCAAAAAGCGTTATTGTGTTTTCTTCTCGTTTTAGGATCTATTGCTGAATCAATCAGGACCAGAAAACTCATGACTTTTTGTTAGCTAAGGATAACAACCTTAATCAAGAAACTTTTTTAAGATTATTTTAGGAAGGTTATCGATCTTATCGGAATTTTATCTTTAGAGCATCACAGACCATATTTAAGAAACTTGGAGATTCACTAAATAGAGAGAAGAAGTCTCTGATTATTATCTAAGTAACACAAAGACGGGTACGGGGTCGGGAAACGGGGACGGGAAACATCTAATTTAAAATTTATAGAGACGGGTACGGTAGGTGTACGGGAATAATATATATATATATATATATATATATATTCAATTTTGAGAATAGAGATAATTAAGTCATTATAAACATTTTCAGTTAAAACAAATCATTGTAACTTAGTGATGATTTTTAGCTAGAAATCGGTTTTTATTTTGTGAAATGTTTTTTATGTAGTATAAATTTTTGAAAGAAAATGTAAAAAAACACAAAGATAAACAACTCAATGGGTCAAATTAGAAGCTCATTCACAAGCTAAGTTAGTCACGTGTCATCATCTACTTCGTCTAGGATTAGGGTTTGTGTTTGGCTAGGTTTACTTGCGAATTTGGGCGGCTAACCCCGCTGAATCTGAGTTGGGGGACACTAATTTTAGAGATCAACCGACTCGGAAACGTCCCCGGCTTTAAACATATCCGTCCCCGCAACTGAGTAACGTCCTCGCTTTACCCGAAACGTCGCAGGGACATTTCTGAACTGTACCCAAGCCGTTCCCGTCCCCGAAACATCGCAGGGACTTGAACCAAGCAGAAGTACCCATGCTTCATAGATTATTATTTATCAGTTGAGTATATTATTCATTCATGGCTACTTCTCGTCTGCATTTTTCACAATTTTTTTTCTAACAAGCATACACGGTTTGGGTTTTAGATTCTGTTTAGTTTTTTGTTTGACATCAGATTCTGTTTAGTTTTTATGAAACTGAAATATATTTGGGTAAATAATTATCAGATACTTCTTTTCTCTCTATTTAGTGAATCTCCAAACAACAGTTACATAATCAAATTAAACATAGATCAACAACAAAACTTAACGATATAGGTTATCTAAACATCAAAAGGAGGAAAAAGAAAAAGAGCTAAACCTATGCAAAATCGAATACAAAAAACATCAACAATCGGAAAATAAGTATTCGAAGAAACGGACTAACCTTAGAGGAGAACGAAAGGAAGATTGAACGACAGAGAAAAGAGGTGACAGGAGGCGTTAGAGCAAACGGAAGCTGAAAATATATAGGTTATCTAAACATCAAAAGGAGGAAAAAAAAAGAGAGCTAAAGCTATGCAAAATCGAATACAAATAAACATCAACAATCGGAGAATAAGTCTTCGGACTAACCTTAGAGGAGAACGAAAGGAAGATTGAGCGAGAGAGAAAAGAGGTGACAGGAGGCGGTAGAGCAAACGGAAGCTGAATGGAAAAAAAGGGAAACACCTTAAATTGTCTCGCAAATCGGAAATCGGAATTGAAAGGGATCTATCGTCGTCAATGGCGTCGTCAAGCGATCCCTCTGAAACTGTGATGGAGAGGAAAAAGAAAGGAGCGCCGATGAAGTTGTGAACGAGATGCCAAGAGTATAGCTTCTTCTCATTAGGGTTTTCGTTTTATTTTCGTGGGCCAATTCGGCCCAATAAGTTGAAATTTTGTTAGTATTGAGTTTTCCAAACCCACGTACACATTCAAGACTCTGACCAAACAACACAAATTAATCAACTTACGAATAAAGGGCGGCTAATTCAAAGAATTACCATCGTCAACCAATATTAATTTTAATATATAGTAGGTTTAGTTGGGAAGCTTCTGCAGTCCAAGCTTGATGATGCAAAAAGGTGAGAACAACAAATATTCAACCAAACTATATATTTCCTCTAGAAAAAAAAAACAATACTTTAAATTTTTTTGACGCGCGAACGAAAAAAAAAAGTAAGATATCCCATATGGATTGATTGTGAGGAATTTGGGCTGCGAGCTCCTTTTATGAAAAATCGATTGATAGATGTTAATCTGATGGTAAAGGATCTTATTGACCCGGGAGCTAAAGATTGGAGAAAAGATAGGCTTAATGAACTTTTTTTCCCAAGAGATGTAAAGATCATTTTGGCTAACAAGCCAGTGGTTCAATGTGAGGATTTTTGGTGTTTTTAAAGGTTTTTAGTATATTTATTCATTTTAAAAAGTAATTTGATAAATCTTCTATACGCTTTAAATCGGTGGACTTGCTGCGATCTCAATTTTATAGAGAAGTAGGGACAATTAGGACCCCAACCCTATTTGATCTAATTCATATATACATAGTATATGCGTCTATGTACTAAAACAAGAAAATGAAAATATTCAAAATTATCCCAAAATAAGTGGACTAACCCCTACGAGAATTTGATATTTTCGAGTAAATGCAGAAAATAATAAAACTAATCCTCCTTCTCTATTTCTAAAATACCAAAACATATTCTAACGGTATATTAATGTTAACTCTACTAATTTTAAAGGTTTTTAGTATATTTATTCATTTTACAAAGTAATTTGATAAACCTACTATTCGCCCTAAATCGGAGGACTAAGAGCATCTCCAATGGTAGAACCCCTTATGAGGTTCTTATCAATTTGTTTTTCATAAATTGTGGTAAAATCAAAGTTTAGAACCTCTATAATTTTTACTCCTCCAATGGTAGATCTCCCAAGGGGTTCTTAAAAAAAAAAATTGGTTGAGCAATGAAGAAGAAGAAGACGCTGAATGTAGGAGATATTGTAAATATATAAACTATAGAATAGAATCCCTTTGATTATGCTCCTATAGAATAGAATAGAATCCCTTTGATTATGCAAAACAAATTGTCACTTTCTCGCTTTGTATCTGCGAAAATCCAGGAGATGAAAAAGATTCGAAAATCGAAATCGAAATCAATTTTCACAGAAGAGATCAATTGTTTGGTAAAGGCGAAAATGTCTGACGGAGAGAAACGAAGAAGCTTCAGCCGCCGAGAGAGATTGCCGAAGAAGAACCGTCTGTAATCTATGTAAAAATGTCTGCTAATAATAAATGGACACGTAGCGTTAAGAACCGTCTCTTAAACGAGAACTTTTAGAACCGTCTCTTAGCTTTTAATTGAATTTTCATTTATTTTAAATACAGTTAATACCTTAGAACCTCTCTAGGAACCTTGCATTGGAGATGGTCTAACCCCTATAAGATCTCAATTTTATAGAGAAGCAGAGACAATTAGGGACCCAAACATATTTGATCTAATTCCTATATACATAGAATATGCGTCTATGTATTAAAACAAGAAAATGATAATATTCAAAATTATCCCAAAATAAGTGGACTAACCCCCACGAGAATTTGATATTTTCGAGTAAATGCAGAAAATAATGAAACTAATCCTCCTTCGTTATTTCTAAAATACCAAATCATATTCAACCGGTATATTAATGTTAACTTTACTAATTTTAAAGGTTTTTAGTATAGTTATTCATTTTAAAAAGTAATTTGATAAACCTTCTATACGCCCTAAATCGATGGACTAACCCCTATGAGATCTCAATTTTATAGAGAAGCAGGGACAATTAGGGACCCAAACCTATTTGATCTAATTCCAATATCCATAGAATATGCGTCTATGTATTAAAACAAGAAAATGAAAATATTCAAAATTATCCCAAAATAAGTGGACTAACCCCTACGAGAATTTGATATTTTCGAGTAAATGCAGAAAATAATGAAACTAATCCTCCTTCTTTGTTTCTAAAATACCAAATCATATTCCAACGGTATATTAATGTTAACTTTACTAATTTTAAAGGTTTTTAGTATATTTATTCATTTTAAAAAGTAATTTGATAAACCTCCTATACGTCCTAAATCGGTGGACTAACCCCTATGAGATCTCAATTTTATAGAGAAGCAGGGACAATTAGGGACCCAAACCTATTTGATCTAATTCCTATATCCATAGAATATGCGTCTAGGTATAAAAACAAGAAAACAAAAAATATTCAAAATTATCTCAAAATAAGTAGACTAACCCCTACGAGAATTCGATATTTTAATTAGAGTAAATGCAGAAAATAATGAAACTAATCCGCCTTTTCTATTTCTAAAATACCAAACCATATTTCAGTGCTATATTAATGTTAACTTAACTAATTTTAAAGGTTTTTAGTACATTTATTCATTTTAAGAAGTAATTTGATAAACCTTCTATACGCCCTAAATCAGTGGACTAACCCCCATGAGATCTCAATTTTAAAGAGATGTAGGGACAATTAGGGACCCAAAACTATTTGATCTAATTCCTATATCCATAGAATATGCGTCTATGTATTAAAACAAGAAAACAAAAATATTCAAAATTATCCCAAAATAAGTGGACTAACCGCTACGAGAATTCGATATTTTCGAGTAAATGCAGAAAATAATGAAACTAATCCTCCTTCTTTATTTCTAAAATACCAAACCATATTCCAACGGTATATTAATGTTAACTTTACCAATTCAAAAGGTTTTTAGTATATTTATTCATTTTAAGAAGTAATTTGATAAACCTCCTCTACGCCTTAAATCGGTGGACTAACCCCTATGAGATCTCAATTTTATATAGAAGCATGGACAATTAGGGACCCAAACCTATGTGATCTAATTTCTATATCCATAGAATATGCGTCTACGTATTAAAACAAGAAAACAAAAATATTGAAAATAATCCCAAAATAAGTGGACAAAAACCCCTACGAGAATTTGATATTTTCGAGTAAATGCAGAAAATAATGAAACTAATCCTCCTTCTTTATTTCTAAAATACTAAATCATATTCCAACGGTATATTAATGTTAACTTTACTAATTTTCAAGATTTTTAGTATATTTATTCATTTTAAAAAGTAATTTGATAAACCTCCTATACGCCCTAAATCGGTGGACTAACCCCTATGAGATCTCAATTTTATAGAGAAGCAGGGACAATTAGGGACCCAAACCTATTTGATCTAATTCCTATATCCATAGATTATGCGTCTATGTATTAAAACAAGAAAACGAAAATTTTTCAAAATTATCTCAAAATAAGTAGACTAACCCCTACGAGAATTCGATATTTTAATTCAAGTAAATGCAGAAAATAATGAAACTAATCCGCCTTTTCTATTTCTAAAATACCAAACCATATTCCAGTGCTATATTAATGTTAGCTTAACTAATTTTAAAGGTTTTTAAGTATATTTATTCATTTTAAGAAGTAATTTGATAAACCTCCTATACGCCCTAAATCAGTGGACTAACCCCCATGAGATCTCAATTTTAAAGAGATGTAGGGACAATTAGGGACCCAAAACTATTTGATCTAATTCCTATATCCATAGAATATGCGTCTATGTATTAAAACAAGAAAACAAAAATATTCAAAATTATCCCAAAATAAGCGGACTAACGCTACGAGAATTCGATATTTTAGAGTAAATGCAGAAAATAATGAAACTAATCCTCCTTCTTTATTTCTAAAATACCAAACCATATTCCAACGGTATATTAATGTTAACTTTACCAATTCAAAAGGTTTTTAGTATATTTATTCATTTTAAGAAGTAATTTGATAAACCTCCTCTACGCCTTAAATCGGTGGACTAACCCCTATGAGATCTCAATTTTATATAGAAGCATGGACAATTAGGGACCCAAACCTATGTGATCTAATTTCTATATCCATAGAATATGCGTCTACGTATTAAAACAAGAAAACAAAAATATTGAAAATAATCCCAAAATAAGTGGACAAAAACCCCTACGAGAATTTGATATTTTCGAGTAAATGCAGAAAATAATGAAACTAATCCTCCTTCTTTATTTCTAAAATACTAAATCATATTCCAACGGTATATTAATGTTAACTTTACTAATTTTCAAGATTTTTAGTATATTTATTCATTTTAAAAAGTAATTTGATAAACCTCCTATACGCCCTAAATCGGTGGACTAACCCCTATGAGATCTCAATTTTATAGAGAAGCAGGGACAATTAGGGACCCAAACCTATTTGATCTAATTCCTATATCCATAGAATATGCGTCTATGTATTAAAACAAGAAAACGAAATTTTTTCAAAATTATCTCAAAATAAGTAGACTAACCCCTACGAGAATTCGATATTTTAATTCAAGTAAATGCAGAAAATAATGAAACTAATCCACCTTTTCTATTTCTAAAATACCAAACCATATTCCAGTGCTATATTAATGTTAGCTTAACTAATTTTAAAGGTTTTTAAGTATATTTATTCATTTTAAGAAGTAATTTGATAAACCTCCTATACGCCCTAAATCAGTGGACTAACCCCCATGAGATCTCAATTTTAAAGAGATGTAGGGACAATTAGGGACCCAAAACTATTTGATCTAATTCCTATATCCATAGAATATGCGTCTATGTATTAAAACAAGAAAACAAAAATATTCAAAATTATCCCAAAATAAGCGGACTAACGCTACGAGAATTCGATATTTTAGAGTAAATGCAGAAAATAATGAAACTAATCCTCCTTCTTTATTTCTAAAATACCAAACCATATTCCAACGGTATATTAATGTTAACTTTACCAATTCAAAAGGTTTTTAGTATATTTATTCATTTTAAGAAGTAATTTGATAAACCTCCTCTACGCCTTAAATCGGTGGACTAACCCCTATGAGATCTCAATTTTATATAGAAGCATGGACAATTAGGGACCCAAACCTATGTGATCTAATTTCTATATCCATAGAATATGCGTCTACATATTAAAACAAGAAAACAAAAATATTGAAAATAATCCCAAAATAAGTGGACAAAAACCCCTACGAGAATTTGATATTTTCGAGTAAATGCAGAAAATAATGAAACTAATCCTCCTTCTTTATTTCTAAAATACTAAATCATATTCCAACGGTATATTAATGTTAACTTTAATAATTTTCAAGATTTTTAGTATATTTATTCATTTTAAAAAGTAATTTGATAAACCTCCTATACGCCCTAAATCGGTGGACTAACCCCTATGAGATCTCAATTTTATAGAGAAGCAGGGACAATTAGGGACCCAAACCTATTTGATCTAATTCCTATATCCATAGAATATGCGTCTATGTATTAAAACAAGAAAACGAAAATTTTTCAAAATTATCTCAAAATAAGTAGACTAACCCCTACGAGAATTCGATATTTTAATTCAAGTAAATGCAGAAAATAATGAAACTAATCCGCCTTTTCTATTTCTAAAATACCAAACCATATTCCAATGCTATATTAATGTTAACTTAACTAATTTTAAAGGTTTTTAGTACATTATTCGTTTTAAGAAGTAATTTGATAAACCTTTTATACGCCATAAATCGGTTGACTAACCCCCTATGAGATCTCAATTTTAAAGAGATGTAGGGACAATTAGGGACCCAAAACTATTTGATCTAATTCCTATATCCATAGTATATGCGTCTATGTATTAAAACAAGAAAACAAAAATATTCAAAATTATCCCAAAATAAGTGGACTAACCGCTACGAGAATTCGATATTTTCGAGTAAATGCAGAAAATAATGAAACTAATCCGCCTTCTTTATTTCTAAAATACCAAACCATATTCCAACGGTATATTAATGTTATCTTTACCAATTTAAAAGGTTTTAGTATATTTATTCATTCTAAGAAGCAATTTGATAAACCTCCTATACGCCTTAAATCGGTGGAGTAACCCCAATGAGATCTCAATTTTATATAGAAGCAGGGACAATTAATGTCCCAAATCTATTTGATCTAATTCCTATATCCATAGAATATGCGTCTATGTATTAAAACAAGAAAACGAAAATATTAAAATTATCCCAAAATAAGTAGACTAACCCCTACGAGAATTCGATATTTTAATTCAAGTAAATGCAGAAAATAATGAAACTAATCCGCCTTTTCTATTTCTAAAATACCAAACCATATTCCAATGCTATATTAATGTTAACTTAACTAATTTTAAAGGTTTTTAGTACATTATTCGTTTTAAGAAGTAATTTGATAAACCTTTTATACGCCATAAATCGGTGGACTAACCCCCTATGAGATCTCAATTTTAAAGAGAAGCAGTGACAATTAGGGACCCAAACCTATTTGATCTAATTCCTATATCAATAGAATATGCGTCTATGTATTAAAACAAAAAAACGAAAATATTCAAAATTATCCCAAAATAAGTGGACTAACCCCTACGAGAATTCGATATTTTCGAGCAAATCCATAAAATAATGAAATTAATCCTCCTTTTCTATTTCTTAAATACCAAACCATATTCCAAAGATATATTAATGTTAACTTAACTAGTTTTAATTTTTTTATATTATATTTATTAATTTTTAAAAAGTAATTTGATAAACCTTTTATACGCCTTAAATCTGTAGACTAACCCCTATGAGATCTCAATTTTATAGAGAATCGGGGACATATAGGGACCTAAACCTATGTGATCTAGTTCCTATATCCAGAGAATATGCATCTATGTATTAAAACAAGAAAACGAAAATATTTAAAATTATCCCAAAATAAGTGGACTAACCCTTTTGAGAATTCGATTTTTTCGAGTAAATGCAGAAAATAATGAAACTAATCCTCCTTTTCTATTTCTAAAATACCAAAACATAATCCAATGCCATATAAATGTTAACTTAAAAAAATTTAAAGGTTTTTATTACATTTATTCATTTTAAAAAGTAATTTGATAAACCTTCTATACGCCCTAAATCGGTGGACTAACCCCTATGAGATCTCAATTTTATAGAGAAGCAGGGACAAGTAGGGACCCAAACCTATTTGATCTAATTCCTATATCCATAGAATATGAGTCTATGTATTAAAACAAGAAAATAAAAATATTCAAAATTATCCCAAAATAAGTGGACTAACCCCTACGAGAATTTGATATTTTCGAGTAAATGCAGAAAATAATGAAACTAATCCTCCTTCTTTATTTCTAAAATACCAAACCATATTCCAATGGTATATTAATGTTAACTTTACTAATTTTAAAGGTTTTTAGTGTATTTATTCATTTTAAAAAGTAATTTGATAAACCTCTTATACGCCCTAAATTGGTGGACTAACCCCTATGAGATCTCAATTTTATAGAGAAGCAGGGGCAATTAGGGACCCAAACCTATTTGATCTAATTCCTATATCCATAGAATATGCATCTATGTATTAAAATAAGAAAACGAAAATATTGAAAATTATCCCAAAATAAGTGGACTAACCCTTACGAGAATTCGATATTTTCGAGTAAATGCAGAAAATAATGAAAGTAATCCTCCTTCTTTATTTCTAAAATACCAAACCATATTCCAACGGTATATTAATGTTAAATTTACTAATTTTAAAGGTTTTTAGTATATTAATTCATTTTAAAAAGTAATTTGATAAACCTCCTATACGCCCTAAATCGGTGGACTAACCCCTATGAGATCTCAATTTTATAGAGAAGCAGAGGCAATTAGGGACCAAAAACTATTTGATCTAATTCCTATATCCATAGAATATGCGTCTATGTATTAAAACAAGAAAACGAAAATATTCAAAATTATCCCAAAATAAGTGGACTAACCCCTACGAATTCGATATTTTCGAGTAAATGCAGAAAATAATGAAACTAATCCTCCTTTTCTATTTCTTAAATACCAAACCATATTCCAAAGATATATTAATGTTAACTTAACCAGTTTTAAATTTTTTATTATATTTATTAATTTTTAAGAAGTAATTTGATAAACCTTTTATACGCCTTAAATATGTAGACTAACCCCTATGAGATCTCAATTTTATAGAGAATCGGGGACATAAAGGGACCTAAATGAAGGAACCAGAATTCGCACACATCGTAGATTGGCGAATTCAGTTTAGAGTTTAGGAGAATTATTTTTATTAGATTTATAGCTGTGCCGTTGAAGGCTGCCTACGTACCCTTCAAATAGGGATCAAGCCAAAACGTAGTTCTTGTTACAAAGGATGTGATGGGATTTTGAGATCATTAAGAATGAGGCGATGGCCTCCTTATTTATAAGTCTTGAAGTCCTTAGCTCTTCCTTTTCCTTCTTGACTTTGTATTGGCAATTATCCTTTTTCCTTGAAGCTGATAAGGATAATCTCCTTTCTTTCTGGGATTTGCCTTTATCCAAATAAAGGAAATCTTCTCTTTATTAATTAAAGGAAATTTCCCTTTAATTACATAGATCGGTTTCGATGGGCCTTGAAGTTGATTGTTGGGCTGATTTCTATTCAAACCGGGTTAAACCGGGGGAGTGCTAAATCCCCCTCTAACAATTAGTCCCCCCCCTCAGTTCGGCGAAGGAGTGTTCGAGTTCGGCGGATTTCTTTAGCCCGATTGGAATTGAAATCAGCATCTGGTCGAATTTCCTTTTAGACGTTGTTCGTCTTTGTTCCTGCAAAAATTACTAAAGACGAGAGATTGAGCTCGAGACTGAGCTCGGCGTTTGTTAGTTAGGCGCGAGGTCGGTCTCGGCTTTTCCAAGTTCGGTTTCGATAGTTCGTGCGGGACTGTGAGGTCGGCGAGCTGTGATTGCGAGCTGCCCAATTGTTTAGATCGGTGAATTACGATTACGAGTTGCCATACTGCGGGGTCAGCGAGCTGTGCGGTCGGAGAACTGCGATCGTGAGTTTGGCGAGCAGAGGGTTGGCGAGCTGTGGCCGTGAGTTAGGTGGGGCTGCGAGATCGGCGAACTGTGACTGCATGATGAGTAAGTTGCGACTGAGCTACCTAACTGTTAGACCGACGAGCTGCGACCGCTAGCTACCTTACTGTCGGATCGTCGAGCTACGACCACGAGCTGCTTTACTGCGAAGTAGGCGATATGTTCGATTGAGAGGTAGACGAACTGCTTGAGTTCGCCTTGATGATACGAACTGTACGAGTTCGGCAAACTGACTGAGTTCGGCTTGATGATACGAACTGTACGTGTTCGGCGAACTGACTGAGTTCGGCTTAGAGAGACGGACCCTGTGATTGAATTTGAATAGAAAATATATTCAAATAATAAATATATTTTTTGATAAGAGGTACCTGAATTTTAGGGAGTTCGGTGGACGAGGTATGATCGGTAAGTTTTTTTTTATTTTCGGGTCTCGGACTTGATTTGATCGGAGCTTGCATTGTCCGGTCATTGCCCCAGGTGGAAATTGTGAGGAGCTTGGTTGATGTATGGTGGGCCAGAATCTGGGCCTGCTCGGCGTGTTCTTACGAGTTCGGCGTGTTCTTACGAGTTCGGTGAGTGATCTCATGTTCGGCACGTCTCCAAGCTCGGTAGTTCGGCACGTCTCCAAGCTCGGCAGTTTGGCACGTCTCCATGCTCGGTACGTCCTTTGCTGTGATCGTGTGGTTCGTCTCGGTGAGCTCGTGATCTCCTCTGATTCACTGCCGAGGGATGGTCGTGAGGAAGGAGGAGATTGCAGTTCGGTGATTGGGCTTAATATCGTATCAGCATATGGGCCAAAAATCGATGCAAGCCCAATACAAAGAAAATCTGATTTTCTTCTCGCGTGGGCTTGGATCGTTGCAGGTCGGCGTCGGATATGCGTGAATCCAGTGATGGCGGCGATGGCCGAGCTCCGGAGAGCTTGAGCGATGGCGGATTGCGATGGAGTTCGGCGTTGGATACGCGCGATGGATCGAGACGGAGTTCGGCGTTGGGTATGCACGAATCCGGAGGCGGCGGCGATGGCGGAGCTCCGGGAGGCTCGACGTGGTGCCAGATTGCTGACGGAGTTCGTGGTTTTTCAGGTCGGAGAAGATGAGCAGTTTTCGCAACAGAGATAGCTTCTCGGGAAAACGGAGATGGCGTTCGAGCTTCTTTTTTTTTTTTTTTTTTTTTTTTTTTTTTTTGATCGACGAACCGAGATGATTAGGGGTTTTCGAAAAAATAATTCTCCATAAACACCAGATTTTTCTTGGCCCCTCCTTCTAGCGCCAATTGAAGGAACCAGAGTTCGCACACAAATTTTAGATCGGCAGATTCAGTTTGGTATCGACTGGAAGAACCATTGCCGAACTTCAATCAAACGATATCCGAAAGTACTGTTCTATCTCTCCCCTCCCTCTAGCGCCAATTGAAGGAACCAGAGTTCGCACACAAATTTTAGATCGGCAGATTCAGTTTGGTATCGACTGGAAGAACCATTGCCGAATTTCAATCAAACGATATCCGAAAGTACTGTTCTATGTTTTCCCCACAGACGGCGCCAATCCCCCTCTAACACTAAACATATGTGATCTAGTTCCTATATCCATATAATATGCATCTATGAATTAAAACAAGAAAACAAAAATATTTAAAATTATCCCAAAATAAGTGGACTAACCCTTTTGAGAATTCGATTTTTTCGAGTAAATGCAAAGAATAATGATACTAATCCTCCTTTTTTTATTTCTAAAATACCAAACCATATTCCAATGATATATTAATGTTAACTTAACTAATTTTAAAGGTTTTTAGTACATTTATTCATTTTAAGAAGTAATTTGATAAACCTTCTATACGCCCTGAATCGGTAGACTAACCCCCATGAGATCTCAATTTTATTGAGAAGCGGGGACATATAGGGACCCAAACCTGTGATCTACTTCCTATATCCATAGAATATGTGTCTAAGTATTAAAACAAGAAAGCAAAAATATTCAAAATTATCCCAAATAAGTGGACTAAGCCTTACGAGAATTTGATATTTTCGAGTAAATGCAGAAAATAATGAAACTAATACTCCTTCTTTATTTCTAAAATACTAAACCATATTCCAAGGGTATATTAATGTTAACTTTATTAATTTTAAAGTTTTTTAGAATATTTATTAATTTTAAGAAGTAATTTGATAAACCTCCTATATGCCTTAATACAGTGGACTAACCCCTATGAGATCTCAAATTTATAGAGAAGCAGGGACAATTAAGGACCCAAACCTATGTGATCTAATTCCTATATCCATAGAATATGCGTCTATGTATTAAAACAAGAAAATGAAAATATTCAAAATTATCCCAAAATAAGTGGACTAACAACCCCTACGAGAATTTGATATTTTCGAGTAAATGCAGAAAATAATGAAACTAATCCTCCTTCGTTATTTCTAAAATACCAAATCATATTCCAAAGGAAAATTAATGTTAAATTTACTAATTTTAAAGGTTTTTAGTATATTTATTCATTTTAAAAAGTAATTTGATAAACCTTATATACGCTCTAAATCGGTGGACTAACCCCTATGAGATCTCAATTTTATAGAGAAGCAGGGACAATTAGGGACCCAAACCTATTTGATCTAATTCCTATATCCATAGAATATGCGTCTATGTATTAAAACAAGAAAATGAAAATATTCAAAATTATCCCAAAATAAGTGGACTAACCCCTACGAGAATTTGATATTTTCGAGCAAATGCAGAAAATAATGAAACTAATCCTCCTTCTTTATTTCTAAAATATCAAATCATATTCCCACGGTATATTAATGTTAACTTTACTAATTTTCAAGATTTTTAGTATATTTATTCATTTTAAAAAGTAATTTGATAAACCTCCTATACGCCCTAAATCGGTGGACTAACCCCTATGAGATCTCAATTTTATAGAGAAGCAGTGACAATTAGGGACTCAAACCTATTTGATCTAATTCCTATATCCATAGAATATGCGTCTATGTAATAAAACAAGAAAATGAAAAATAT
The DNA here is from genome assembly GCA_030161315.1 of Eutrema japonicum. NCBI lineage: Eukaryota > Viridiplantae > Streptophyta > Magnoliopsida > Brassicales > Brassicaceae > Eutrema > Eutrema japonicum. The sequence continues at coordinate 56,848,968 of BSQW01000011.1, forward strand.
CCCAAAATAAGTGGACTAACCCCTACGAGAATTCGATATTTTAATTCAAGTAAATGCAGAAAATAATGAAACTAATCCGCCTTTTCTATTTCTAAAATTCCAAACCATATTCCAGTGCTATATTAATGTTAACTTAACTAATTTTAAAGGTTTTTAGTATATTTATTCATTTTAAGAAGTAATTTGATAAACCTCCTATACGCCCTAAATCAGTGGACTAACCCCTATGAGATCTCAATTTTAAAGAGATGTAGGGACAATTAGGGACCCAAAACTATTTGATCTAATTCCTATATCCATAGAATATGCGTCTATGTTTTAAAACAAGAAAACGAAAATATTCAAAATTATCCCAAAATAAGTGGACTAACCGCTACGAGAATTCGATATTTTCGAGTAAATGCATAAAATAATGAAATTAATCCTCCTTCTTTATTTCTAAAATACCAAACCATATTCCAACGGTATAGTAATGTTAACTTAACTAATTTTAAAGGTTTTTAGTACATTTATTCATTTTAAGAAGTAATTTGATAAACCTTCTATACGCCTTAAATCAGTGGACTAATCACTATGAGTTTTCAATTTTATAGAGATGTGGGGACATATAGGGACTCAAACCTATGTGATTTAGTTCCTACATCCATATAATATGCATCTACTTATTAAAAAAGGAAAACGAAAATATTCAAAATTATCCCAAAATAAGTGGACTAACTAACCCGTACGAGAATTTGATTTTTTCGAGTAAATACAGAAAATAATGAAACTAATCCTCCTTTTCTATTTCTAAAATACCAAACCATATTCCAATACTATATTAATGTTAACTTAGCTAATTTTAAAGGTTTTTAGTACATTTATACATTTTAAGAAGTAATTTGATAAACCTCCTATACGCACTAAATCGGTGGACTAACCCCTATGAAATCTCAATTTTATAGAGAAGCGGGGACATATAGGGATCCAAACCTATGTGATCTAGTTCCTATATCCATAAAATATGCATCTATGTATTAAAAAATGAAAACAAAAATATTCAAAATTATCCCAAAATAAGTGGACTAACCTCTACGAGAATTCGATTTTTTCGAGTAAATGCAGAAAATAATGAAACTAATCCTCCTTTTCTATTTCTAAAATACCAAACCATATTCCAATACTATATTAATGTTAACTTAGCTAATTTTGAAGGTTTTTAGTACATTTATATATTTTAAGAAGTAATTTGATAAACTTCATATACGCACTAAATCGTTGGACTAACCCCTATGAGATCTAAATTTTATAGAGAAGCGGGGACATATAGGGACCCAAACCTATGTGATCTATTTCCTATATCCATAGAATATGCATCTATGTATTAAAACAAGAAAACAAAAATATTCAAAATTATCCCAAAATAAGTGGACTAACCTCTACCAGAAATCGATTTTTTCGAGTAAATGCATAAAATAATGAAACTAATCATCCTTTTCTATTTCTAAAATACCAAACCATATTCCAACGGTATATTAATGTTAACTTTACTAATTTTAAAGGTTTTTAGTACATTTATTTATTTTAAGAAGTAATTTGATAAACCTTTTATATGCCCTGAATTGGTGGACTAACCCCTATGAGATCTCAATTTTATAAACATATAGGGATCCAAACCTATGTGATCTAATTCCTATATCCATATAATATGCTTCTATGTATTAAAACAGGAAAACGAAAATATTCAAAATTATCCCAAAATAAGTGGACTAACCCTTTTGAGAATTCGATTTTTTCGAGTAAATGCAAAAAATAATGATACTAATCCTCCTTTTTTATTTCTAAAATACCAAACCATATTCCAATAATATATTAATGTTAACTTAACTAATTTTAATGGTTTTTAGTACATTTATTCATTTTAAGAAGTAATTTGATAAACTTTCTATACGCCTTAAATCAGTGGACTAATCACTATGAGTTCTTAATTTTATAGAGATGCGGGGACATATAGGGACCCAAACCTATGTGATTTAGTTCCTACATCCATATAATATGCATCTACTTATTAAAACAGGAAAACGAAAATATTCAAAATTATCCCAAAATAAATGGACTAACCCCTACGAGAATTTGATTTTTTCGAGTAAATGCAGAAAATAATGAAACTAATCCTCCTTTTCTATTTCTAAAATACCAAACCATATTCCAATACTATATTAATGTTAACTTAGCTAATTTTAAAGGTTTTTAGTACATTTATACATTTTAAGAAGTAATTTGATAAACCTCCTATACGCACTAAATCGGTGGACTAACCCCTATGAAATCTCAATTTTATAGAGAAGCGGGGACATATAGGGACCCAAACCTATGTGATCTAGTTCCTATATCCATAGAATATGAATCTATGTATTGAAACAAGAAAACAAAAATATTCAAAATTATCCCAAAATAAGTGGACTAACCTCTACGGGAATTCAATTTTTTCGAGTAAATGCAGAAAATAATGAAACTAATACTCCTTCTTTATTTCTAAAATACCAAACCATATTCCAACGGTAAATTAATGTTAACTTTACTAATTTTAAAGGTTTTTAGTACATTTATTCATTTTAAGAAGTAATTTGATAAACCTCTGATATATCATGGTTTTTACCCTATTTAAGCCATGATATAAGTCCTTTTCATAGAGTCTTTGTAGTATTTTAGAGTCTTTTAGAGTCTTTTACAGGTCTTAGCACATTTGGAGTATTATTGGAATTATTGGAGTTCTATGAAGCATTCTGGAGCGAAAGTGAAGTTTGATGACTAAGTGCCCGATCTGAGCGACAAGCATCGATCGATACATACCCCCTGGTATCGATCGACACCCGTCGAGAAATCATGGGCCGTGACTTTTTATGAAGTTTTGGAGAATTGTAAAAGTGCCCAGAAGACTATGATAATTACAAGAAGACCCCAAGTAGTGATTTAGGTTATAAATAGGATTTTACAGCCACTTGTTTAGGCTAAGCTTTATTTTCTATACTTTGGTTTGAGAAAAGTCTGAATCTCCCTTCGTCCGAGATCAGATCTCAAGAACCTCTTCTTATTTTATTGAGTATTTATTCAGTCATGTTTATTGATTCAATCTCCATGTCTGAGTAGATCACCTGTTAGGTTTGGGGTTTTCTCATAGGGATTTCTTTGAATGCTAGGTTAATTTATTATTAGGATTCATTATCTGAATTAGTTCTTCACCTTAGGTTGTTCTCAAAGCTAATTCTAGATTGATCACCTAGAACTTAGATCTTAGGATAATTGATTAGGCACGAGAGTGCGATTAATTACCTGATAGAACCTAAGTGAGCAAATTGATTATTCGCAAAGAGATTTGGTCTAATTGATTTGTGAACATATCAAACCTGATCTTTAAAGCTGATTTAGATTTTAGGATTCGCAAAGAGATTTGGAATTCCTAAGATTTAGGTTTAGATAGGTTCAAGGAATTCCAAATCTCTTTGCGAATCCTAAAATCTAAATCAACTTTAAAGATCAGGTTTGATATGTTCACAAATCAATTAGACAAAATCTCTTTGCGAATAATCAATTTGCTCACTTAGGTTCTATCAGGTAATTAATCGCACTCTCGTGCCTAATCAATTATCCTAAGATCTAAGTTATAGGTGATCAATCTAGAATTAGCTTTGAGAACAACCTAAGGTGAAGAACTAATTCAGATAATGAATCCTAATAATAAATTAACCTAGCATTCAAAGAAATCCCTATGAGAAAACCCCAAACCTAACAGGTGATCTACTCAGACATGGAGATTGAATCAATAAACATGACTGAATAAATACTCAATAAAATAAAAAGAGGTTCTTGAGATCTGATCTCGGACGAAGGGAGATTCAGACTTGTCTCAAACCAAAGTATAGAAAATAAAGCTTAGCCTAAACAAGTGGCTGTAAAATCCTATTTATAACCTAAATCACTACTTGGGGTCTTCTTGTAATTATCATAGTCTTCTGGGCACTTTTACAATTCTCCAAAACTTCATAAAAAGTCGCGGCCCATGATTTCTCGACGGGTGTCGATCGATACCAGGGGGTATGTATCGATCGATGCTTGTCGTTCAGATCGGGCACTTAGTCATCAAACTTCACTTTCGCTCCAGAATGCTTCATAGAACTCCAATAATTCCAATAATACTCCAAATGTGCTAAGACCTGTAAAAGACTCTAAAAGACTCCAAAATACTACAAAGACTCTATGAAAAGGACTTATATCATGGCTTAAATAGGGTAAAAACCATGATATATCAGAGGTTTATCAAATTACTTCTTAAAATGAATAAATGTACTAAAAACCTTTAAAATTAGTAAAGTTAACATTAATTTACCGTTGGAATATGGTTTGGTATTTTAGAAATAAAGAAGGAGTATTAATTTCATTATTTTCTTCATTTACTCGAAAAAATTGAATTCCCGTAGAGGTTAGTCCACTTATTTTGGGATAATTTTGAATATTTTTGTTTTCTTGTTTCAATACATAGATGCATATTCTATGGATATAGGAACTAGATCACATAGGTTTGGGTCCCTATATGTCCCCGCTTCTCTATAAAATTGAGATTTCATAGGGGTTAGTCCACCGATTTAGTGCGTATAGGAGGTTTATCAAATTACTTCTTAAAATGTATAAATGTACTAAAAACCTTTAAAATTAGCTAAGTTAACATTAATATAGTATTGGAATATGGTTTGGTATTTTAGAAATAGAAAAGGAGGATTAGTTTCATTATTTTCTGCATTTACTCGAAAAAATCAAATTCTCGTAGGGGTTAGTCCATTTATTTTGGGATAATTTTGAATATTTTCGTTTTCCTGTTTTAATAAGTAGATGCATATTATATGGATGTAGGAACTAAATCACATAGGTTTGGGTCCCTATATGTCCCCGCATCTCTATAAAATTAAGAACTCATAGTGATTAGTCCACTGATTTAAGGCGTATAGAAAATTTATCAAATTACTTCTTAAAATGAATAAATGTACTAAAAACCATTAAAATTAGTTAAGTTAACATTAATATATTATTGGAATATGGTTTGGTATTTTAGAAATAAAAAAGGAGGATTAGTATCATTATTTTTTGCATTTACTCGAAAAAATCGAATTCTCAAAAGGGTTAGTCCACTTATTTTGGGATAATTTTGAATATTTTCGTTTTCCTGTTTTAATACATAGACGCATATTATATGGATATAGGAATTAGATCACATAGGTTTGGATCCCTATATGTTTATAAAATTGAGATCTCATAGGGGTTAGTCCACCAATTCAGGGCATATAAAAGATTTATCAAATTACTTCTTAAAATAAATAAATGTACTAAAAACCTTTAAAATTAGTAAAGTTAACATTAATATACCGTTGGAATATGGTTTGGTATTTTAGAAATAGAAAAGGATGATTAGTTTCATTATTTTATGCATTTACTCGAAAAAATCGATTTCTGGTAGAGGTTAGTCCACTTATTTTGGGATAATTTTGAATATTTTTGTTTTCTTGTTTTAATACATAGATGCATATTCTATGGATATAGGAAATAGATCACATAGGTTTGGGTCCCTATATGTCCCCGCTTCTCTATAAAATTTAGATCTCATAGGGGTTAGTCCAACGATTTAGTGCGTATATGAAGTTTATCAAATTACTTCTTAAAATATATAAATGTACTAAAAACCTTCAAAATTAGCTAAGTTAACATTAATATAGTATTGGAATATGGTTTGGTATTTTAGAAATAGAAAAGGAGGATTAGTTTCATTATTTTCTGCATTTACTCGAAAAAATCGAATTCTCGTAGAGGTTAGTCCACTTATTTTGGGATAATTTTGAATATTTTTGTTTTCATTTTTTAATACATAGATGCATATTTTATGGATATAGGAACTAGATCACATAGGTTTGGATCCCTATATGTCCCCGCTTCTCTATAAAATTGAGATTTCATAGGGGTTAGTCCACCGATTTAGTGCGTATAGGAGGTTTATCAAATTACTTCTTAAAATGTATAAATGTACTAAAAACCTTTAAAATTAGCTAAGTTAACATTAATATAGTATTGGAATATGGTTTGGTATTTTAGAAATAGAAAAGGAGGATTAGTTTCATTATTTTCTGTATTTACTCGAAAAAATCAAATTCTCGTACGGGTTAGTTAGTCCACTTATTTTGGGATAATTTTGAATATTTTCGTTTTCCTTTTTTAATAAGTAGATGCATATTATATGGATGTAGGAACTAAATCACATAGGTTTGAGTCCCTATATGTCCCCACATCTCTATAAAATTGAAAACTCATAGTGATTAGTCCACTGATTTAAGGCGTATAGAAGGTTTATCAAATTACTTCTTAAAATGAATAAATGTACTAAAAACCTTTAAAATTAGTTAAGTTAACATTACTATACCGTTGGAATATGGTTTGGTATTTTAGAAATAAAGAAGGAGGATTAATTTCATTATTTTATGCATTTACTCGAAAATATCGAATTCTCGTAGCGGTTAGTCCACTTATTTTGGGATAATTTTGAATATTTTCGTTTTCTTGTTTTAAAACATAGACGCATATTCTATGGATATAGGAATTAGATCAAATAGTTTTGGGTCCCTAATTGTCCCTACATCTCTTTAAAATTGAGATCTCATAGGGGTTAGTCCACTGATTTAGGGCGTATAGGAGGTTTATCAAATTACTTCTTAAAATGAATAAATGTACTAAAAACCTTTAAAATTAGTTAAGTTAACATTAATATAGCACTGGAATATGGTTTGGTATTTTAGAAATAGAAAAGGCGGATTAGTTTCATTATTTTCTGCATTTACTTGAATTAAAATATCGAATTCTCGTAGGGGTTAGTCCACTTATTTTGGGATATTTTTCATTTTCTTGTTTTATTACATAGACGCATATTCTATGGATATAGGAATTAGATCAAATAGGTTTGGGTCCCTAATTGTCACTGCTTCTCTATAAAATTGAGATCTCATAGGGGTTAGTCTACCGATTTAGGGCGTATAGGAGGTTTATCAAATTACTTTTTAAAATGAATAAATATACTAAAAATCTTGAAAATTAGTAAAGTTAACATTAATATACCGTGGGAATATGATTTGATATTTTAGAAATAAAGAAGGAGGATTAGTTTCATTATTTTCTGCATTTGCTCGAAAAAATCAAATTTTCGTAGGGGTTAGTCCACTTATTTTGGGATAATTTTGAATATTTTCATTTTCTTGTTTTAATACATAGACGCATATTCTATGGATATAGGAATTAGATCAAATAGGTTTGGGTCCCTAATTGTCCCTGCTTCTCTATAAAATTGAGATCTCATAGGGGTTAGTCCACCGATTTAGAACGTATATAAGGTTTATCAAATTACTTTTTAAAATGAATAAATATAATAAAAACCTTTAAAATTAGTAAATTTAACATTAATTTTCCTTTGGAATATGATTTGGTATTTTAGAAATAACGAAGGAGGATTAGTTTCATTATTTTCTGCATTTACTCGAAAATATCAAATTCTCGTAGGGGTTAGTCCACTTATTTTGGGATAATTTTGAATATTTTCATTTTCTTGTTTTAATACATAGACGCATATTCTATGGATATAGGAATTAGATCACATAGGTTTGGGTCCTTAATTGTCCCTGCTTCTCTATAAATTTGAGATCTCATAGGGGTTAGTCCACTGTATTTGAAACAACCGCACCCATTTTTTTTTTTTTTTTTTTTTTTTTTGCAAATAATTATTAAAATTCCCATAAATAATAATAACTAAACCTCACCAAATAATTTCCGGTTCAAGATTATAAATCCGAATAATCAAGATCATAAATTACTAAATAAAATAATCAAATAAACGACAAGTCTAGATCACCCCCTCTTCCTCGCCCTGATTCCACGGTCACACTTTCTCATTTCCTGCATCAATTAAAATATAAGAGATGCATAAGTATTTCGACAAATACTTAGTGAGACAATCCTCCCATCTACAGGCTAACAAATAATTAAGATAATTAATATAGACTATCACGAAAAATACCGAATAAATCAAACATTTCATGAAACACTCAATCTAGACCCTCCGAGATCGTAAACGGCCTATAATCACGAAATCACACCAATTATCAAAATTATTTAATTACGCCTATGGTCCTGCACTCACCTTATTCCCGCACAGAAAGTTTCACGAGAAAATTCAGCAATTTTCTAGAACTCCCCGGGATGAATAACCTTCTATTAAACCACCGTTGACGACGAGGGCTGACGGCTAGGTTAATTGCACCAGCTCTTGGAGAGGGAGATACATACGGTTATATAAACCTATGTGTGTGGGATCTATTTTTTTTTTGACCCCAAACTCCCAAAATTATCAATTAAACCCACCCAGAACAATTGATTTTTCGCGAAATTAACCTCAAACTTCTAATTATTCAATTTCAACCTCACAATTGAATTAGGGATGTTACAATTCTCCCCCACTAACATAGATTCGTCCTCGAATCTAACCTCCAGCTAACATCCACAACATAGCACAACCGCTATTCCAACTCAGCGTCGCACGACCGCTCTTCCAACTCTACCAACAACGGTATCACGGATCAACACCATAGTGCCATAGTTCCCTACTTGGTTTGGCCAACCACTCCAACACCCGGGAGTACAACGACTTCACGACCCAACACCATGGATCGGTCCGTCTAACGCATAGAGAGCCAGACAACGGCAATCTCTCTAGTGACCTGTCTCACCAATCAGGAATCACGTCGAAACCCAACCGGCCAGGTACACTCGGCAGTGACTCACCAGTGCACTCCGATGCCGCTATATGGGGCCACCACCCCGTGCCAAACCAATCCGGAACTATCAGCCTTATGCGGCTACCAAACACCTAGTATCCGCACTCCCGCTATCGGACCACTACCACTAGTAGCCCGCCAACCTGTCTACTAATCCCCTAGTAAACCCACCACTCAACATATTCAATGAAAACACCTTTTTATTGAATAATCAAAAGCTCCAAAGTACATCGATTAATTATAACACCATAAAATAGACGAGTACAACAACGCAATAACTCCCAAAATCCCAACACCATGGTTACAACGATATGGAAACAACCCGGCTAACCCTCCAGTTTGCCGAACCACTTGGGAAATTTGCGCTTCAACTTCGCTTCCGGCTCCCAAGTCACCTCCTCGGCTCCATTGCAGTCCCACAACACCTGCATCTCAGGAACCTTCTTCCTCCTGATCACTCTCACCCGACGATCTAGGACTCTCAGAGGCCTCGCCTCCACCACCATGCTCGGTGTCAAATCTGATGGCACCCCCGTGACCACCTGATCATCCTTGTGCAAACATTTCTTCAACATCGACACGTGGAACACCTTGTGAAATGCCTGCATAGACTCCGGCAACTCTAACCGATAAGCCACCGGTCCGACCCGCTCCAGCACCCTGACGGGACCCATATACCGTGGACTCAACTTCGTCTCGGAAATGGACCTGTTCGGACCCCTCAACATGGCCATTTTCAGGTAGACCAAATCGCCAACTGCGAACTCCAGCTCCTTCCTACGCCGATCTGCGTAGCTTTTCTGACGATCTTGAGCTTCCTTCATGTTCAACTTCACAATCCGGACTTTCTCAGTCGTCTCTTGCACAAAGTCAGCTCCCAACAGGCTCCTCTCCCCCACTTGTGTCCAACATAACGGGGTCCTGCAAGGTCTACCATACAACGCCTCAAATGGTGCCATGCCGATACTAGCCTGGTAGCTGTTATTGTACGCAAACTCCACTAGATTCAGATGATCCGCCCAATGTCCACCCCAATCCAACACACACATCCTCAACAGATCCTCCAACGTCTGGATAGTCCTCTCCGACTGCCCATCGGTCTGGGGATGATAAGCTGTACTCATGTGTACCTTAGTGCCCATCTCCTTCTGGAAAGCGCCCCAGAACAGCGAGGAGAACTTCGGATCTCGATCTGACACTATACTCCCCGGTACCCCATGCAGCTTCACAATCTCCCTGACGTACCTCTTGGCCAACACTTCCGCACCGTCGGTCTTTTTTATGGCCAAGAAGTGCGCAGACTTGGTCAACCTATCGACGATGACCCAAATAGCGTCATTGGTTCGCGAAACCGGCAGACCCACCACGAAATCCATGGTGATCATGTCCCACTTCCACTCCGGAATGGGTAAACTCCTCAACAACCCGCTCGGAACCTGATGCTCAGCCTTCAACAACTGACAGGTATCACACCCCGCAACCCAGTTGGCAACATCCTTCTTCATCCCTACCCACTGGTAATACCGTTTGAGGTCACGGTACATCTTGGTAGCTCCTGGATGAATAGAGAAACGGCTCTGATGTGCTTCCCTCAGGATTTCCTGCCTCAGCACTTCGTCCTTCGGTACACACACCCTGCCCCTCAAAAGGATAGTTCCATTGCTGGATAACTCATACTCAGACCGCTCTGCCCTGCCAGCCTGCATTAATTCCTCATCCAACTGCTGTGCTACCCGCACCCTAGTCAGAATGTCCGCCTGATCCACCGCCTCTAAACCCAACGGCTCAGGTTCCTCAGACACAGCACACAGTCTCAGGGCACTCACCATGCCTACCAACGCCTCGGTATCTCGCTCAGTGTCTAAAATAACCCGCTTCCTGCTCAAAGCATCGGCTACAATATTCGCTTTACCCGGATGGTAAGCTATCTCCAGGTCATAATCCGCAACAAGCTCCATCCATCGCCTCTGTCGCAGATTCAGCTCCGGCTGGGTAAAGATGTACTTCAGACTTTTGTGGTCTGTGAACACCTGAACCTTACCGCCATACAGATAAGACCTCCAGATCTTCAATGCAAACACCACTGCAGCCATCTCAAGATCGTGAGTAGGATAATTGCATTCATGTTTCCTCAGCTGCCTGGAAGCATATGCGATTACCTTACCCTGCTGCATCAATACACAACCGAGCCCCAGCCTGGACGCGTCTGTGAACACAACATATGGCTCATCCTGCTTAGGCAAGGCTAACACCGGAGTACTCACCAGCATCTCCTTGAGCTTCACAAAGCTCTCCTCACACTGGTCCGACCACACGAAAGGAACGTCCTTCCCGGTCAACTTGGTCATGGCCTGCGCCATACTAGCAAACCCCTTGACGAACCTCCTGTAATAACCCGCCAGACCCAGAAAACTGCGAATCTCCGAGGCATTCTTCGGTCTCGGCCACTCCTCAATCGAGCGAATCTTCTCCGGATCCACTGAAACACCACGATCCGATACGACGTGCCCCAGAAATCCGATCTCCCGCTGCCGGAAACTACACTTGCTCAGCTTAGCGAACAACTTCTGCTCCCGTAGCTTCTCCAGAACTTTCCTCAGGTGAACCATGTGCTTCTCAGGACTCTTCGAATACACTAGAATGTCGTCGATGAAAATGATGACGAACTCATCCAGATACTCCTGGAACACGCCGTTCATCAACCTCATAAACGCAGCCGGTGCATTCGTCAACCCAAACGGCATCACCACAAACTCGTAGTGCCCGTATCTCGTCCTGAAAGCCGTCTTCCTGATGTCCGTCTCCGCTATCGGGATCTGATGATAACCCGATGCCAAATCAATCTTAGAGAACCACGAAGCACCCTGCAACTGATCTAACAACTCATCGATCCTCGGTAATGGGTACTTGTTCTTCACAGTAACCCGGTTCAGCCCCCGATAATCAATGCACAACCGGAAGCTCCCATCCTTCTTCTTGACGAACAGTACCGGTGCACCCCACGGAGAACTGCTCGGTCTAATGAAACCCTTTTCCAACAACTCCTCGAGCTGCTTCTTAAGCTCAGCCATCTCCGCTGGAGCCATCCTGTAAGGAGCCTTAGACAACGGGGTCGTCCCCGGCTCTAACTCAATGGTAAAAGGATCCGACCTGGATGGTGGTAACCCTCGGCGTGATCATACGCCCCCTGCTCCACCGTGACACTCTGCGTCACATTCGCAGCTGCTCTGCCACCTCTACCACCTCTGCCACCTCTGCCGCCACGGCCTGTTCTGCCGCCCCGACCACGGCCGCCGCGACCACCCCGACCTCTGAGACCTTGCCCAACGCTATCAGAATCAACCATCTTCAATAACCACTTGTTACTAATTCCGCACCGCTGACTCCCCAACCTCACCAGGTATCGAAATGGTAGCCAAATAGGCCTCACAACCCTGCTCGATCAAACGCTCCGCTTGAACCGCGGAAACGACGATGCCTCCCGGCACCGGTCTCACTCCCTGATAAACCAGTCTTCTGTTAGCATGCTCGAAAACCACACGACCCCGGTGACAATCCAAATGAGCCTTGAACTTTCCCAGCCAGTCCATACCCAAAATGATGTCATAGAGTTCCACTGGGCACACTATCAAATCCGCTGGCATCAGCTTTCCGGCGATAAGAATGTCAACATTCTCCACACAGCCCTGAGTCCTCAACAAGCGACCCCCAGCAACTCTCACCACACCCGAGTGGTCCCCACACAACTCTTGGATACCGCTCCCCGACACCCAATCCGGTGTGGCAAAACTGTGGGACGCTCCGGAGTCAAACAACACATGTGACTCTACCCCAGCCACATTAAGGGTCCCTAAGCACGAAAAGGTTTCACGGCAAATAGCAAACACCAATTACAGAGCGAGTAACTGAAATTACAATCAAACAAGAACATAATTAAGGTAACTAACCAGTAATCGGTCTGCTGCCGCTCGCCTCGCCTGACTCCGCGCCTATGGTGAACACCCTCGGTGCCCCTGCGGCCCGTTTCGGAGGCGGTGCCTCGATCCTCACAAACGGCTGAGCCGTGGTTATTGAAGATGGTTGATTCTGATAGCGTTGGGCAAGGTCTCAGAGGTCGGGGTGGTCGCGGCGGCCGTGGTCGGGGCGGCAGAACAGGCCGTGGCGGCAGAGGTGGCAGAGGTGGTAGAGGTGGCAGAGCAGCTGCGAATGTGACGCAGAGTGTCACGGTGGAGCAGGGGGCGTATGATCACGCCGAGGGGGAAGGTCAGTCGGAGCCAGCGGCCGTGTATGGTGCGATGCCGGCGCCGGGTGGTGCTCAGGCTGGTGCGGGCCCGAACCCGATGGCGGCTGTTTTGGGCATGTTGGCCCAGCTCTTGGAGAGGTTACCTGGTGTGGTACCGGCTCCAGCTCCAGTGGCGCCACAGGGGGTTGCCGCGATGCCGGGTGTTGTTGCTCCGGGAGTTCCGGGAGTGGTTGCTGAGGCCGAGCCAATGGTTCCGTCGTACCTGAGGGTGATGGAGCATATGCAGAGGTTGGGCACCAAGTTTTTCAGTGGTGGTGCTCGACCGATTGAGTCTGATGAGTGGAGGTCCAGGTTGGAGAGGAACTTCCAGTCGATCAGATGCCCTGAGGAGTATAGGGTTGACTTGGCGGTGCATTATCTGGAGGGAGATGCACATGAGTGGTGGCAGGGTGTTGCTGCGAGGAGGGCGGGAGTAGTGTTGCCTTGGGACGAGTTCCGGAGGGAGTTCGATCTCAAGTATTTTCCGCGGGAGGCTCGCGACAGGTTACAGGCGGAGTTTCTGTACTTGTCACAGGGGATTCGTTCGGTCCGAGAGTACGAGGCCGAGTTTAACCGGCTGAAGCGGTTTGCTGGTCGGGGTGCAGATACCGAGTATGAGTTGATTGGTGCTTTCATGCGAGGTATGCGTATCGATCTCAGGAATCGGTGCATAGTCCGCAAGTTCGAGTCGGTATCCGAACTGGTGGAGTGTGCAGCGCAGCTTGAGGAGGGGATGAGGCAGGAGGCTAGCTTAAAGGCTGCAGTACCAGAGGCTCCGCGACGGTCTCAAAGTCAGAGTGTTGCTCCGAGCAAGGGCGGTAGGTCTGGTCAGCAGCAGGGACAGAAGAGGAAGTGGGAGGATACTTCCAGGGAAGCGGGTTCTGGGCCACGTTGTTTCGGGTGCGGAGCCCATGGACATCGCGTGGCGGATTGTTCTCGAGGGGGCCCGGTGTGCTTTCATTGCAAGGAACCCGGTCACCTCAGGAAGGATTGTCCGAAGTTGGCTCAGCCGTTTGTGAGGATCGAGGCACCGCCTCCGAAACGGGCCGCAGGGGCACCGAGGGTGTTCACCATAGGCGCGGAGTCAGGCGAGGCGAGCGGCAGCAGACCGATTACTGGTTAGTTACCTTAATTATGTTCTTGTTTGATTGTAATTTCAGTTACTCGCTCTGTAATTGGTGTTTGCTATTTGCCGTGAAACCTTTTCGTGCTTAGGGACCCTTAATGTGGCTGGGGTAGAGTCACATGTGTTGTTTGACTCCGGAGCGTCCCACAGTTTTGCCACACCGGATTGGGTGTCGGGGAGCGGTATCCAAGAGTTGTGTGGGGACCACTCGGGTGTGGTGAGAGTTGCTGGGGGTCGCTTGTTGAGGACTCAGGGCTGTGTGGAGAATGTTGACATTCTTATCGCCGGAAAGCTGATGCCAGCGGATTTGATAGTGTGCCCAGTGGAACTCTATGACATCATTTTGGGTATGGACTGGCTGGGAAAGTTCAAGGCTCATTTGGATTGTCACCGGGGTCGTGTGGTTTTCGAGCATGCTAACAGAAGACTGGTTTATCAGGGAGTGAGACCGGTGCCGGGAGGCATCGTCGTTTCCGCGGTTCAAGCGGAGCGTTTGATCGAGCAGGGTTGTGAGGCCTATTTGGCTACCATTTCGATACCTGGTGAGGTTGGGGAGTCAGCGGTGCGGGATATTGAGGTGGTCTGGGAGTTCGAGGATGTGTTCCAGCAGTTGAGCGGGTTACCACCATCCAGGTCGGATCCTTTTACCATTGAGTTAGAGCCGGGGACGACCCCGTTGTCTAAGGCTCCTTACAGGATGGCTCCAGCGGAGATGGCTGAGCTTAAGAAGCAGCTCGAGGAGTTGTTGGAAAAGGGTTTCATTAGACCGAGCAGTTCTCCGTGGGGTGCACCGGTACTGTTCGTCAAGAAGAAGGATGGGAGCTTCCGGTTGTGCATTGATTATCGGGGGCTGAACCGGGTTACTGTGAAGAACAAGTACCCATTACCGAGGATCGATGAGTTGTTAGATCAGTTGCAGGGTGCTTCGTGGTTCTCTAAGATTGATTTGGCATCGGGTTATCATCAGATCCCGATAGCGGAGACGGACATCAGGAAGACGGCTTTCAGGACGAGATACGGGCACTACGAGTTTGTGGTGATGCCGTTTGGGTTGACGAATGCACCGGCTGCGTTTATGAGGTTGATGAACGGCGTGTTCCAGGAGTATCTGGATGAGTTCGTCATCATTTTCATCGACGACATTCTAGTGTATTCGAAGAGTCCTGAGAAGCACATGGTTCACCTGAGGAAAGTTCTGGAGAAGCTACGGGAGCAGAAGTTGTTCGCTAAGCTGAGCAAGTGTAGTTTCCGGCAGCGGGAGATCGGATTTCTGGGGCACGTCGTATCGGATCGTGGTGTTTCAGTGGATCCGGAGAAGATTCGCTCGATTGAGGAGTGGCCGAGACCGAAGAATGCCTCGGAGATTCGCAGTTTTCTGGGTCTGGCGGGTTATTACAGGAGGTTCGTCAAGGGGTTTGCTAGTATGGCGCAGGCCATGACCAAGTTGACCGGGAAGGACGTTCCTTTCGTGTGGTCGGACCAGTGTGAGGAGAGCTTTGTGAAGCTCAAGGAGATGCTGGTGAGTACTCCGGTGTTAGCCTTGCCTAAGCAGGATGAGCCATATGTTGTGTTCACAGACGCGTCCAGGCTGGGGCTCGGTTGTGTATTGATGCAGCAGGGTAAGGTAATCGCATATGCTTCCAGGCAGCTGAGGAAACATGAATGCAATTATCCTACTCACGATCTTGAGATGGCTGCAGTGGTGTTTGCATTGAAGATCTGGAGGTCTTATCTGTATGGCGGTAAGGTTCAGGTGTTCACAGACCACAAAAGTCTGAAGTACATCTTTACCCAGCCGGAGCTGAATCTGCGACAGAGGCGATGGATGGAGCTTGTTGCGGATTATGACCTGGAGATAGCTTACCATCCGGGTAAAGCGAATATTGTAGCCGATGCTTTGAGCAGGAAGCGGGTTATTTTAGACACTGAGCGAGATACCGAGGCGTTGGTAGGCATGGTGAGTGCCCTGAGACTGTGTGCTGTGTCTGAGGAACCTGAGCCGTTGGGTTTAGAGGCGGTGGATCAGGCGGACATTCTGACTAGGGTGCGGGTAGCACAGCAGTTGGATGAGGAATTAATGCAGGCTGGCAGGGCAGAGCGGTCTGAGTATGAGTTATCCAGCAATGGAACTATCCTTTTGAGGGGCAGGGTGTGTGTACCGAAGGACGAAGTGCTGAGGCAGGAAATCCTGAGGGAAGCACATCAGAGCCGTTTCTCTATTCATCCAGGAGCTACCAAGATGTACCGTGACCTCAAACGGTATTACCAGTGGGTAGGGATGAAGAAGGATGTTGCCAACTGGGTTGCGGGGTGTGATACCTGTCAGTTGTTGAAGGCTGAGCATCAGGTTCCGAGCGGGTTGTTGAGGAGTTTACCCATTCCGGAGTGGAAGTGGGACATGATCACCATGGATTTCGTGGTGGGTCTGCCGGTTTCGCGAACCAATGACGCTATTTGGGTCATCGTCGATAGGTTGACCAAGTCTGCGCACTTCTTGGCCATAAAAAAGACCGACGGTGCGGAAGTGTTGGCCAAGAGGTACGTCAGGGAGATTGTGAAGCTGCATGGGGTACCGGGGAGTATAGTGTCAGATCGAGATCCGAAGTTCTCCTCGCTGTTCTGGGGCGCTTTCCAGAAGGAGATGGGCACTAAGGTACACATGAGTACAGCTTATCATCCCCAGACCGATGGGCAGTCGGAGAGGACTATCCAGACGTTGGAGGATCTGTTGAGGATGTGTGTGTTGGATTGGGGTGGACATTGGGCGGATCATCTGAATCTAGTGGAGTTTGCGTACAATAACAGCTACCAGGCTAGTATCGGCATGGCACCATTTGAGGCGTTGTATGGTAGACCTTGCAGGACCCCGTTATGTTGGACACAAGTGGGGGAGAGGAGCCTGTTGGGAGCTGACTTTGTGCAAGAGACGACTGAGAAAGTCCGGATTGTGAAGTTGAACATGAAGGAAGCTCAAGATCGTCAGAAAAGCTACGCAGATCGGCGTAGGAAGGAGCTGGAGTTCGCAGTTGGCGATTTGGTCTACCTGAAAATGGCCATGTTGAGGGGTCCGAACAGGTCCATTTCCGAGACGAAGTTGAGTCCACGGTATATGGGTCCCGTCAGGGTGCTGGAGCGGGTCGGACCGGTGGCTTATCGGTTAGAGTTGCCGGAGTCTATGCAGGCATTTCACAAGGTGTTCCACGTGTCGATGTTGAAGAAATGTTTGCACAAGGATGATCAGGTGGTCACGGGGGTGCCATCAGATTTGACACCGAGCATGGTGGTGGAGGCGAGGCCTCTGAGAGTCCTAGATCGTCGGGTGAGAGTGATCAGGAGGAAGAAGGTTCCTGAGATGCAGGTGTTGTGGGACTGCAATGGAGCCGAGGAGGTGACTTGGGAGCCGGAAGCGAAGTTGAAGCGCAAATTTCCCAAGTGGTTCGGCAAACTGGAGGGTTAGCCGGGTTGTTTCCATATCGTTGTAACCATGGTGTTGGGATTTTGGGAGTTATTGCGTTGTTGTACTCGTCTATTTTATGGTGTTATAATTAATCGATGTACTTTGGAGCTTTTGATTATTCAATAAAAAGGTGTTTTCATTGAATATGTTGAGTGGTGGGTTTACTAGGGGATTAGTAGACAGGTTGGCGGGCTACTAGTGGTAGTGGTCCGATAGCGGGAGTGCGGATACTAGGTGTTTGGTAGCCGCATAAGGCTGATAGTTCCGGATTGGTTTGGCACGGGGTGGTGGCCCCATATAGCGGCATCGGAGTGCACTGGTGAGTCACTGCCGAGTGTACCTGGCCGGTTGGGTTTCGACGTGATTCCTGATTGGTGAGACAGGTCACTAGAGAGATTGCCGTTGTCTGGCTCTCTATGCGTTAGACGGACCGATCCATGGTGTTGGGTCGTGAAGTCGTTGTACTCCCGGGTGTTGGAGTGGTTGGCCAAACCAAGTAGGGAACTATGGCACTATGGTGTTGATCCGTGATACCGTTGTTGGTAGAGTTGGAAGAGCGGTCGTGCGACGCTGAGTTGGAATAGCGGTTGTGCTATGTTGTGGATGTTAGCTGGAGGTTAGATTCGAGGACGAATCTATGTTAGTGGGGGAGAATTGTAACATCCCTAATTCAATTGTGAGGTTGAAATTGAATAATTAGAAGTTTGAGGTTAATTTCGCGAAAAATCAATTGTTCTGGGTGGGTTTAATTGATAATTTTGGGAGTTTGGGGTCAAAAAAAAAATAGATCCCACACACATAGGTTTATATAACCGTATGTATCTCCCTCTCCAAGAGCTGGTGCAATTAACCTAGCCGTCAGCCCTCGTCGTCAACGGTGGTTTAATAGAAGGTTATTCATCCCGGGGAGTTCTAGAAAATTGCTGAATTTTCTCGTGAAACTTTCTGTGCGGGAATAAGGTGAGTGCAGGACCATAGGCGTAATTAAATAATTTTGATAATTGGTGTGATTTCGTGATTATAGGCCGTTTACGATCTCGGAGGGTCTAGATTGAGTGTTTCATGAAATGTTTGATTTATTCGGTATTTTTCGTGATAGTCTATATTAATTATCTTAATTATTTGTTAGCCTGTAGATGGGAGGATTGTCTCACTAAGTATTTGTCGAAATACTTATGCATCTCTTATATTTTAATTGATGCAGGAAATGAGAAAGTGTGACCGTGGAATCAGGGCGAGGAAGAGGGGGTGATCTAGACTTGTCGTTTATTTGATTATTTTATTTAGTAATTTATGATCTTGATTATTCGGATTTATAATCTTGAACCGGAAATTATTTGGTGAGGTTTAGTTATTATTATTTATGGGAATTTTAATAATTATTTGCAAAAAAAAAAAAAAAAAAAAAAAAATGGGTGCGGTTGTTTCAAATACAGTGGACTAACCCCTATGAGATCTCAAATTTATAGAGAAGCAGGGACAATTAAGGACCCAAACCTATGTGATCTAATTCCTATATCCATAGAATATGCGTCTATGTATTAAAACAAGAAAATGAAAATATTCAAAATTATCCCAAAATAAGTGGACTAACCCCTACGAGAATTTGATATTTTCGAGTAAATGCAGAAAATAATGAAACTAATCCTCCTTCGTTATTTCTAAAATACCAAATCATATTCCAAAGGAAAATTAATGTTAAATTTACTAATTTTAAAGGTTTTTATTATATTTATTCATTTTAAAAAGTAATTTGATAAACCTTATATACGTTCTAAATCGGTGGACTAACCCCTATGAGATCTCAATTTTATAGAGAAGCAGGGACAATTAGGGACCCAAACCTATTTGATCTAATTCCTATATCCATAGAATATGCGTCTATGTATTAAAACAAGAAAATGAAAATATTCAAAATTATCCCAAAATAAGTGGACTAACCCCTACGAAAATTTGATTTTTTCGAGCAAATGCAGAAAATAATGAAACTAATCCTCCTTCTTTATTTCTAAAATATCAAATCATATTCCCACGGTATATTAATGTTAACTTTACTAATTTTCAAGATTTTTAGTATATTTATTCATTTTAAAAAGTAATTTGATAAACCTCCTATACGCCCTAAATCGGTAGACTAACCCCTATGAGATCTCAATTTTATAGAGAAGCAGTGACAATTAGGGACCCAAACCTATTTGATCTAATTCCTATATCCATAGAATATGCGTCTATGTAATAAAACAAGAAAATGAAAAATATCCCAAAATAAGTGGACTAACCCCTACGAGAATTCGATATTTTAATTCAAGTAAATGCAGAAAATAATGAAACTAATCCGCCTTTTCTATTTCTAAAATACCAAACCATATTCCAGTGCTATATTAATGTTAACTTAACTAATTTTAAAGGTTTTTAGTACATTTATTCATTTTAAGAAGTAATTTGATAAACCTCCTATACGCCCTAAATCAGTGGACTAACCCCTATGAGATCTCAATTTTAAAGAGATGTAGGGACAATTAGGGACCCAAAACTATTTGATCTAATTCCTATATCCATAGAATATGCGTCTATGTTTTAAAACAAGAAAACGAAAATATTCAAAATTATCCCAAAATAAGTGGACTAACCGCTACGAGAATTCGATATTTTCGAGTAAATGCATAAAATAATGAAATTAATCCTCCTTCTTTATTTCTAAAATACCAAACCATATTCCAACGGTATAGTAATGTTAACTTAACTAATTTTAAAGGTTTTTAGTACATTTATTCATTTTAAGAAGTAATTTGATAAACCTTCTATACGCCTTAAATCAGTGGACTAATCACTATGAGTTTTCAATTTTATAGAGATGTGGGGACATATAGGGACTCAAACCTATGTGATTTAGTTCCTACATCCATATAATATGCATCTACTTATTAAAAAAGGAAAACGAAAATATTCAAAATTATCCCAAAATAAGTGGACTAACTAACCCGTACGAGAATTTGATTTTTTCGAGTAAATACAGAAAATAATGAAACTAATCCTCCTTTTCTATTTCTAAAATACCAAACCATATTCCAATACTATATTAATGTTAACTTAGCTAATTTTAAAGGTTTTTAGTACATTTATACATTTTAAGAAGTAATTTGATAAACCTCCTATACGCACTAAATCGGTGGACTAACCCCTATGAAATCTCAATTTTATAGAGAAGCGGGGACATATAGGGATCCAAACCTATGTGATCTAGTTCCTATATCCATAAAATATGCATCTATGTATTAAAAAATGAAAACAAAAATATTCAAAATTATCCCAAAATAAGTGGACTAACCTCTACGAGAATTCGATTTTTTCGAGTAAATGCAGAAAATAATGAAACTAATCCTCCTTTTCTATTTCTAAAATACCAAACCATATTCCAATACTATATTAATGTTAACTTAGCTAATTTTGAAGGTTTTTAGTACATTTATATATTTTAAGAAGTAATTTGATAAACTTCATATACGCACTAAATCGTTGGACTAACCCCTATGAGATCTAAATTTTATAGAGAAGCGGGGACATATAGGGACCCAAACCTATGTGATCTATTTCCTATATCCATAGAATATGCATCTATGTATTAAAACAAGAAAACAAAAATATTCAAAATTATCCCAAAATAAGTGGACTAACCTCTACCAGAAATCGATTTTTTCGAGTAAATGCATAAAATAATGAAACTAATCATCCTTTTCTATTTCTAAAATACCAAACCATATTCCAACGGTATATTAATGTTAACTTTACTAATTTTAAAGGTTTTTAGTACATTTATTTATTTTAAGAAGTAATTTGATAAATCTTTTATATGCCCTGAATTGGTGGACTAACCCCTATGAGATCTCAATTTTATAAACATATAGGGATCCAAACCTATGTGATCTAATTCCTATATCCATATAATATGCGTCTATGTATTAAAACAGGAAAACGAAAATATTCAAAATTATCCCAAAATAAGTGGACTAACCCTTTTGAGAATTCGATTTTTTCGAGTAAATGCAAAAAATAATGATACTAATCCTCCTTTTTTATTTCTAAAATACCAAACCATATTCCAATAATATATTAATGTTAACTTAACTAATTTTAATGGTTTTTAGTACATTTATTCATTTTAAGAAGTAATTTGATAAATTTTCTATACGCCTTAAATCAGTGGACTAATCACTATGAGTTCTTAATTTTATAGAGATGCGGGGACATATAGGGACCCAAACCTATGTGATTTAGTTCCTACATCCATATAATATGCATCTACTTATTAAAACAGGAAAACGAAAATATTCAAAATTATCCCAAAATAAATGGACTAACCCCTACGAGAATTTGATTTTTTCGAGTAAATGCAGAAAATAATGAAACTAATCCTCCTTTTCTATTTCTAAAATACCAAACCATATTCCAATACTATATTAATGTTAACTTAGCTAATTTTAAAGGTTTTTAGTACATTTATACATTTTAAGAAGTAATTTGATAAACCTCCTATACGCACTAAATCGGTGGACTAACCCCTATGAAATCTCAATTTTATAGAGAAGCGGGGACATATAGGGACCCAAACCTATGTGATCTAGTTCCTATATCCATAGAATATGCATCTATGTATTGAAACAAGAAAACAAAAATATTCAAAATTATCCCAAAATAAGTGGACTAACCTCTACGGGAATTCAATTTTTTCGAGTAAATGCAGAAAATAATGAAATTAATACTCCTTCTTTATTTCTAAAATACCAAACCATATTCCAACGGTAAATTAATGTTAACTTTACTAATTTTAAAGGTTTTTAGTACATTTATTCATTTTAAGAAGTAATTTGATAAACCTCTGATATATCATGGTTTTTACCCTATTTAAGCCATGATATAAGTCATTTTCATAGAGTCTTTGTAGTATTTTGGAGTCTTTTAGAGTCTTTTACAGGTCTTAGCACATTTGGAGTATTATTGGAATTATTGGAGTTCTATGAAGCATTCTGGAGCGAAAGTGAAGTTTGATGACTAAGTGCCCGATCTGAACGACAAGCATCGATCGATACATACCCCCTGGTATCGATCGACACCCGTCGAGAAATCATGGGCCGCGACTTTTTATGAAGTTTTGGAGAATTGTAAAAGTGCCCAGAAGACTATGATAATTACAAGAAGACCCCAAGTAGTGATTTAGGTTATAAATAGGATTTTACAGCCACTTGTTTAGGCTAAGCTTTATTTTCTATACTTTGGTTTGAGACAAGTCTGAATCTCCCTTCGTCCGAGATCAGATCTCAAGAACCTCTTTTTATTTTATTGAGTATTTATTCAGTCATGTTTATTGATTCAATCTCCATGTCTGAGTAGATCACCTGTTAGGTTTGGGGTTTTCTCATAGGGATTTCTTTGAATGCTAGGTTAATTTATTATTAGGATTCATTATCTGAATTAGTTCTTCACCTTAGGTTGTTCTCAAAGCTAATTCTAGATTGATCACCTATAACTTAGATCTTAGGATAATTGATTAGGCACGAGAGTGCGATTAATTACCTGATAGAACCTAAGTGAGCAAATTGATTATTCGCAAAGAGATTTTGTCTAATTGATTTGTGAACATATCAAACCTGATCTTTAAAGTTGATTTAGATTTTAGGATTCGCAAAGAGATTTGGAATTCCTTGAACCTATCTAAACCTAAATCTTAGGAATTCCAAATCTCTTTGCGAATCCTAAAATCTAAATCAGCTTTAAAGATCAGGTTTGATATGTTCACAAATCAATTAGACAAAATCTCTTTGCGAATAATCAATTTGCTCACTTAGGTTCTATCAGGTAATTAATCGCACTCTCGTGCCTAATCAATTATCCTAAGATCTAAGTTCTAGGTGATCAATCTAGAATTAGCTTTGAGAACAACCTAAGGTGAAGAACTAATTCAGATAATGAATCCTAATAATAAATTAACCTAGCATTCAAAGAAATCCCTATGAGAAAACCCCAAACCTAACAGGTGATCTACTCAGACATGGAGATTGAATCAATAAACATGACTGAATAAATACTCAATAAAATAAAAAGAGGTTCTTGAGATCTGATCTCGGACGAAGGGAGATTCAGACTTGTCTCAAACCAAAGTATAGAAAATAAAGCTTAGCCTAAACAAGTGGCTGTAAAATCCTATTTATAACCTAAATCACTACTTGGGGTCTTCTTGTAATTATCATAGTCTTCTGGGCACTTTTACAATTCTCCAAAACTTCATAAAAAGTCGCGGCCCATGATTTCTCGACGGGTGTCGATCGATACCAGGGGGTATGTATCGATCGATGCTTGTCGTTCAGATCGGGCACTTAGTCATCAAACTTCACTTTCGCTCCAGAATGCTTCATAGAACTCCAATAATTCCAATAATACTCCAAATGTGCTAAGACCTGTAAAAGACTCTAAAAGACTCCAAAATACTACAAAGACTCTATGAAAAGGACTTATATCATGGCTTAAATAGGGTAAAAACCATGATATATCAGAGGTTTATCAAATTACTTCTTAAAATGAATAAATGTACTAAAAACCTTTAAAATTAGTAAAGTTAACATTAATTTACCGTTGGAATATGGTTTGGTATTTTAGAAATAAAGAAGGAGTATTAATTTCATTATTTTCTGCATTTACTCGAAAAAATTGAATTCCCGTAGAGGTTAGTCCACTTATTTTGGGATAATTTTGAATATTTTTGTTTTCTTGTTTCAATACATAGATGCATATTCTATGGATATAGGAACTAGATCACATAGGTTTGGGTCCCTATATGTCCCCGCTTCTCTATAAAATTGAGATTTCATAGGGGTTAGTCCACCGATTTAGTGCGTATAGGAGGTTTATCAAATTACTTCTTAAAATGTATAAATGTACTAAAAACCTTTAAAATTAGCTAAGTTAACATTAATATAGTATTGGAATATGGTTTGGTATTTTAGAAATAGAAAAGGAGGATTAGTTTCATTATTTTCTGCATTTACTCGAAAAAATCAAATTCTCGTAGGGGTTAGTCCATTTATTTTGGGATAATTTTGAATATTTTCGTTTTCCTGTTTTAATAAGTAGATGCATATTATATGGATGTAGGAACTAAATCACATAGGTTTGGGTCCCTATATGTCCCCGCATCTCTATAAAATTAAGAACTCATAGTGATTAGTCCACTGATTTAAGGCGTATAGAAAATTTATCAAATTACTTCTTAAAATGAATAAATGTACTAAAAACCATTAAAATTAGTTAAGTTAACATTAATATATTATTGGAATATGGTTTGGTATTTTAGAAATAAAAAAGGAGGATTAGTATCATTATTTTTTGCATTTACTCGAAAAAATCGAATTCTCAAAAGGGTTAGTCCACTTATTTTGGGATAATTTTGAATATTTTCGTTTTCCTGTTTTAATACATAGACGCATATTATATGGATATAGGAATTAGATCACATAGGTTTGGATCCCTATATGTTTATAAAATTGAGATCTCATAGGGGTTAGTCCACCAATTCAGGGCATATAAAAGATTTATCAAATTACTTCTTAAAATAAATAAATGTACTAAAAACCTTTAAAATTAGTAAAGTTAACATTAATATACCGTTGGAATATGGTTTGGTATTTTAGAAATAGAAAAGGATGATTAGTTTCATTATTTTATGCATTTACTCGAAAAAATCGATTTCTGGTAGAGGTTAGTCCACTTATTTTGGGATAATTTTGAATATTTTTGTTTTCTTGTTTTAATACATAGATGCATATTCTATGGATATAGGAAATAGATCACATAGGTTTGGGTCCCTATATGTCCCCGCTTCTCTATAAAATTTAGATCTCATAGGGGTTAGTCCAACGATTTAGTGCGTATATGAAGTTTATCAAATTACTTCTTAAAATATATAAATGTACTAAAAACCTTCAAAATTAGCTAAGTTAACATTAATATAGTATTGGAATATGGTTTGGTATTTTAGAAATAGAAAAGGAGGATTAGTTTCATTATTTTCTGCATTTACTCGAAAAAATCGAATTCTCGTAGAGGTTAGTCCACTTATTTTGGGATAATTTTGAATATTTTTGTTTTCATTTTTTAATACATAGATGCATATTTTATGGATATAGGAACTAGATCACATAGGTTTGGATCCCTATATGTCCCCGCTTCTCTATAAAATTGAGATTTCATAGGGGTTAGTCCACCGATTTAGTGCGTATAGGAGGTTTATCAAATTACTTCTTAAAATGTATAAATGTACTAAAAACCTTTAAAATTAGCTAAGTTAACATTAATATAGTATTGGAATATGGTTTGGTATTTTAGAAATAGAAAAGGAGGATTAGTTTCATTATTTTCTGTATTTACTCGAAAAAATCAAATTCTCGTACGGGTTAGTTAGTCCACTTATTTTGGGATAATTTTGAATATTTTCGTTTTCCTTTTTTAATAAGTAGATGCATATTATATGGATGTAGGAACTAAATCACATAGGTTTGAGTCCCTATATGTCCCCACATCTCTATAAAATTGAAAACTCATAGTGATTAGTCCACTGATTTAAGGCGTATAGAAGGTTTATCAAATTACTTCTTAAAATGAATAAATGTACTAAAAACCTTTAAAATTAGTTAAGTTAACATTACTATACCGTTGGAATATGGTTTGGTATTTTAGAAATAAAGAAGGAGGATTAATTTCATTATTTTATGCATTTACTCGAAAATATCGAATTCTCGTAGCGGTTAGTCCACTTATTTTGGGATAATTTTGAATATTTTCGTTTTCTTGTTTTAAAACATAGACGCATATTCTATGGATATAGGAATTAGATCAAATAGTTTTGGGTCCCTAATTGTCCCTACATCTCTTTAAAATTGAGATCTCATAGGGGTTAGTCCACTGATTTAGGGCGTATAGGAGGTTTATCAAATTACTTCTTAAAATGAATAAATGTACTAAAAACCTTTAAAATTAGTTAAGTTAACATTAATATAGCACTGGAATATGGTTTGGTATTTTAGAAATAGAAAAGGCGGATTAGTTTCATTATTTTCTGCATTTACTTGAATTAAAATATCGAATTCTCGTAGGGGTTAGTCCACTTATTTTGGGATATTTTTCATTTTCTTGTTTTATTACATAGACGCATATTCTATGGATATAGGAATTAGATCAAATAGGTTTGGGTCCCTAATTGTCACTGCTTCTCTATAAAATTGAGATCTCATAGGGGTTAGTCTACCGATTTAGGGCGTATAGGAGGTTTATCAAATTACTTTTTAAAATGAATAAATATACTAAAAATCTTGAAAATTAGTAAAGTTAACATTAATATACCGTGGGAATATGATTTGATATTTTAGAAATAAAGAAGGAGGATTAGTTTCATTATTTTCTGCATTTGCTCGAAAAAATCAAATTTTCGTAGGGGTTAGTCCACTTATTTTGGGATAATTTTGAATATTTTCATTTTCTTGTTTTAATACATAGACGCATATTCTATGGATATAGGAATTAGATCAAATAGGTTTGGGTCCCTAATTGTCCCTGCTTCTCTATAAAATTGAGATCTCATAGGGGTTAGTCCACCGATTTAGAACGTATATAAGGTTTATCAAATTACTTTTTAAAATGAATAAATATAATAAAAACCTTTAAAATTAGTAAATTTAACATTAATTTTCCTTTGGAATATGATTTGGTATTTTAGAAATAACGAAGGAGGATTAGTTTCATTATTTTCTGCATTTACTCGAAAATATCAAATTCTCGTAGGGGTTAGTCCACTTATTTTGGGATAATTTTGAATATTTTCATTTTCTTGTTTTAATACATAGACGCATATTCTATGGATATAGGAATTAGATCACATAGGTTTGGGTCCTTAATTGTCCCTGCTTCTCTATAAATTTGAGATCTCATAGGGGTTAGTCCACTGTATTTGAAACAACCGCACCCATTTTTTTTTTTTTTTTTTTTTTTTTGCAAATAATTATTAAAATTCCCATAAATAATAATAACTAAACCTCACCAAATAATTTCCGGTTCAAGATTATAAATCCGAATAATCAAGATCATAAATTACTAAATAAAATAATCAAATAAACGACAAGTCTAGATCACCCCCTCTTCCTCGCCCTGATTCCACGGTCACACTTTCTCATTTCCTGCATCAATTAAAATATAAGAGATGCATAAGTATTTCGACAAATACTTAGTGAGACAATCCTCCCATCTACAGGCTAACAAATAATTAAGATAATTAATATAGACTATCACGAAAAATACCGAATAAATCAAACATTTCATGAAACACTCAATCTAGACCCTCCGAGATCGTAAACGGCCTATAATCACGAAATCACACCAATTATCAAAATTATTTAATTACGCCTATGGTCCTGCACTCACCTTATTCCCGCACAGAAAGTTTCACGAGAAAATTCAGCAATTTTCTAGAACTCCCCGGGATGAATAACCTTCTATTAAACCACCGTTGACGACGAGGGCTGACGGCTAGGTTAATTGCACCAGCTCTTGGAGAGGGAGATACATACGGTTATATAAACCTATGTGTGTGGGATCTATTTTTTTTTTGACCCCAAACTCCCAAAATTATCAATTAAACCCACCCAGAACAATTGATTTTTCGCGAAATTAACCTCAAACTTCTAATTATTCAATTTCAACCTCACAATTGAATTAGGGATGTTACAATTCTCCCCCACTAACATAGATTCGTCCTCGAATCTAACCTCCAGCTAACATCCACAACATAGCACAACCGCTATTCCAACTCAGCGTCGCACGACCGCTCTTCCAACTCTACCAACAACGGTATCACGGATCAACACCATAGTGCCATAGTTCCCTACTTGGTTTGGCCAACCACTCCAACACCCGGGAGTACAACGACTTCACGACCCAACACCATGGATCGGTCCGTCTAACGCATAGAGAGCCAGACAACGGCAATCTCTCTAGTGACCTGTCTCACCAATCAGGAATCACGTCGAAACCCAACCGGCCAGGTACACTCGGCAGTGACTCACCAGTGCACTCCGATGCCGCTATATGGGGCCACCACCCCGTGCCAAACCAATCCGGAACTATCAGCCTTATGCGGCTACCAAACACCTAGTATCCGCACTCCCGCTATCGGACCACTACCACTAGTAGCCCGCCAACCTGTCTACTAATCCCCTAGTAAACCCACCACTCAACATATTCAATGAAAACACCTTTTTATTGAATAATCAAAAGCTCCAAAGTACATCGATTAATTATAACACCATAAAATAGACGAGTACAACAACGCAATAACTCCCAAAATCCCAACACCATGGTTACAACGATATGGAAACAACCCGGCTAACCCTCCAGTTTGCCGAACCACTTGGGAAATTTGCGCTTCAACTTCGCTTCCGGCTCCCAAGTCACCTCCTCGGCTCCATTGCAGTCCCACAACACCTGCATCTCAGGAACCTTCTTCCTCCTGATCACTCTCACCCGACGATCTAGGACTCTCAGAGGCCTCGCCTCCACCACCATGCTCGGTGTCAAATCTGATGGCACCCCCGTGACCACCTGATCATCCTTGTGCAAACATTTCTTCAACATCGACACGTGGAACACCTTGTGAAATGCCTGCATAGACTCCGGCAACTCTAACCGATAAGCCACCGGTCCGACCCGCTCCAGCACCCTGACGGGACCCAT
Organism: Eutrema japonicum; assembly: GCA_030161315.1. NCBI lineage: Eukaryota > Viridiplantae > Streptophyta > Magnoliopsida > Brassicales > Brassicaceae > Eutrema > Eutrema japonicum. The sequence continues at coordinate 56,878,445 of BSQW01000011.1, forward strand.
ATACCGTGGACTCAACTTCGTCTCGGAAATGGACCTGTTCGGACCCCTCAACATGGCCATTTTCAGGTAGACCAAATCGCCAACTGCGAACTCCAGCTCCTTCCTACGCCGATCTGCGTAGCTTTTCTGACGATCTTGAGCTTCCTTCATGTTCAACTTCACAATCCGGACTTTCTCAGTCGTCTCTTGCACAAAGTCAGCTCCCAACAGGCTCCTCTCCCCCACTTGTGTCCAACATAACGGGGTCCTGCAAGGTCTACCATACAACGCCTCAAATGGTGCCATGCCGATACTAGCCTGGTAGCTGTTATTGTACGCAAACTCCACTAGATTCAGATGATCCGCCCAATGTCCACCCCAATCCAACACACACATCCTCAACAGATCCTCCAACGTCTGGATAGTCCTCTCCGACTGCCCATCGGTCTGGGGATGATAAGCTGTACTCATGTGTACCTTAGTGCCCATCTCCTTCTGGAAAGCGCCCCAGAACAGCGAGGAGAACTTCGGATCTCGATCTGACACTATACTCCCCGGTACCCCATGCAGCTTCACAATCTCCCTGACGTACCTCTTGGCCAACACTTCCGCACCGTCGGTCTTTTTTATGGCCAAGAAGTGCGCAGACTTGGTCAACCTATCGACGATGACCCAAATAGCGTCATTGGTTCGCGAAACCGGCAGACCCACCACGAAATCCATGGTGATCATGTCCCACTTCCACTCCGGAATGGGTAAACTCCTCAACAACCCGCTCGGAACCTGATGCTCAGCCTTCAACAACTGACAGGTATCACACCCCGCAACCCAGTTGGCAACATCCTTCTTCATCCCTACCCACTGGTAATACCGTTTGAGGTCACGGTACATCTTGGTAGCTCCTGGATGAATAGAGAAACGGCTCTGATGTGCTTCCCTCAGGATTTCCTGCCTCAGCACTTCGTCCTTCGGTACACACACCCTGCCCCTCAAAAGGATAGTTCCATTGCTGGATAACTCATACTCAGACCGCTCTGCCCTGCCAGCCTGCATTAATTCCTCATCCAACTGCTGTGCTACCCGCACCCTAGTCAGAATGTCCGCCTGATCCACCGCCTCTAAACCCAACGGCTCAGGTTCCTCAGACACAGCACACAGTCTCAGGGCACTCACCATGCCTACCAACGCCTCGGTATCTCGCTCAGTGTCTAAAATAACCCGCTTCCTGCTCAAAGCATCGGCTACAATATTCGCTTTACCCGGATGGTAAGCTATCTCCAGGTCATAATCCGCAACAAGCTCCATCCATCGCCTCTGTCGCAGATTCAGCTCCGGCTGGGTAAAGATGTACTTCAGACTTTTGTGGTCTGTGAACACCTGAACCTTACCGCCATACAGATAAGACCTCCAGATCTTCAATGCAAACACCACTGCAGCCATCTCAAGATCGTGAGTAGGATAATTGCATTCATGTTTCCTCAGCTGCCTGGAAGCATATGCGATTACCTTACCCTGCTGCATCAATACACAACCGAGCCCCAGCCTGGACGCGTCTGTGAACACAACATATGGCTCATCCTGCTTAGGCAAGGCTAACACCGGAGTACTCACCAGCATCTCCTTGAGCTTCACAAAGCTCTCCTCACACTGGTCCGACCACACGAAAGGAACGTCCTTCCCGGTCAACTTGGTCATGGCCTGCGCCATACTAGCAAACCCCTTGACGAACCTCCTGTAATAACCCGCCAGACCCAGAAAACTGCGAATCTCCGAGGCATTCTTCGGTCTCGGCCACTCCTCAATCGAGCGAATCTTCTCCGGATCCACTGAAACACCACGATCCGATACGACGTGCCCCAGAAATCCGATCTCCCGCTGCCGGAAACTACACTTGCTCAGCTTAGCGAACAACTTCTGCTCCCGTAGCTTCTCCAGAACTTTCCTCAGGTGAACCATGTGCTTCTCAGGACTCTTCGAATACACTAGAATGTCGTCGATGAAAATGATGACGAACTCATCCAGATACTCCTGGAACACGCCGTTCATCAACCTCATAAACGCAGCCGGTGCATTCGTCAACCCAAACGGCATCACCACAAACTCGTAGTGCCCGTATCTCGTCCTGAAAGCCGTCTTCCTGATGTCCGTCTCCGCTATCGGGATCTGATGATAACCCGATGCCAAATCAATCTTAGAGAACCACGAAGCACCCTGCAACTGATCTAACAACTCATCGATCCTCGGTAATGGGTACTTGTTCTTCACAGTAACCCGGTTCAGCCCCCGATAATCAATGCACAACCGGAAGCTCCCATCCTTCTTCTTGACGAACAGTACCGGTGCACCCCACGGAGAACTGCTCGGTCTAATGAAACCCTTTTCCAACAACTCCTCGAGCTGCTTCTTAAGCTCAGCCATCTCCGCTGGAGCCATCCTGTAAGGAGCCTTAGACAACGGGGTCGTCCCCGGCTCTAACTCAATGGTAAAAGGATCCGACCTGGATGGTGGTAACCCTCGGCGTGATCATACGCCCCCTGCTCCACCGTGACACTCTGCGTCACATTCGCAGCTGCTCTGCCACCTCTACCACCTCTGCCACCTCTGCCGCCACGGCCTGTTCTGCCGCCCCGACCACGGCCGCCGCGACCACCCCGACCTCTGAGACCTTGCCCAACGCTATCAGAATCAACCATCTTCAATAACCACTTGTTACTAATTCCGCACCGCTGACTCCCCAACCTCACCAGGTATCGAAATGGTAGCCAAATAGGCCTCACAACCCTGCTCGATCAAACGCTCCGCTTGAACCGCGGAAACGACGATGCCTCCCGGCACCGGTCTCACTCCCTGATAAACCAGTCTTCTGTTAGCATGCTCGAAAACCACACGACCCCGGTGACAATCCAAATGAGCCTTGAACTTTCCCAGCCAGTCCATACCCAAAATGATGTCATAGAGTTCCACTGGGCACACTATCAAATCCGCTGGCATCAGCTTTCCGGCGATAAGAATGTCAACATTCTCCACACAGCCCTGAGTCCTCAACAAGCGACCCCCAGCAACTCTCACCACACCCGAGTGGTCCCCACACAACTCTTGGATACCGCTCCCCGACACCCAATCCGGTGTGGCAAAACTGTGGGACGCTCCGGAGTCAAACAACACATGTGACTCTACCCCAGCCACATTAAGGGTCCCTAAGCACGAAAAGGTTTCACGGCAAATAGCAAACACCAATTACAGAGCGAGTAACTGAAATTACAATCAAACAAGAACATAATTAAGGTAACTAACCAGTAATCGGTCTGCTGCCGCTCGCCTCGCCTGACTCCGCGCCTATGGTGAACACCCTCGGTGCCCCTGCGGCCCGTTTCGGAGGCGGTGCCTCGATCCTCACAAACGGCTGAGCCGTGGTTATTGAAGATGGTTGATTCTGATAGCGTTGGGCAAGGTCTCAGAGGTCGGGGTGGTCGCGGCGGCCGTGGTCGGGGCGGCAGAACAGGCCGTGGCGGCAGAGGTGGCAGAGGTGGTAGAGGTGGCAGAGCAGCTGCGAATGTGACGCAGAGTGTCACGGTGGAGCAGGGGGCGTATGATCACGCCGAGGGGGAAGGGTTTAGGGTTTAGGGTTTAGGGTTTAGGGTTTAGGGTTTAGGGTTTAGGGTTTAGGGTTTAGG